>CM049473.1:29402282-29742782 GCA_026873135.1 Eucalyptus urophylla
TCAACACATATGCATATTTATATTATCTCCCCCTTTTTGTCATAATCAAATAGCGATAACAATGGAAATAGTATCACGTAGAGAATATAAAACTATAACAAATATATCTTGCATGATACACAATTTCCAAAAAAAATTAGCTTTTACAAAGTAAGTCGAATATAAAAAAAAAAAATATGTAATATAGCTCACTTCGATCATATATATCAGCAGATATCCAATAAAAATCACAGATGTATTATAAAATTCACTTACTTTTTTGTCATAATAAAATAATGATGTAAATAAGAGATTTATTAATAATAAAAGGTAATAAAAGATGCACTAACCGGATTTTGTAGAACTTAACAAATTCTGACACATTTACCTTTTCCTTCCTTCTATTATAATCAAGATCACGATCAATTCAAAAAAAAATTTCCATAATTGATCAATGCTCCCCCTCAATTTGTTGTCATTTTGAGATGATCACGATTTTTTCCCTTTATTTTGAATTCACTTTCTCCCCTTGTCATCAAGATAATATTTGCGAATAATACTAGTTGTGGCTTGTGCATGTTGAACATAATATTTTTTCATTATTTCTTTCGTAGCAACAACAGCTGCAATGATCTTTTGCTTTTTGAAATTCGAGGAAAAAAATTATTTTCTTCAATCAAGCTCTTCTCGAATTCAATCTACATAAACTTAACAAACTTTTTGCACAAATAAGCTATTATAATATCCACGTAATATATAATGCTCTTTCTTCAAATAAATAAATTGAATAGCATTTATAAGATTATCAAATATTTAAATTCAAAGCTACTCAACCTTTCATACAACACATTAAGGACTTGCTCAATAATTTGCGATAACTTTGTGCAAGGAAATAATTTTTGTGCCTCTAGATAATAGTACATAGTTTCTACAATTTTCGAGTTAAGCTTTTCAAAATCCATATGGAAGATTCTTTTGCCACTTGCAAATTCTTGTATAATAGATAACAATCTTTGCAAAAAAAAAAAAAAATCACATAATACCTTCCTCCGATTTACAGATCAAACTTGCTAGATATAAGACATCTAAGAATATAGTAAGAGTATCCATGAATATGCAGTAATATCTTTCATGATCAAAGGGATTTCCTCGAGCATAAATCATAAAAATAAATTATTAATGCATTTCGCAAAAAGAAAGTAGATATTTCTATCACACGCCAAATTAAGTAAAAAAATGCAAGGCATTATGTTAATGACAAGAGATATTTGTAATATAAATCATATATAATTCATAAGCAATAATCTAGAATCTTCAAAAGATCGAGTAGAAATTTGCAAGGCGGGATGATAAAAAAAAATTATTATCTTACCCAAGGTATATATTTGAAATATACCATTGATTAAAAATGATCATTGACAATCTTCGCATGAGATACTTTTCTAATTGCACCATGATTTGCGTAGATTTGCAATCATTCTTCCTTTGTGGAGTTTCCTGCAATAAACTTATTTCCTTTCTAGTATCCATATATTTGGATCCTTCCTTGACATTAGAGCAAAATATGCAATATTCATAAATAATCAAATATTCTTTCTAAATTCATCATAAGAAAGTACTTAAGGGAAAATATCTTGCATAATGAATTAATATCTCGTGAAACATATTTCCACTTTACAAAATATGACCAAATCTGAGAGCATATAATCAAACCAAATAAACTCAATTGTCTCTAAGCAAGATATAAAAAATAGGGTTAATACCCTAAAAAATCCCAAACTGGTACACTTGTGACAAATTTACCTCAAACTATTTTTTTGACCATGAAAAACCCAAAACTTGTATACCTGTGACAAATTTACCCCGATTGACTATAAAAAAACCCTAAATTGGTACATTTATGACAAATTTACCCTAAACTAATTTATTCGACCGCAAAAAACCACAAACTGATAAATTTGTGACAAATATACTCTTCGCTAAATTGGATTAATACCACAAAAAAAATCATAAAAATTGTAAATTCTGACAAACGGATCGTAAAATCCCAAATTGGTATACTAATCAATTGTCGCGTGTCATTTAACTTAATAATTTGATAATAAAATATTTAACGAAAACTAACAGAGGATAAATTTGTCACAAGTGTACCAGTTTGGGGTAAATTTGTCACAAGTGTACTAGTTTGGGGTTTTTCAGGATATTAACCCTAAAAAATAATCACAAGTATTAAATCAAATCTGAACTCACGAATCATAAAAACAAATCACACGATTCTTCCTTAATAAAACCAATCATAGAATACGGTCATAATAAAGTCCGAATCAACTGAGGCACAAAGAGGATATATCGAATATAAAATATAATGAGAATTTATAAAAATTTAAATCATGTACCTAAACCAAATTGAGGATTTAAGAATATATACCTTCCTTACCAAATTCTCTTTCTTCTTTTTCTTTATTACCTACAAAAACAACTCATCTTTTCTTTGGTACCCATATTTTCTTGGGTTCATGAGAATGAGTAAAGTATGTTGTTTTTACCCAATCTTTCTTAACAGATCTCCAGACTTTAGGACATTTATTATTAAAGTGTTATGAGTCTCCACAATTTGAACACTTGAGGGCATTTCGACTAACAAGTTTTGTAAATATCATTTAAAAATGCTTCTTGTATGCAAGTCTATGAGGTTTTTGTCTAAGAATTTCATTGACTTTAGGAAAATCTATTAAAGAATCACTTCCCTTATTGAAGCCAAGTCCCAACTTGTTATAGTAAGGTACTTGTATGGAAATGATATGCTCTAATGTTTTTTAACCATTTGAAAATTTTGTCAAAATATTTGAAAATTCTTCTTTTAAAGAATCATTTTCTTTGACAAGTAAATCTCGACTTTCTTTTGTTTGTAGAAAATCTTTTTGTAAAATTTCAAACTTTTCTTTTCAAGAAAGATCATGTTGCTTAAGCCATGAATTCTCTTTTTTTTTTTAGTTCAGAGATCCTTTTAAGAGAAGATTTGAGATTTAAGTAAAGCTCATTTATATATTTAAAAAATTTAATAAGAATTTCTGAATGACTTATCTCGATTTCCTTGTTGGATTCTAAGTCTGTGTCTAAGTCAGACTTTGATTCTGAGTTTAATTCTAATTCCGAATTTGAGTCTGAGTTTGAATGTGCCATCAAGCATATATTTCCTTACTCATCATCTTCTTTCATTGTTCTTTTTTGCACATTCTGCTTGTATTATTTCTTCCAATTGAACTTCCTTCCTTTTGTACTAAGCTTTTCAAATTTCTTGATCATAAAAGCAAGTTCTTCATCGTCCATGTCATTTTCTGAGTCCGTATTATCAAAATTAATGTTAGATTTAAGTGCAATGAACTTCTTACCTTCGGGATCTTCATCAATGATTTGTTCTACTTCATAGGATTGAAGAGTGGCATAATCCTCTGAGTCTATTGAATTGAGGTCTTAACATGGTTCCAATCTTTTGAGAGACCTCGCAAAAGTTTGTTGACCTTCATTGGCACAGAAATTGGATGACCTTGATATGCCAAACCATTTACAATTTATGTGAAATGACTTAACATATCTCCAATCAACTCTCCTAGCTTCATCTTGAAGGATTTATATTGACCAAGCATGAAGTTTACTTTTGTCTCTTTTACATGATCAATCCCTTCATAAGTAACATGAAGTTTATCCCAAACTTCTTTAGTTGTTTCACATGAAGAGATTCCATTATACTTAGTAGGGGATAAGGTGCAATATAAAGAATAAATGACTTTTGTATCAAGAGCTTCTCTTTTGGACATCTCCGTCCGAGACATAGGAGTAGGGGATTTTGTTTCTTTATCTTTACCATTCTTATTTGATGTAGACACGGCAATGGGATTGATTCCTTTTTCCACAACATCCCATTGCAAGAGATCTTTGGATCTTAGGAATACCTTCATTTTGTTTTTCCAAATGTTGTATTTCTTTCCATCAAAATAGGATGGCCTGATATTGCTATGTCCTTCAATCAGCCCTGGTGCCAAGATAATAGCCATAAAAGATCTTTAGCTCATAAGTAAAAACACTTCAATAAAACAAACACTTAGCTCTAATACCAATTGATGATGCTAGTATGAATACCTAAAGGGGGTGAATAGGTGTTCAAAAGAAATCTTGACAAATAAATGCAGAATAAAATAAGTTGCAAGTAAAGTCTG
The DNA here is from genome assembly GCA_026873135.1 of Eucalyptus urophylla. Lineage (NCBI taxonomy): Eukaryota > Viridiplantae > Streptophyta > Magnoliopsida > Myrtales > Myrtaceae > Eucalyptus > Eucalyptus urophylla. The sequence continues at coordinate 29,406,479 of CM049473.1, forward strand.
AATAAGGATCAAAGTCTGATAAACGAGCCACCAATCTTTGGTAGATGTTCATAATTTGTTATGCGTTGGAACAGACTTCTGAAATAACCTGTAAGTGTGCAACATATTTAAATAAGGAGAGTTAAGAGAAGAGAAGATTGCACACGAAATTTATAGTGGTTCGACTTAGATCAAACTTACGTCCATTTTCCTATACTAACACAGCCTTCTAGCTGGATTCCACTATGTAATCAACAAAAGATTACAACTTTGAGTGCAAATACTCAATGGTAGATCACACTATCTCACTAAGTCACTCTTTTGGTATTTCTATCACGATCACAAACATTTAAGCTCACCAAAGACAAGTATATGATCAAAATTTACTCAGACTTTGGAATTATAGATTCTACACTCCGTCTCTTACTTGGTCATCGGTCCTTGATCTCTTTAAATACTCCTCCACTTCCAAATTAGCCGTTAGACAGTATCTAGAGGATCGTCTTCCAATCTACCTGTTGGATAGATCTATATCAAGATGATTCAGTAGCCGTTAAGTGACAAAAACAGAATCCCAAATTAATTCTGATCGCTCATACAAACAAAATATTGGTTTCCATAAGTAAAGTTTCTTCATTTAGAAAGTTCTTGTCTTCAAGATCCAATTGTCAATCAATTAAATTGAGTCGATCAAATCTATCTTGATGTAGAATCCAAACCAAATCACTAGCCGTTATACATTTTGGGCTTGTGTTACATTCTGTCAAGTTGTCTTATTCTAAACATGCTTCGTTCTGAATCTGCTACGTTCTGAACTTGTGTCTCGTTCTGTATGTAAAGTCTAAGTGTATTCTATCGAAAGTAAAGTCTGAATGTCTTCCATCTGAAGTAGAATTTGAGTATCTTCCGTCTGAAGCGGACTTTATAATTTGGACGTAAGTCTGAACATATTCTGCTTTTGAACATTTAGCCTTAAGGTTTAGACACAGTCTAAATAAGTTCAGCTTTAACATAGAGTCTATCTTTTGATTTTTTCAAGTATAGATTTCAACAATATCCTTTACATGTTTTATCATTTGCATAGTCTATTACTCAATCATTAAACACGTTAGTAACATTTGATTTAGTTTATCATCTTCAAAACATCATAAGGGATTTCCCTAACAAGTTTTTGGTGGTCGATAATTAGAAATTGGATTCGATTGTAGTTGAATGGCAGTGGTGGATGATGGAGGGGTGTAACTGGTAACATTTGCCTCTATAGACATTGTGCCAAACTTCATTCTAAGCTCATGATCAAGGAGCAAAAGGTTATCGAATTAGACTTTTTAGCCAAGGTAGCAATAATGTTAGAAAAATCATAACCAAGATTACAGAAGACAATGTCATTTAATTCTTTATTCCCTAGAAGATGATTGGCAATTGTTAATTGATTATATGTGATAGAGATCCAAAGGTAGTTTGTAGAGCCTCCAGACATCAACAACAGTAGTTAATCGAACCACATAGGGTAGAATATCAGGTGAAAAAGAAGATATCATTTAACTAAGAACAAGTTAGTCTTTCTAAATCCATTCATCACATACAGGGTTCAATCAACAAAAGTGGAGCCCGTCAAGGTGATGATTAGAGTGGGATAAATAATGATGCCATCAAGGTGTCCCATGAAGAGCTGGCTAAGAAGTAGCAGAAACAATTGGCTTTTCTACAATAGAATGTTATCACCGAAAAATTTGAGACTAAGGTGGTGTTGCGCAATCAATCAGAGTAGAGGTGGGAGATAACATTGTGAATAGGAGAGGGCAAAAAATGGAAGAGAAAGAAGGAATAGCAAAGTTATTTCCAATGATCTTATCAGTGCTCTTATACCATATAAAAAATTAAACTCTTAAGTATGAAAGTGAGTTTTGATTAGCCTTTAACTCTAGGATAGCTTTTGTATATGTAGAGTTTATCTACTAATTGTTATGGTAATTACATGAGATATAAATGGACTATTTCAAAATATTTTGAATTTGAATTAATCATTTCTAGTAATAACTATAGTAATAAATACATGAGATAAGAATGAACTAAATTTGAACGAGTTATGCATTGTCATCCTTAATGATATAATTTGGTTTCCCACTTGTGAACTGCTTGTGTCATCTCTATAATTTGGTCCATTACTAATCTTAGTTCTTTGGCTTTAGATGTCGGATCCACGGTGATGTCTAATATTCATAACTCATTGCTTTAAAAATCTCTCTTTAGCAAAATAGAAAGGTAAATTAGAATCTTGGTCTCCACTCCCAATCGAGATCCATCTAACGGAGGGCAAGGCTTCTCATACATATGGGCTGGATCCATATAATGCATGCTTAGAACTAATACATGTGGGGAGTTCTCGGGGAGTTCTTGCAGGGCTTGGGTCCATGGATCCAATCGTGACCGTTCATCATGTGTAACCCACATGCAAATTTTCAATGGCCGTGATGCAGATCTAGGAGAGGTATTTGCCCCCGTTAGGACCCACCCAAGGTTTGTCGTGTCTTGGGAGTATGATTATTTTTTTGCACCAAAACCAAAAGGTCCCACCTTCCCACAGATATTTTCGTTTTTATAATGGTTCGCCTTGAAGCACCAACGGATCTTCACAATTCCAAGTTCCAACTCTAATTTCCTGTTTTATTTATTTGTTATAACGTCAGCCAAAAAAGGAAATAGCATTTAATTTATCCGCAAGCCCTCAAAGGGAAACACAGTACCATTAAATTGCCTGCCGGTCCCAACTCTACTAAAAGCCGCGTTCAAAATGTTTCCAAAGTCCAGATGTGATTTTAGAGTCACCCCACATGTCGTCGGCGCCATGCATCAAAACAGAAGATAAAGTGACACATACCTCCTATGGGGAAAAAGTACAAGATATCCTCTATGATAGAATATACAGTTGACTAAATTAATACGAATGAAAAAAAATACATGCTATGTGCGAGCTATTCTAGATACATATGACCGCGTGAATTGATGAACATCAATGGTGAGTTTGGGAGAGATTCAGTAAATGACTCCCCAAAAATCTTCTGACTCGAGTTCCATTTGCTCAAAGCAAATATTATTTGGGTGACTTTTAATATATAATTTTTACAAAGTAGCTTTGAAGTAAAAAGAAAAAGAGAGGAAAAAACAGAAAATATGATACTAGAGAATCGATATAACAAATGCATCATGAAAGCACACCTGCCCGAAGCAAATTAATCTCTAGCGACGATCAAATTATCAAAGAGATTACGCGAGGTGATGTTGAGGTCACACGATCTCGGACAGCCAAGCAAGGCAATATTGAAGGTTGTGTGAACTCGAAAACCCAGACCCTCGATGACCTAGAATCATCCATCGTTGACCTAGACGTGCAAACCTAGTCTCTTGGCCATCATCAGCAATCACTAATGAGCCAAGCACGATTGTCAGTAAGGCGCTAGATCGGTGACCAAATCTAAATTCAGAACTCACATCTAGTATCTTCGGTTCAGTGACGGAAAAGATAAATAGTGGTCTAGAGGGCAAAAATGAAATACGAAATATTAATGATGACGAAATTGGAAAAAAAAATAAAATTCATCGACCCTGAAAGCAGCTTTCTAAAAATGCCAAAGGCCATGCTTAGTGGGACAAATCTTGAATTAAGGGTAGTTGGAAATACTAGTTTTGCCTCAAGTCCATTGCAATTTTATCGCTAAACACCTTAATATTTTGTTAAAGGCTTTTGTGGGCTCCAAATCCTTTGATAAAGCCGTGCGAATCGCACTGTAAAGCGAAGCGATTGTCAGACCAAAGGCACATGAAATCAAAATTCGACCGGATTTTAGTTATCGGCACTTCGTGTCGGCACGTGATATGCAACCTCGGATCGAGGTTAGTCGCCCAAGATGAGGGATCACCGACACAAGGCACATGATGCACTCAGTAGGGAGAATGCGACTTGCTGGAAGCAGTCCATTGTTGTTCCCTTCCCTACTAGGATGCTTGGACAAGCAATGTGTGTAGGAATTTTATTAAATTTCAAATTTTGACTTCTTTGTGCTGTAATCAATCTATTCAAGACAAATGTAGACATATCTGTTTGGTTTTCCTTTTAATTGTTTCTATTAACGAGAAAATGGAAAGAAACATCGAAAAAAATAAATTAATGGTAATTACGTGGATATAATATCTAAAAGATGATATTAAGGATGGTTAAGAAAGAAATTGAGCGTCGGTCACCAAAATAGTGGGGCCTCTCTTCCCTTTAGACAGTGGTATAGGTTAGTGGGAATCTATTGGCTTTCCAAGCCACAGTAATCTCTTTCTGCTCATTCTCTCCATTTAATCTCTTCGATGTGCTGGACCTCCCCTTTGTGAATTATATAATGATCCGGGGGGGCGTCAACAGTAATTTTAAATCACTTTGTGGTCACCCTTGTCCACTGCAATATTATTCAAATTTCGTTTTCGTATAATACGGCTAAGTTCAGTTCGAATATATCATTTTTTTGTCCGCTATTGTAAGATGAACTACAAGTCTAAGATAAATAAAATTTAAGTATATTGGTAAGTACAAGACCTGAGCAGGTCCTTAAACTGCTCAAGAGGGAAATGGAGGAAGAACCTCCCTGGGGAGAGTGACCCCTTACGCCCCTCCCAAGCCGGGATCCGAGCCCGGATAAAGATTCCGGCCCCATTGGCTGACCCGGCCACTCCTTTATGAGAGAGGGCAGCCACGTCTGATCCCCGCGACGCCTTCCCCCAGAGAAACTTGGAGCGTGGTACAGGGAAATGATGACGCCGGTTGGAAGATTGGGCTATTGTAAGATGAACTGCAAGTCTAAGATAAATAAAATTTAAGTATATCAGTAAATACATCAGCTATCCAATAAATAATACATATCTTAGTTTAATGTGGTTATCAGAGTAATAGGAAATATGTAAGCTACATTATAAAATGCTACACTTATATTATTTTACTTTTTATGATTCATTATTTTTTTAATATTGAGGGGATTTCTTTATTAAGTGAAATATATTACTGCATTAAATGATTGATATAAGTCAAAATTTAATTGAGGTAATTTATTATTTTATTCTTAATTAGATAAGCCATATAATAATATTTTCATTCAAAGAACATATTTAAGAAACTATCTTTCTCTTCATCCATTTGAAGAATGTGTTTGATATTTTTCAAATTAAGCTACATGATATATATGGATATAATTACCCTTTATTCATTTTTTAAAAATATTTCAGGCCAGTTACACTTGGAACCGGCGTCGAATCAAACTAGCCAAGTTCCCGATTCTATCAGAGAATAGGTTTGTTTTGTAAATTTCAATTTATAAGTATCATATATTCCCTTCACTGTGCTTTATTATCTATTGAGTTTAATCGTATTTCTTAATGTAGTTCAACCAAAGAAATTTCCAACAAACTACAAGTCACTTTTGAAGAACCTGACAGAGTCAAAGAAATCATGTTTGCCTAAGCGAGTAGAAGACTTTGCATCTAAAGATTGCGTTTAAGTCCTCATATTTTTCTGAAGATATTATGTGAACTTCAGCTGAATCGCATATTTTCTACATGATACCATTTACATTATCATTGCTTTTTGATTAAGACAAAAAGGGATTGCTTTTTGATTAAGACAAAAAGGGGGAGAGAATATAAATATACACTAAGCATACAGGAGGTGACGGTCAATACTATCAATGGTGGCCTGTTGGGTCCATGGCAGTCCAAGGCGACACATAGATTAATCTAGCTCAGTATAGTTTAGTTCTAATTTGGCTAGCTTATTTAATTACCCTATATCTTAAATAGATTAGTTTCTACACAATAAAACCAAATTAGATTTAGAATCACATCTTTAATAAATAGATAGAATAGTTTAGATTAGTTTAGCAATCATAATTAGTAGAATCTAAGCTAACTTAAGATAGAATTAGTCTCTAATCCCAAAGCTTATATGGGTCATGTCCCAAGGCTAAATAAAAAGCCCTTGTCTATTATTTGCCTCACTTCTATTGGGTTTTCGTTTCTTGTACTTGCTTAGATGTCTTTCATAATCTGAGTGTTTCTTTATCACATTGCACTTCCATAACTTGTTTGTTAATTTCTTTTCTAGAACCGTTAAGTTTCGTTTAGGTTCTTAATAAACCTCACAAAAATATTTCCTTGATCACTTAGCAGTTTTGATCCCTTTAGGACAATAACTAGTAATAAAAAATGCATGCTCACTTACGTCAACAACCTTCCGATTTAGTGGTGTAGAAAGGGCAATATTAGCATAACCAAGTCCATGTGCTTAGAATCTCTACTTGCGTAGGAAATGAGATGAACCTCCAACATCTTATTTAGTTTCTAGCCAACCCCAAATAACTAGTGTCGACTCCTAGGAAATATTTAAGTTGTTAAGAATAAAAAAACGAAGTCTAATGTCACGTAATGTATGAACTTGGAAAAGCTTGAACTCTTAATCATGGATCCCTTGAATTGCCATCTTTAAGCGAACAATTTGGACCATCTTTCAAGCAATACCTCTAAACCTGTGTCCCAAATCCTTAAGACATCATGGGGAGGGTTGCGACAAATTTCTCCAATCTCAAAACCCTTTATCTTCTTTGGCCAATAGTGTCCTTTTAGGCCTTGATGGTGAATTTCATCTATCCAAATCTTTATGTTTGGCCAGTGGCATGTCCTTTATAGTATGGTGGAGATCATTATCTATTAAATATCCTATCGTCACTCAAAACGCATACCCATCACCCATCAAATGTTCTTCCCTGGATCATTGATGATACGATACACTTGTGTGCCAATGCAATTGATAAACTTATTCATTGTCTGTATTAGCTTAGTAACAAGAAATCATATTCTTAAACAATCGTTTTATCTTCGTAAAAGTTGTAATATGACAATCACTTACCCTGATATGGCTAATGAGATAATTGACCTCACATTAAAAGTTGCGGACCTCATTTGCCCAACTTTCGATGGTGTTCCAATCGGGCTATTCTTATCAGAATGCTTATCGATGAAACAAAATCGAAACAAGTTTCAATGGGTCATCAACCGATACAAAGGACAATTTTAAAGGATAATAGCACAAATAATCAATGAACTTTGATTTAATGTGTAATATCGTCCCTGAATTTTTAATATATGTAATGTGATCTTTGAATTTTAGCTTAATATACAATCATTTTTAGAATTTTAATCTGTTCAATGTAATCTTTTAACTATCAGTAATATTCAATTTAGTTACTTGAACATTGGACCAAAGTCCAGGAATTATATTGAATAAATTAAAAATTTATGAATGACTTACACATTAGACCAAAATTTACTGACCATATTGAATAATTAAGGGAAAAGACCACCAAAAACCACAAACATTGCCCAAAGCGACAATTTTACCAAAAACTTTTTTTTATGACATGAAAAACCCCAAATTTTGCCAACCATGACACATTTATCCATTTTTTTTTCGTGACATAAAAAATCCCGAACTTGTATCCATGTGACACGTTTACCCTAAATTATAGGGTATTTTGGTCTTTTACTTTTTAATTCTTTTTCTTTTTCTTTTTTTCTTGTTCTTCTCTCTTCCCTCCGTTAGCCATGGTGGAGGGAAGCCAGAGTCAAGCGAGGGCTGCCCTCGCTGCATCGGGCAAGGGCGACCCTCAGCTGGGTTGGGCGAGGGCACCCCTCACCTGACTCCGGCTTCCCTCCGCCAACTCCGCCATGGCCGATGGAGGGAAGAGAGAAGAAAAAAAAAAAAAAAAAGGAAAAGGAGAAATAAGACAAAAATACCCTTGGTGGGGTTTAAATGTAACGGTTTGTAAAATTTGGGGTTTTTCATGTCACAAAAAAAGTTTGGAGTAAATTTGTCCAAAAAAAAAATAGCTAATGATATATTCATCCAATGAATTATGACTTAATTATTCCATCACTAAGATTCATCCAGACGAAGTAACTAACAACTCCAAATTCAAGTAATGAAATAATATTATTGAATCATCTGAACTACTTTTATATCTCTTTTTTAGTTCCTATCGACAGGATTTTTGTGAATCCATACGACTTTTGTTCTTCCATTTCTTTGTTGCGGACCATTAGTTGAATTCTTCATTCTTTTTCTTTATTTCATCTTTTTATTCATTCAATTCACAGTCACAGACGAAAGAAAGGGAAAGACTTCTATTGGAATCCCTGTCTAAATTCATAATTCATAGTAGTATAGAGCATATTAGATCATATCTATTTTTAGTTCATATATAAGTAGCAATATCTAATATCACATATACATGGGTTTCTTCCATAATTTAAACCAATTATTTGTATCTTAGATTAAATCAAATTCTAGAATTCTTTTTTTATTTTTGAAACTAAAACATCCAATAGTTGGATTCTAGCCATTACATTACGTATACCCAATTTGTACACACCCATATTAACCAATTCATTTTTATGAATTGCATCAATTCTACTCTTCTTTTTATTTATCATTATTCTACATGTATACAACCTACATTGACGAATTCGTTAGGTCGAATAATTGAATAGCATAGGTAGAAATATCAGTATTTCATTAATTTAAAAGGGAAAGTTCATACCATTTTTTATTTCTATATATTTTTAGAATTATTTTCTTTTTTTGTTTCTATATATAATATATATATATATATATATATTATTTATTTTAATTATTTAATTATTATTTTTATTAAATAAAACAATAATATAAAATATTTATTGGAGGTAGGTATTATATAAATTAAATGGGCCAAGCATGAATTTTAGGAAAAAAAATCTTTTAGATCTCTTTTTTTTTTTTTTTACAATTCCCTAAAATCGAAATATCATAATCTTTTTTCATATTCCTGTAGACATATATACCTTATTTGTCTATTTTTATCTTGCCTAAGTAGATTATCTTGAGTTACACATACATTACCTTAGGCTAAACTAAAAAACAACTATTTTGAAAACGAGTCAATGATGACCCTCCATGAATTCACATATATAAGCTACAACTAATGTTGCAAAAAAGAGACCTTGAATACCACTTGTAAATAATCCAAGGAACATGAGAAGTATATGAACCACTAAAGGTACCAAAGAAACAAGAACAACAACTATTAATTCATCGGCTAATATATTTCCGAAAAGTTGAAAACTAAGTGATAAAGGTTTTGTGAAATCTTCTAAAATGTTAATGGGTAAAAGGATTGGAATTGATTGAATGTATTTACTGAAACAACTTAATCCTTTTTTGGTAAGATTTGTATAGAAATATGCTAAAGCAACGGTAGTATTTATATCATTCATGGGTGCGCTCAGTTCCGGGCGGTCCAGGCGGGTCCGGTTCTTCTGCACACCCTAAGTATCACACGAGAGGAGTGAGATTGAACGTGGGGGCCCGCCAAATGTTCTAAGCCAACGATCTCCCTTGATTTTTCACCAGATCCCACCTACTCCCAACTCCGAATCCTGACCGTCCCTCCCACCCTCGGGAGCTATTTATAACCCCTCATCCTCTTCTCTTCCCTTCGCTCACCCCTAAGCCGTTCTCTCTCTCTCTTCCCCTGTTTCTCTCGCCGCTGTTCCTGCGTTTCAGATCTCTGTCCGAAGAAGGAAGCAGAAGCAAGAGCAGAGCAGCAGAGGAAGATGGCGTTGTCCGTGGAGAAGACAACCGGTGGCCGGGAGTACAAGGTGAAGGACATGTCCCAGGCCGACTTCGGCCGCCTCGAGATCGAGCTGGCGGAGGTGGAGATGCCGGGGCTCATGGCCTGCCGCACGGAGTTCGGCCCCTCCCAGCCCTTCAAGGGCGCCCGCATCACCGGCTCCCTCCACATGACCATCCAGACCGCCGTCCTCATCGAGACCCTCACCGCCCTCGGCGCCGAGGTCCGCTGGTGCTCCTGCAACATCTTCTCCACCCAGGACCACGCCGCCGCCGCCATCGCCCGCGACTCCGCCGCCGTGTTCGCCTGGAAGGGCGAGACCCTCCAGGAGTACTGGTGGTGCACCGAGCGCGCCCTCGACTGGGGCCCCGGCGGCGGCCCCGACCTCATCGTCGACGACGGCGGTGACGCCACCCTCCTCATCCACGAGGGGTCAAGGCCGAGTCTTCGCCAAGACCGGCAAGCTCCCCGACCCGGCCTCCACCGACAACGCCGAGTTCCAGCTCGTGCTCACCATCATCAGGGACGGCCTGAAGACCGACCCGCAGAGGTACCACAAGATGAAGGACAGGCTCGTCGGCGTCTCGGAGGAGACCACCACTGGCGTCAAGAGGTTGTACCAGATGCAGGCCAACGGCACTCTCTTGTTCCCTGCCATCAACGTCAATGATTCTGTCACCAAGAGCAAGGTAACAGTTCTCTCTTTCTTCTGCCGTTTCTGTTTGTACTTTTTGGTTGTGTGGGTTCAGATCTAGTAGATCTATACTCTTCTGGGTACTACTTCGTGAGATTGATTCGTTCCAGTTCTTGAATATTTTGTTTGTGCTGGATCTGTACATTTTCGCTTGATAAAAAGTAAAGTAGAGCCTGTTTGACAAAACGTCGGTGTGATATGAGAGGATGCATCTTCAATCTATTGGTAAGAGTAGATGCATGTAAAGTTACTCACCAGTAATGAATGCTTAGTTGTCACTGCAATAGAAGTTGTGCATCGTGCTTAGAGACCCGCGATCTTCTTTCTTGTCCTGGGTGCTGAATAAGATCTGGGACTTATCTTACTGTCACAGTTTATTGGCATGAATGCCTGTTTAGAGATTCTTGTAACCTGTTCGGACATCTATAATTTCTCACTACGGCGACATGTGAACTTTGTTATACTTGCTATGACGAATCTAATCATTCCAGTGATGTCTGAGTAGAGTGATGAGCAGCTCTATATACTTACTTCTTGTTTGTCAAAGACTAATCATTGAGCTAATGTTCTTGCTTGAAACAGTTTGATAACTTGTATGGCTGCCGCCACTCTCTCCCTGACGGTCTGATGAGGGCCACCGATGTCATGATCGCTGGAAAAGTTGCTGTGGTCTGTGGATACGGAGATGTGGGCAAGGGCTGCGCTGCTGCCCTCAAGCAGGCTGGTGCTCGCGTCATTGTGACTGAGATCGATCCCATCTGTGCTCTCCAAGCTCTCATGGAAGGCCTCCAGGTCCTACCCCTCCAGGATGTTGTCTCTGAGGCTGACATCTTTGTCACCACCACTGGCAACAAGGACATCATCATGGTCCACGACATGAAGAAGATGAAGAACAATGCCATCGTCTGCAACATCGGTCACTTTGATAACGAGATTGACATGCACGGCCTGGAGAACTTCCCCGGTGTGAAGCGCATCACCATCAAGCCCCAAACCGACAGGTGGGTCTTCCCCGACACCAAGTCAGGCATCATCGTCTTGGCGGAGGGACGCCTCATGAACTTGGGTTGCGCCACCGGCCACCCTAGCTTCGTCATGTCCTGCTCCTTCACGAACCAGGTGATTGCCCAGCTTGAGCTGTGGAAGGAGAAGTCCTCTGGCAAGTATAAGAAGGAGGTCTATGTCTTGCCCAAGCACCTGGATGAGAAGGTGGCTGCTCTTCACCTCGGCAAGCTCGGTGCTAAGCTCACCAAGCTTAGCAAGGAGCAAGCCGACTACATTAGCGTCCCCGTTGAGGGTCCCTACAAGCCTCCTCACTACAGGTACTAGGCGGGTTCACATGAAGATTTTACGGACGGCTTCCCCATTTCTTTCTCAATTTGATTTCTCGGTAGAATGGTGGGATTTTTGTTATTCGGGAAGTATGGTTGGATGTTTTTCGGGGCGAGGAAGGTGAGCTGATAAATCGATGAGACTATGAGAGGGTCTATGAATAAAGTTTGCAAGGCCTGTAGAATAGCATGTTGTTAGTGCTGCAATTCAACCTTGCTGCACATGTTTTACCATATATCTCGAAGCTGAAAGGCTGACTTCTTTTTCTTTTATATTTTCTGGGGCGTCTGTGGACGAGATGAAAGAATATATGATCCAATACGATTGATCCTGCTTTGTTTCCACGCGTTTCTCCGTTCAAGTTTCTTCTCCATTCACTAGCAGCAAACCTCGCATCTTCATTTCTTTGCTTTTGGTTTCTTCTGGCAATTAAAAGGGTGTGAGTGAGTAGAGCCAAGACAGTGAATTGGCTTGACATTGATTTGATTTCGAGCTCAACTCCCGAAGATAACCAAAACACTGGAGTAAATTACTCGGCTGGGTTAGATTATATTGGATCATAAAGGCTCGAGTTTCCAATCTCTCGTTCAGGTATAGCTGCAGATTTCATTCATGAAAAACTGAACATGAGACTATGGAGTTGCTTGTTCATGGTGGGTGTGCCCTACAATCGATTAAAATGCAGAGGAAATGAAAGTTGAGCGAATGCTAACCAAAGGTAAACTTAGTTAAGAATCAGAAGGAATTTAAACTTGGTATTTCTCAAATCCTTATACATTTCCCAAATGAACACCTCTTGGACGAATGATAAGGCATGAGACAGCAATGCGAGGAGGAACTGTGCTTAGGTTCTCTTGCACGTATCGTTCTGGACGCCAGAAAGAAAGGACGGAAGTGCCGACAAGAGTCTCCTTTTGGACCCACTTCTTATCTTGTTCTATAATTGAGAGTTGAGAGGTAATAGAGAGAAATAAATTATTCACGCCTGTATCATGTGTTCCTAGCACTATTGTCCGCTTTCGTTTTCCCCATCAATTATAGTAGAAGAGGGGCTAAGCTTTAGCTTTCGCGGGACCCGATGCTCTTACATTCTTTCACTGCTGAATTGAAATGTACCAAACTCCCCCTAGAAGATAGTGATTTTTTGCCTTTTGATCCGATAGTGAAGGTCTGTGAAGACAGCACGGTGCCCGGGAGGAACCATAGACTCACCCGTGAAAAAGGGTCAGGCTATGGTCTCCACTGAACGCAACGTCCTTGTAATCTTTAATATCGGATTGAAATGCAGCAGATCTCACCTGCTCAACAAGTATAAAAGTCTGGACCATCCTTATTTTATTTGCTTTTTATCCAATTGTGAAATTTTTCTGGAATATTGCTAATTCATTTGACCACTGCCTCATATTCACCGAGCAGGCCCTTTGGCTGAAGAGTATGTTAGGTAGCAATTTAATTGGCTGGGAGGAAACCAGAGTAAGACTAATCAAAACGGAAGGAAAGTGATCGCTATCTATTCTATATTTTATTTTGTATTTTTTCCTTTTATCACGTCCACTGCCATTAAGGATATATCAATTGTAATGTCATGCCCAAAAACCAATTTTGACAACGTCGCAAAAAGCATACACCTATCTTCACCTTGTTATCTTATTTACTTTTAACTTTGCAAAGTCCAAAGTATTTGCAAAATTGTTATTGCTTGTCATAATATTCAATGTTTTACCTAAATCAACGTAGTTTAGCAATTTAGATGCGACTAGAGATGATCGGTCTAAGGTCGATCAGTTCTTACTCCAGAACCTAGAACCAGACCAGGCAGGGTGAATTCTCAAATTATGGAATCAAGAACCAGTCCACTCAGTCCGAGCCAAATCCACAGCGAACTAACCTTGCTTAGTCCAGTTCTCGGTTCCTAGGTTGTCCCAAAACTAATGATTCCTTTCTAATCTTTACAAGTGGAAGTTTCCCAATATTAAGGAAAAATAAGAGCATTATTTTTAGTGTTTTTGTTAAATAAATATTTACATGGTTAGGGGTGTGGCGCTAATTAACGACTGACTAGTCTTCCACTGAAATTTGCCATCATTACTCTATTACATGGCATTGTATCAACATATGTTAGATAATAAAAGAATATATATATATATATATATATATATATATATATATATATATATATGGACAGACAAAATTATAGAGGAAGGTTTTGCATTGATCAGGTCGATAATCAATTGCCATTGGTGTTTTCATTGCTTATTTGATAATTGCTAGAATACATAATTAAACGCAATGCGTTATCTCTCGACGATGCAGTGTATTTACGTTGATACTACAAGTTTATTCATTTAGAAGAAACTTCATGATAAAGAAAAATGTTTTCCAAAAAAATTATTTTTCAAAAAAAGGAGTTTCCTTCTTCAAGTTAGGAAATTCAATTTTCTAAGTATTATTAACCATGCATATTCTCTTTAGTCGTAAATGGTTTTTCCGATGACTAGTTATTTTCAATAGACCCAAACACGCAAAAGTGTAGAAAATTAAACTTATGGAAAAAAAAATTCACTTAAACAAACACACCAACACAATTCTATTCATTTTCCATTACCAGCTTCACAAGAAATTCTGCTTCATATAAGAAGAATAATGACATATTTTATAGATTAATGGACAAAACAGAGGCAACAAAGACTCATGTAATCCCATAAGTCTTTTGTTCAATCCTATATTTAGATTGAATCTTGGTCATTTAACAAAAATATAATTTATATTCTAGAATAATTCAAATCACGCTATTCTTTTCTTAATTAAACATTGTACCTTTTTTTTTTTGTATGCATTGCGTGTTCCTTTTATTTTTCAATCACTTGAAAAAGTGTCTAATGTTAGCAATGTATAAGTCACTTGTAGGAGAATGTTCAATTTAAGGTTGTAGATTAAGTCGCACACCATTGTCCACTAAGCAGCTGTCACCCTTGGCGCAACATAATGAGAGTAAGAATATCAAAAGTGATGCATCCGAGTTGAAGTTCGTCCTTTGCTATTTACCAAGATTTTTTAAGATCGAGGATAGACTCGAAGCAAATCTATACTACTTTCGTTGCGAAAGACTAGTCCTAAACACCTCGGCTAACCATGCTGGGGTTATGTGAGCCTTTTATGAGAAAAAGAAAGAAAGATAACGACAAAATCAGATCCTTTAGGATCCAAAGCTCAAAGAGTGTTCTGGGTTTTGGTGAGTGAGGACTTAGGATTTGGAAGTATAGGGTGTGAAGCCGCCTAATCTTTCGTTAGCTATCTCTAGTTTAGCTACTTGTCGAAAGCTGTCCATGACTCTTACCCAATTCCTCTTCCTTATCACAAGACTCATTTGGGATTTGATTAAAAAAACAAGGCTGTGCCAATTTCTAGAACAACATGGGTTGTCATCAAAGCCTAGGAAATGGACCAAAGACTAGATTCTGAGTGAATCTTCCAACTATGAATATGTGAGATTGTTTTTCTAGAACAACATGGGTCGTTGCTAGGAAATGGACCAAAGACTAGATTCTATGTAAATCTCCCAACTATAAGACTCCATTCGTTTCGCGGAAAATGTAGTTATTTTCTGATGTTCGAATGAAACCTGAAAATGAAGTGGAAAATATTTTTCTCTATTAAGTAAGGAAAATATTTTCCTCCATACACTCTTTTTCATTTATTTATTTTATTTTATTAAAATCGATTTTTCATATATTTAAAATCGATTTTTAATTATTTTGATTTTTAAAAATCGATTTTCAATTATTTTTTCATTTTTATTTTTATTTTCTTTTTGCTTTTTCTTTTCTTTGTTTTCCATCTTTTTCTTTCTTGGCCGGTCGCTGACCATGGCGATGGCCAGCAATCGGTCATAAGCGAGCCTCGAGCTTGTCGACAAGCATAAGGCTCGCTGATCTGGCGACGCCTAAGTCCAGTGAGGTTAAGGCTCACCAAATTAGCAAGCATGAGCTCATGGCCAACAAGCTTGACGCTCGCCTGTGGCTAGTCACTAGCTATCACCGTGGCCGACGACTAACCAAGAAAGAAGAAGCTGGGAAACAAAGAAAAGAAATAGAAAAAAGAAAATAAAGAAATAGAAAATAAAAATAAAAATAAAAAAATAACTTGAATTACAAAGAAAAAGAAAATTAAAAATAATGGGAATAAAAAAAAGAAAAAAAAAGAATGGGGAGGAGAAAGTGAGGATTTGTAGAAGTATGAGATAAGATAGATCAAGTGAAGAAAATATTTTCCACTTTTCAAAAGTGGAAGACATTTTCCCCTAATTGAGAATACTTTTTTCCTTTTATGGAAAATGTTTTCCTCAAGGTATTCATTTTCCATGAAACGAACGTTGGAAAATCCGAAAAATATTTTTCTGGAAATTATTTTTCACGAAACGAACGGAGCTTAAATGTGAGATTATTTTCCCCTTTAGGATGTCTCTTTATAGGGTTGAGCTCAATGTTTAATTGGGATTTTGGAGTCCATTTTTCGGGGGTCTCAAAGGCACACGGAAACAAATAAGAACTCTTGAATGGCAATGGAAAAGAGATGTAACTCCAGCTGTCTCTTTCAAGTTACTTTGCCTCCCTTTACTTGAAGGGCACCCAAAAACCTAATTCATTTAAGGTCACAACTTAATGAACATTAATAGAGTTAATCGGCAGTTGAGAAGAAAAGTTTCATGTTCTGCTGTTTGGTTAGCGGCTCATGTACGATTTAGCGGAGGCACCACATTGAGTGAGACCTCTAGATGTGGCCTTTGGGCTGGACTTCTGCGTGTTCAGGAAGGGTGCTTTTGTAGGCTGTGTTTGGTTGGACTTGCAAATAGATTTTTGAGCTCCAAAGGTCTTGAGCATCCAACTGGCGTTTGGTAATTTTATTGGAGTGCTTTAGGTTTATGCGACTGGATTTTTCAGAGTCCACCAAAGGCTGTCCAAAGGCCATTAGCCCATACAACTCCTACTCAACTTTCGGCTTTGAGCATTTTCAGAATGTCAATTCTGAAGTGGGCCATGAATAAGTTCGCAAGGCCTGTAGAATATCATGTTGTAAGTGCTGCAATTCAACCTTGCTGCACACCGACCAAAAAAACCTTGCTGCACATGTTTTACCATTTTTCCTAAAGCTGAAAGGCTGACTTCTTTTTATTATTTTCCTGGGGTATCTGTGGACAAGATGAAAGACAATATGATCCAATCCGATCAATCCTGCTTTGTTGCCATGTATTTCTACATTCAAGTTTCTTCTCCATTCACAAGCTGCAACCTCACATCTTCTTTTCTTTGTTTTTGGTTTCTTCCGGCAATTGAGTGGGTGTTGGAGGTGTTTGTTTGAAAAATAAGAATACGTGCATAAGTAAATTATGATCAAAGTCTAATTGTAGCGGAAGTAAAAATGCTTATACATGTATTTCCAAAGTATTTTCGTGCATTATAATAAAAACATAGACATAAGAAGTAGGCTAATCACATTACTCTTAGTCCTTATTCAAAAATTTTGGTTCTGACGTTATTCAGATTCTAACAATGAACGTCTAATATTTTCACAATAATGATTCTGATGTTCTTCAAATTTTGACCACAAACGTTGATCTTCTGATAACATCAGTTCTGACGTTCTTGGAATTTTGACCACGGACGTCTGATGTCTTTTGGTAATACCGATTATGACGTTCTTTATATGTAGAATGTTTGATCTCTTCGTAACGTAGGTTCTAATATTCTTCAGATTCAACCCTACAAGTATCAGGCTTCTAGTTCATACACACCACCAATTTCACATTGAACATAAGAGAGAAATTGCAACTATAATTGTACTAACAATTGCTCTCGTGTGTGAATGACTTAGTTGATTACTATCGACTTTCTCAATTGTCGATCATCGATCATCCTGTGGTCTTTTTATAACCAATCCAGATCACATTTAAGTTGGCTCATTAACTTTAAAATTGTTTTAAAATTAATTTGATCGTGATGTCGTAAGTTCTAATATCGTTTCAAACAGCAATTCAGGCATTAACTTTGTAACCGTCACATAACATTATTCCAAGCATTAATTTGTAATCGTTACAAATTTTTATTATGGATATTAACTTTGCAACCGTTACAAATATTAATCTTACCGTTACATCTAAAACCATTTCAAAACATTAATTGGTCATTTGAATCTGAAACCGTTTTAATCATTAAACTACTCATTAATTTTAAAGCATTTCAAATAATTAATGTGAGCATTACATCTGAAATCGTTTCAGATCATTGATGTGGCCGTTAAGTCTGAAACCAACATTAATGTGACTATTAAGTTTGAAACCATTTCAAATCTTTAATTTAGCCATTCAGTCTGAGACCGTTTCAGATCATTAATTTGGCAGACAAAATATAGCCCAAGTGCCAAAACTTGGCACGAGGGGATACTTAAGTGCCAAAAGTTAAAAAAGTGACACTTAAGTGCCATTTTTTTGAAAAGTAGAACACTTAAAGTGCCACCTCCGGCAGACCTTGCCGAAAATCCTACGTGGAAATATTTTATTATTTTTTCTCGCCTAGGTGGCTCGCTAGAGAGTTGACTCAGCTCTAACTCACCCAAAACGACGTCGTTTCCATAGTTAGCCAAAATATAAGCCTTGAATCTGCCAAAACAATGTCGTCACCCAAATTGCTCCAAATCTAAAACCCTAAATCGGCTAAAATCCCTATTGAAATGCTCGAATCCTAGTCTCGAACCCTAATTTTGATTTACCCATAATTCCATCATCGAATATTGGAAATGGAGAGCATGACTCGCAGCAACGTCTCAAATTCCTCTCATCGAAGCGAATGAGAAGGTCAAAGTTTCTATTTTTGTGGATTACCGAGTTTAAGAAGAACACCGTGGACTCAAATGAATCCTAGGAGAAGATTTTATGGATGCGCCAGATATAAAGAAGGGTTGAAATGAAAATACTTCAAATGAGTCGATGCGAAATTCTCTCACCGAGCCACAGAGGTGATATTGGATCTACTTGATAAAAGACATCAATCTTCATCTATGTTCATGGACGTCTTGAACAATGTTGACTCAATGCAAGCTCAAGCATCTTCGGCCAAACTTTTCAAGAATAAATATTGAACAGAAGTGTTATCAAGCGTTTATCATGGTGTTGTTTTGTTGTCTATTATACTTTATGATGAAATGTAAAGCACTTGAAGAAGAAAAAAAGTTTCTCCGACTGCCATAGTTAAAAATGAGAGGAGAAATGTAATTGTTTTGGATTAAATGTAGGCCATTTTTCTTTTTGAAAGATGAGAAGAAGTTTGTGTTGTTCCACAAGATCATTGTGGCTTTGTTGTTGTTTGTGCTGTAATATGTATTGTGGGTTACTTGTTGTGTTTGTAAGAAGTTTAAGGAAAGGGAATGAGTGAATTAGATGCTGCCTATACTGTGTTTTTGCTTGTTCTTGAATATAAACCAATAATGATGGATGTGTACTAGGTCAATGTGTTGTGAATATAAACATAAACCAGCAGCAAATATTAGAATTGAATGGAATTGCCATAAGTTAAATTACCATCACCCTCTCTATTTTGCTACAAACCAGTATATACACAAGATAAACACGAGTGATTACCCGAGTGCCATAAGTTGTAATTAGTAATCACTTAAGTGCTAGTCGCGATGAAAAAATGATCACTTAATTGTCAAATTATTATTAAAGTGATCACTTAAGTGTCACACGTAGTTAAAAGTAAACACTTAAGTGCCACTTTTTTTGAAAAGTGGAATACTTAAGTACCAATTTTTTTTTGTAGGTTTTCTCTAAAAATTGCACCAACCACCACCACCGGCTACGCCACCAGCTATCACCACTAGCCACACTAGGCACTTCAGCGACCACTGTGTTGGTGGTGTTGCTACAAAAGGTACCGGTGCAAGTTGAGCCTTGCAATAGTTTGCACCGGTACACCTGATGTAAGATATGCACACTACACACTTGCATTAGGTGCAGCATAAGCCCCCAACCCCCACCACAAACCCACAACCACCAGGCATCACCAGCTACTACCACCAGTTACACCAACACCCCAGCCACCACATTAGCACCCGGCCACCACCCATTAGCCACTGTGCTAGTGCTGGGTCTGCTGCAGATGTGTTAGTGCAAGCTAAGACTTGCACCAACATCACCTAGTGCAAGATGTGCACACTGCACACTTGAACCAGATGTAGCACGAGCCCTCAACTGAACCCCAACAACAAACCCACTACACCAAGGATCACCATCCACCACCACCAACCACACCAGCACTCCAGCTACCACCATAGACCCAACACCAACAGCAGTAAATAAAAGCAGAATCCATATCTTATAAAAGGCAAAAGAATTTGACAAGCAACAAGATCATTCCATTGATATTGAAATTAAGTCTCACAAAATTAATGACAAACTAAAGAAAAAAAAAGATAACCATCTATATCAAGTTATTATAAACATTTACAAAACTGACTCCTAAACTCCACAAATTCTATCACGTCCCATCTCATCAATCAATATGCACAACACCCCATGTTTGTGCTCTTTTTTATGGGCCTTTCATTTGATTCATAATCCTTGCACTCTTTCTAATTGGATGTGCAACTTCTTCTTCAACCTTCTCAGTATCCACTAACTCTGATGGAACTGCAAATGTCCCAAGCTGAATTGATTTAGAAGGAGGTGCAGTTGCAACTGTCCCAAGCTGAATTGATTCAAATGGATCTGCAACTGGGTTCTTGCTTTTCTTTCTTGTTGGCGCAACTGATGTTTTCTTTTTCTTCTTTGTTAGTGCAGCCGTTGATTTTTGAGTTGGACCTTTAGAGATAAGAACCTATGAACTTCTCCCAAACTACAAAAAGACAATAAATTGTCAGCAAAAGTCTACAGCATAAATTAAATTAAATGCAGCCAATAAAACTTATATTCATAATGATTGTTCCAGTACACTCATATGTATAAAAACCATAGCATATTGTGTTAACATCTTCCCAAGTGCCCCTCTTGTTTGAATAGGGGCGTCACTTTCAGGAACTTGTGATTTGTTGACTCTTTTTCTTACTTGTAATTTCTTGGGCCCTTCAGCTACAGCCGAGGCTTCTTCGACCAATTCTTCAGTTGAGTGTCTTCTAGATGGCCTTTGTGTAGCTGCCCCTTCACGTGGCCTTCTTGTAGTTGTCCTTCTATGTAGCCCTTCAACTTCAGTGACACCTTCTGTTGGCCCTTCTAGTGGTACTTGTAGTGACCCTTGTAGTGATTCTTCTGATGGTCCCTATGGTGACCCTTGTGGTGGCTCTTGTGATGGCCCTTTAGTTGGCAATTGAGCTCCAATTTGCATTCTTCAAACCTGAGAAAGAGATAAAAGATATCATAAATATAACATCGAGCTATATAATAACATAAAGAAAGAAAAACTGAATACAAATTGTTGAATTTAGTGGGTATTTCTTTCTCTGCTGAAGAATAGTCAACTGAATTGGTCGTTTAGCTACTTGGGTCAATCCTTCAGTTAGTCGTCTTCTACCTTGCCTTCTTCGAACAAGCCCTTCAGTTTCATGACTTATTGGAGTTCTTCTCATACTTAACAAAGAAATTACATACAATGCCAAATAGGATATTATGTACATATATATGATAAACCACAAAGCAACATAAACATAAATTTTATGACTTACTGGGCTTCTAGTTGTCGACTAAAGAACAGTCGACTCACTTAGCTCTTTTGTTTGTCTTTCTCCAACTGTCCCTTCACTAGGCCCCTCAGTTAGCCTCAATTATTCTTGTTGCTTCCTCAATTGACAACCTTTAGTGTTGTGCCCTGCTACGCGACAATAAGAGCACATCATCTTTGCACCTATCTTACTCATTCTTTGTTGACCCGAGACCTTTCCCTCCACCATTCTTTGTATTCACTTAGCCTTCCCATTTTCTTATTCAATGGCAAAGGTTGAGGTGCTTCATGATCCATCAGCTCCCAAAACTTAATACTTCTAATTAACTGCATCATGAACTGATACGAAGCAAGGTATTTCGATTTTTTGTACTAATCATCAATGTAATCCTCTACATTGTGGCCCTTCAACTGGATAGCACATATGGTATGTGCACAAGGAATTCCACTTAGTTGCCATGCTTTACATGAACACTTTATCGTATCTAGATGGACAACATACTTATCGAAACCCTTCATTATCTCATATCCGTCATCCCCATTTCAAATGGGATGACAATGCCTACCTGCAACCAAGTTCTCATCCAATTTCTTGGCAATCCTAGGACCACATTGTCTATTCTACTTTGCAACCTCATCTCTTTGTTTGTGTAGCCGAGTCATGACCATACCTCATATATCTTCAAGCATTGAGATGATTGGTTTGCATCTGGTATCTATTATCTTCCCATTAAATGATTCACATATATTGTTGTCGATGTGGTCGCACTTTAATTCCTCACTGAAGAATGCTCTGTACCAATGCTTCGGTTCTATTTGAAATAGTGCTGCACAACATTCCTTTATCAACTGAAGTAGTCTTTCTTTGGCTATCCTAAAATCAGTCATGTTTGTACTCTTTGCTAATTGTCAAAATTGTAACTGTAGCTTATCCCCTTTGTAATTCTTTGCCCAATTATTGTATATGTGCCGCACACACATTCAATGTTCAGCATGGGGCAACAACTCGGCTACTGCTGAACCAATCCTTGCAATAATTCAAAGTAAGAAATGTAAGCAAATAACATGTTAATATTACAACGCAAACAATTAACTAAAAATTTTCAAAAAGCAAGCATTACCTTTTGTTGGTCGCTCATGAACGCCCACCATTCCGCGTTTGTTATCTCTAAATTAGCCATCAGATTTTGTAAGAACCAGGACCAATTGTCCTTTTTCTCAAACCTTACAACAACCCAAGCTAGTAGGAACATTTGGTCATTTGCATCTCTTCCAATCGCCGCCAACAATTCTCCCTTGCACAAGCCCTTCAAAAAACAGCCGTTCAGTTCTATAATCCGTCTACAACTAACTAAAAATCCCCATCTGCATGCATCAAAGCACACATAGAATTTATCGAACTTGATCCCACTATTAGGAAGTGGCCTCTCCACCCACCTCTACATACACTCTACATGAAGGGTTTTGTAGCCTACACTCCCAAGCATACTCCCACACCTACCCATATTCTTTACCATACTGACTAATAAGTATCTTTATTACTTTTTGCTTTTTACTCTTTTGCATTGATTCCTAGATACATTGATGCCTACACGCTCCTTCACCAGCATCTTCATCTCGGGCATCAATTTGATCAGATCGAAGAAGTGCTTAAACAACCATGCACTTGTTACTCTTTTGTTTTGAAAATTAATGGAACAAGTGTGTTCCTCTTGGTAGGTTTTAATTTGGAAAAACCCACTTTTCTTAACAAACGCGCCGTAAATCTTCCATGGACAATTTTGCTGCGAACACCTAGCTCTTACAAAGTTCTTAGTGTTTCTAATGAAGTCAATATTTCTTTGTGCAGTAATGGAGTTCTTCAGTATAGCTTCCCTAAATTGTTTCGCATCTTTGAATTTCATATCTATTGACAAAGTAGAAAAGGCAATGGATGAATCATAGGAAGGAAACTTACTTTTCCTTCTATGCACAACTCCTTGATCTTCTTCAAGCTTGTCCGGGGAAGTAGCAGTCTCGATGATTTCTTCATAATCCGTCTCTTGGCCACTAACACCAGTAGCATCTTTAGGGCCTTCGTCTCTGTTTGGAACTACTTCAGCTAAGTCCCTTTGTTTTTTCCTTGACTGTGTAAGCTCCTTGTTGTCGTCATCACTTAAGATTAAGAAATTTTTAGCAGCCAACCCTTCATCGTCATCATCACCATCACTGGATTCAACTACTTCCCAATCTAATTCAGTGATAGTGACATCACCTATGTCATCATCACTCTAGTTAACAGCATTTGCGCTCCTCTCTTCCCCGTCTTGTCCATCATGCCCTCCTTCATCCATAATCTCAGTATTAGCTTGAATATCATCTCCTCCTTCTCCTACTTAGGTGCTATCTCTGTCATTATCTCCGTCCCCACTATCACTATTGTATTCAACATATACTTTCGCCTCTTCGCCATGAAGATAATGATATAGGACATCCCTAAAACCATTATCATCTTTAAAAGTTCTCAAACTATCTCTCAAGCCTTTCCTAGGAATACAGTACATCAACTTTTTTACTTTACAAGGCAAATATGTCACTATATTACTAACAAATCCAATATAAGATGACTTTTTTATATCTACAAAGATAGTATCCTCATTCCCCCCTCATACTCCCACTCATCCTCCACAATCGCAAAATCCCCACTGTAGTAAACAATGACAGCAACATAGTCCTTCTCATGAGCCATTTTTGCAACAAAAGAGGAAAAAAAATATAATTAACTTTTGGGACTATATTCACAAAGGACAACAAACAATTGCATGTGGAGGTCCCTACACTCTTTATTAAAGAAAAGATAAGAAAGAGGAAAAAGATGCACAAGTCAGATGATAGTTACTTTGATTGGAAAGATGCCCTCTAAACAAATAGAGGTCCCCACTCGACAGCTACTTTGATTATGTTGCATTCCCTTAAAATATGGAGACGTCCCCCAGATAAGCATGGGTCCTCATGACACCAATTTCAACACTGCAATTTTAAAAAAAAAAATGCCTAAAAGTCCCCACGACAACTACTTCAAACTCTAAAAATTACCATCGCACATTACATTTCACATCTGACCCCTACAAATTACTTTCACACATCACAATTCCACATTCGAGCCCTAAATCACATATCACAATACCTAGCACCACATCTGAGCCTTAATTTTCCCCCTGCCAAGCCCTACACTGAGCCCTACATTTCGAGGCCGATTCTAAACTGTCAATCCGAACCCACAATAGGATTCTAGCACATATGAGCCCTAAATCTCACATCAATACCATCTAAGCCCAAGATGTCCCAGTCGACCCCCAAATTTCAAGTTGGAGCCCTAATTTCACCACATGGGAGAGGAAGAAGAGAACAAACCTAAACGACAACAGCAAGTGACGACAGTGAGCGACGATGGCAAGCGACGATGATGAGCGATGACCTGCGAACGGCGACTTGTGAACAGCGAGTTGTGAACGGTGATAGAGAGGACGTCAGATCTGGTGTGAACGCAAGCGACGACCGGTTAAACCCTAGATAAGATAAACGACATCGTTTAGCACTAAGGAAAAACAATGTCGTTTAGCTTGATCAAGGTAGAGCGGATGGGGCGACATCGTTTTCCTCTTCCACGTGTGCTTTTATTTTTTAAAAAAAATTGCCACATCGATTAAGCATGTCGCCGAAAAATGCCATGTCTGCATTTTGGCTAGATTTTGGCCGAATTAGCCCTTAAGTGATCCATTTTACTCCGATTTTGACACTTAAGTATTACTTTTCAAACTTTTGGCACTTAAGTGTCCCTTCGTTGCAAGTTTTAGCACTCCAAATGTCCGTATCTCTTAATTTGGCCTTTGATTCTGAACTCACTTTAGATCATTAATGATGCCATTAATTCTGAACTCACTTTAAATAAGAATCTGACACGCTTCAGATTTTTCATTCAACCGTAAAGTCCGAAACTCACTTCAAACTTTGTAAAATCTGAAGCCTTTTTTTCAGATTTTTTTTATTTTTAGCCTGACTCAATCTGATTGGCTTGCAAATGCATTTGCAATATTTTCTCTCTTGTTCAAATATCATTCTAATTAGTTATAGTATATGACATCCTTAGATTCATCACTGAGCTCGTAGTAAGACTTGTACTAACATAGTAGCACAACCAAGAGAATTGATTGTCTAAGTCAATCTCTCGTTCCTACAAACCATAAGTGACATCTAATGATATATTATGACTAGTGAAAGTTTCAAGAACACAATGAACCTATCAACTTTGGCAACCTTTAATTCAATCATTCTATCTCACCATGTCCCAATCGGACAAATGCCATGGAATTGTTGGTCAAGCCACAAATTCGATCACATGTCCAAATTTAATTGACATATATTTCTTTGAAACATAAACCATTCATTCTTTTTATAACCTCAACCGAAGATTTCAATACAATACCACGATTAAATCGCACAGGACATCAATATCGTATATCTATATATAGCAAGAAAATAGATTTCATATTACACACATATGTGCCTTCATTTGTAAACAAACTATAACTATCAAATACAAAGACGGTTCAATGAAGCGTCAATATGCACACTTGTAAACCACAGCCATCCAATATACAAATCAGCATTGTGTCTCAAGTTTAAGGATCTTACAGCAAACCAAAGTGTAAACGATCAAACATTGATCCCGCTAAAAACTTCCATGTTGCTAATCGTTTTATGTATGTTACGTTCAGTGAACTTGTCCAAGATAAGCACATGTATTCTAACTCAGATATCATAATACTTAATATTGAATGGTGAAGCTTGAGAAATCACCAATCTCAATAGGATTGTCAATGTCATCTCAATGATCCATCGACCAAAAGTTATTTAAAGATTCAACATAACTGTAAATATGTCATATATATTCTTAATCCCTTAAGAATAGTTTCAATTTTAATTGATCTTATGAATTCACTCATATAAATAGGATAATAAATGAATGTTTATTTGCCGTTAAATAATCCTTAACATGTAACTATTATATGGTTGCTTTAAAACATATAACTAACTAGTGTGAGTGAGGAGCCAAGACAGTAAATTTGCCAGACATTGATTTGATTTTGAGCTCAACTCGCGAAGGTAATACCCTAGTTGTACTCAACTGGTTAGATCTTGTTGTATCATTAAGGCTTGAGTTTCCAATCTCTTTGCAGTTTAATTGCAAATTTCGTTCGTGAAAAGTTGAATATGAGATAATGAAGCTGCTCGTTCATGGTGGGTGTGCCCTACAATAGATTGAAATGCGAAGGAAATGAAAGTTGAACAAATGCTAAGCGAATCTTCAAAGTAAACATAGTTCAGAATCAGAAGGATTTAAAACTTGGTATCTCTCAAATCCATTATACATTTCGCACATGAACACCTCCTTGACGAATCATAAGGCATGCGACAGGACTACGAGGAAGAACAATGCTAATTCCATTGCAAATTTTGTTTTATTAGTGAGAGGCGACAGGCAATAACGAGAAACAAATTCTTCACGCGTGTATGATGTGTGTTCCTAACACTATCCTCCACTATTGTTTTCCCTACAATTATAATGGAAGAGGGGCTAGGCTATATTTCTCACGAGACACGATGCTCTTACATTCTTTCATTGCTAAATTGAAGTGTAACAGAACTCAGCCTAGAAAATAGTGATTTTTTGCATTTCGATCCAATAGTGAAAGTCTGGACACAGCACAGTGCCCAGGAGGAACCATAGACTCACTCATCAAAAAAGGGACAGGTTGTAGTCCCCACTGAACACAATATCTTTACAATCTTTTATTACTGGATTAAAATGCAATAGATTTCACCCGTTTAACACATCTCAATTTGGAGAATCGTAATTTTTTGCTTTTTGATCCAACGGCGAAAATATCCTAAATTTTGCCAATGTTTTTTTTACCCCTACCTCATATTCACCAAGTAGGCCTCTTAGCTGAATAAGTAGCAAACTAATTAGAATAGAAGGAAACTCATCGCTAACTGTTTATTTATTTACTACTTTTAAACTTTTGGGTAAATAATAGAAATGATCTTTGAACTTTAGCCCAACATGCAAGGTGGTCCCTAAGTTTTAGTTCAGTATGCAATGTCGTCTCTAAATTTTTAATTTATTCAATGTGATCTCTAGAATTTTAATATATGTTCAATTTAGTCCATGGATTGTAAGAAAAAGTGTCCTCAAACTTGAATTAACTGAAGAATAATATGGAATATTTTCATACAGTAAAGGGACTAAATTGAACATGTACCAAAAGTTTAGAAATCATATTGAACAAATTAAATTTTCAAAGATGATTTCTACTAGTATCCTCAACTTTTATCACATCCACTACCATTAATTATATGTCAATTGAAATGCCATGCCCAAAAATCAAATTTGACAACGCCTCAAAAAGTGTAACCCTATCTTCAATAATTATTATTGCTAGACATAGTATTCAATGTTTCACCTAAAAGTATTACTTTAGCAGCTTAGGTGTGACTGCCAATGATCGGTTAAACCTAGAATCAATATATGGATCAGTCTGTTGGTACAGTTCTTTATGTGAAATCAGATTGGTTATTCCCAATTCCATATTTTTGGAATCAGGAGGAACCAGACTGATTCCCTCAGGAATCATCCATAATTCGACCAGATCGGTCCAGTCCTATCCAACATCCGGATCGGACTGATGCACGTTCCTAGGTGTGACCATAAGACGATTACCAATTAGAGAACTTGATTCCATGAAATCAACGAATCGTGGCATTACTTCCCCTTTAATGGATTGCTCCGATGGTAATTCTTTTTTCTTTTTTTTTGGTTTTTATATTCAGGATCCGAATTAGAATAACGACTCTCGTGCTTTCGCTTGGTGCTACTCTTCGGCGCGCGTAACCGTGGGCTTTAGTAATTTATTAGGCCTGCGTTGGCACTGTGAATCTCAACACGCCCCGATAGGGCCGATGCTCAATTGCCACTGGCGTTTTCATTGCTTATTTGATCATTGGGATATATAATTGAATGCACTGTGTTATTTCGAAACTATGCAGTGTATTTACGATGATACTACAGGTTGTATGTTTCAAGAAAAAATTCATGATCGCAGAAATGTTTTCAGGATAATCTTTTTTTTTTTAAATATATATTTTCTCATTTTCAATTTAGGGAATTCATTTTCCTAAATTTAAGTATGCATATTTCCTTTAACCATAAATAATTTTCTGTTAATTGATTATTTTTAACTAACCGAACGAGTGAAAGTTTAGAAAACTAATTCGCAAAAAAAAAAAAAAATTACTTAGACAAGCACACCCTACATATCATAATGCAATCCTATTCATTTTTCATGGGTAGCTACCTTGAGATTCTCCCTTCTAATGTGAAATAATCCCAATTTAATCTAATGGAGCTAATTCAAAGGCAACTTTAAAGCTCAAACTGTTATCCAAAATGTTTCATAAGAAATTCTACCTGATATAAGAAGAATGATGAGATGTTATAGACTATAAGGACAAAACAGAGGCAACAATGACTATCATGCTATCACATAAGTCTTTTCTTCAATCTTGTATTCATATACATCTTGGTCAATTAACAAAAATATAATTTTGCATTCTAGAATAATTCAAATAACGCTATTCTTTTCTTAATTAAATGTTGTACATTTTATTTTATTTTTGTATACACATTGCGTGTTCCTTTTATTTTTCAATCACTTAAAAAGATGTCTAATTGTGAATTTTGGTGGGACCACAACCAATTGTTCTCAAACTTAAACTATTAAATGAATACATGGTTTTATATTTAATTACTCTAATACTGCCCCTCACGCTTAATCTAGTCTTTTTTTTACCTAACACTAAGTGTGGAAATTTAATTGGGAAAGTAAATGGAGCCTAGAAAGATTTGAACTTAGGACATTTAGCTCTGATGCCATATAAGTTTTGGGGAATTACAATCAACTGTTCTAGAAACTTAAGCTGTTAAATGGAGACATTGTGTTATATTTTATTACTCTAAAACTAACGCTAGCAAAATATGAGTCACTTGGAGGAGAATGTTCAATTTAAGGTTGTAGGGTCGTAGATTAAGTCACACACCACTGTCCACTAAGGAGCCATCACCCTTGGCACAACACAATGAGAGTGAGAATCTCAAAATTGATGATACACCGAGCTAATGCTCGTCCTTCGCAACTTACTAAGATCTTTTTGAGATTGAAGATAGACTCGGGAAGCAAGCCTATATTACTTTCGTCATAAAGATAAGTCTTAAATAACTCGGCTAACCATGCAGCGGTTGCGTGAGCCTTTTTATGAGAAAAAAGAGGGAAAGATAATGAGAAAATCAGATCCTATAGCATCCAAAGCTCAAAAGGTGTTTTGGGTTTTGGTAAGTGAGGACTTAAATTTAGGAAGTCTAGGGTGGGAAGCCGCCAAATCTTGTGGTAGTTATCTGTAGTTTAGCTACTCGTCGAAGCTGTCTATGAATCTTACCCAATTCCTCCTCCTTATCACAACTCTCTTTCGGGGTTTAATTAAAAAACAAGGCTGTGCCAATTTCTAGAACAACATGGACTGTTCTCAAAGGCTTAGGAAATGGACCAAAGACTATTCTGTGTGAATCTTCCAACCATGAATATGTGAGATTGTTTTGTAGAACGACATGGGTTATTGTCAAAAGCCTAGGAAATGGACCAAAGACTGGATTTCTGTGCAAATCTTCCAACTATGTATATGTGAGATTGTTTTTCCCTCTAGGATGACTCTTTAGGGATGTGTCATTGGAAAAATACAAAGCAATTTAGCCTAAAGGGCTTTGGAGAAAATACAAAAACTGTTTAATAAATTCTATTTTGAAAAAGCAATTTTGAGATAAATGTTGTTTGATAAAAAAACACATTTGCAAAGCCCATTTAGTAATTAATCTAAATATTTTAATTTTTATTTGTTTAAAATTAAAAAATAATGCTTGCGACTTTTTTAATTTATATTTGACAATAATATTAAAGATGTTGTGTAAACAATTTTATTAAAATTAAAATTTCTTTTTTTGCTAAAAAAATCAAATGGAAAAAATTTATATGCTATCTTTCTCAATTACAAGAAGAATACTTTCATTAAAATAAAAACATGATAACATATGCTTTGAGGAAATAAGCTCATTATACTTAAAAATTACAAATATCCTTAATTATTTCCTAAATTCATAGTTATTTGATCATATAAACATGCCATATTAGATACTACATCATCATCTGAAGCATGACCCTCCTCATTTACATCATTAGAATCTATTGTATATAAATTGGGATTCAAATCTACTCTAGCAAAATGTGCATCATTCACGGCATTTCTTCGTATATGATTGTGCAAAATCATCGTTGTTATCTCAATTTCCACTTGTTTTGTATATGGATAACTTGGCATACTATTTAAAATATTAAACTTCTTCTTTAATATGCCAAAAGCTCACTCAATTTCTAATCGTAATAAGGAGTGAGCACGGTTGAACATTTCTTTATAACCCGCCGCTTGAGAACCTTGTTGAAACTCAGATAAATGATATCTAACTTCATAAAATATCCGAGTATGAGAAAATTGTAAATCATGTTTCCTAATGGCTTCATAAAATATTTGAGTATCATGAGTTGTTCTCTCTCAACCAGCCCAAACATAAGTAAATTCCATATTAAAATTACATCCAACCATCACATTTTGTGTTGGTATTCCTTTTCGACCAAATAAAACGAAGTTGCTCACTTGTTGGTACCACCGCTGGAATATGAATACCATATATAGTTCCAATGCAATCCTAAAACAATAACAAGAATATTATTTGATTTATGTTTAATTCATATTTTCTATTATATAATTATAACTTACCTTAAAATGTGAAAAAAAAAATCTTATATTATTCATAATCTTCTTTGGAACTTCCTTGAATTGTTGATTGGATGGTCAAATCAAATCTGCTCACATTCACATACTTTATCCAAAACTAAGTTAAATAGCCTGCATATGGTTTTCCCAGAATGGTAAAAGCTCTTGTGCTAACCTATTAACTATATTATGTCATAAAATATGAAAAAAAAATTCTAACATTTCTGCAACATCAATATTTATAGATCCTTGCAAACTATATCGTGTCACTAAATCATTCATTAAATTCTTAAACACAATTCTATCAATTCTAAACATTCAATAAAACATTTCGAAATTAGCATCAATATCCATCAACTCTCTTAATCATGCATTTCATGTATATAAAAGGTCATGCATGGTATTTTTTGATCATATATTACTTAATAAACACCGTAAGTATGTACAGCTACACAAAATTGCCAATATTCTTCTTCATCGTTTTCATAATTTTCCCTTTCAGGATAATCATCAATAACTGATTAAAGTAACAAAATAGAATTAAAATAAAAAATATAACAAATTATTTAAATCATTCATCAACAATATATATATATATATATATATATATATATATATATATATATATATATATATGCAAACTCAACTCAATAAAAAGAACACAAATTAAAAACAAGTTTGACAATATAGCATAAATATGTCTCGCCAACTAATACAAATAAGTAGTGCAAATATGTATCATATTACAATAACGTTACATATGAAAAAATAAATAACAAATATTCTAGTGATGATTACGTTGTGCAAATTTATACTTGAGCCATGTGACTTTTTCTTGATCATCATCTAAGTTCATGAAGATTTGTCTATTATCTTTCTTTTCTGAAAAATAATCTAGTGCAAAAAAATATAACTCTTGGTTTTGTTTAACCTCGGGTATAGCTTTTAACGCTTCTATAAGTTCCTTGTAAGGATCAAACTCTTTGGCATAACTTCTACATTCAATAGCTGAACAAATTCTCTCCATTTGCATTGCTAGCTTATCAGCCATACTCAATTTCTTTTGCTTCTTTCTTTGAGATTGCCTCATCACCGAACTCTGCGACATTCTTTTATCACTTCGATGTTCAGTGGCCTTTTCACCCACATCGCCCTCTATATTATCATCAGTAAATTCTGTCGAATTATCGATGTCAAATTGTGTAGCCACATCATCCTCATCAATGCATAAGTCTTGTGCAGGATTCCATGTGATACTTCCAGTAGTAACAGTATCCACAAACATTCTATCCTGCTCCACACTCGTTCGACTCATCGCTCAAGTTGTGTAAATTAAACAGCACCAAGCAAATTCCGACACTCGTGACCAAGGTGATCGCAGCCCGGACCTTCTGGTGCTCCTCCCTAGAACCTCTGATGATGCAAGGCTTGGATTTACGTACTTCACTGCACAAAGGATCACAATCACATGGGTTCACCATGACCGAATCACAGAACTTGGTAGCAAAATAACAAGATAATTTAACCTCCAAACGCTACTGATTCCCTCTCCGCAGTTGCATCGGCTATTTTCTTTGCAGGCCGCAGTTAAAGAAAGCAGCCAAGTACCACCTTTCAACTACAGCAAAAAGGTTATCTCCCCTGTATCACTATCAGGGGCGATTTCCCCTCTATCAGGATCAACATCGGTCCGTTACTACCGCAATCTACACAAATCTGCAGAAGCATCAGAAGCGGACCGACTACCCACAAGCAGGAACAGACCCAGATGAGGAGAAGAATCGAGCTAGAGACGACGACAGAGGAAAGTAAAAACAAGCTTCTTTGCCAAGAGAACAAGGGAGATGAAATCAAGAATTCTCCGCGACATTCGAAACTAACTCGGCTCCATGGACTACCCATTTATCCTCGGGTTCCGGGGAACTCGAGATTCACGAATTTCCCATTTCTCGCCCCGCATTCACCGGCCCGAACGATGAAGAAAACATACTGAGCTAACCGCCGATCGATGAATTTCTGGAAAAAAACCGGCTTTTTTCAAGAATTACGCCGACGAGCGAGAAAGACGTACCGAACGAGAGCCCGCGTCCGATTCAAGATGGATGCGGAATGCAGATAACTCGTCTTCCGAGCCCCGCAAGAACAGCGCGGAGAGAATCGAGAGGAGGAAAGTCAATTCCTTTTTGGTGCAAGATATGAAGGAAGCGCCGAAGGGAGGGAGAAGCAACTGCCACACCACCCGGCAACCACCACCCACAACAAGAAACTTCGTTGGTCCTTTGGCCGGGTAATGGATCGTGGTTACGACGTTAATTGTCGATTACAAAGCCCCTCTTTTGTCAATCGTCAATCACAGACAGAGAGAGAGCTTACACGCTGAAGGTGCTGGAGACCGTGTTGTTGGCTGAAGGAGGATTCGATATCGAAGCTGATTGCGCTGAAGTCGGCGTCGTCGCTGGGCCCTCGGGAGAGTGAGCGTGAAGAGTTGGGAGCGTAAGCAACGTCTG
The DNA here is from genome assembly GCA_026873135.1 of Eucalyptus urophylla. Lineage (NCBI taxonomy): Eukaryota > Viridiplantae > Streptophyta > Magnoliopsida > Myrtales > Myrtaceae > Eucalyptus > Eucalyptus urophylla. Next base: position 29,440,320 of record CM049473.1, read on the forward strand.
GAGGAGCTGCAAGGAGAAACCTAGGTTTTGTTCTTTTAAAAAGGGGTAAATTTGGATTTCTTGACGATTCTTTTAGGGTTAAAAAGGAACTCCACAAAATTTTATTAGTAAAGCCCTTCAACATTCTGAAAATATTGAAAGGTCAATGCTAGTCTCTATGAACATTGAGCTTTCGGCCAACTCAATGCCAACTTTTAACTCAAAGCTCATTAAAAAATGATTGTTAAACACCCTAAAATTTTCTCAATAAACTTTCAGGCCCAAAGGGTTTATTTTAAATGTTAAAACAAACACACTATATATGGCTGAATTGAATGTTTAATTGGGATTTTGGAGGCCACATATTATAGGGGTCGCTATCAAGTTACTTTGCCTCCCTCTACTTGAAGGGCACCTGGAAAAACCTAATTCATATGAGGTTACAGTTTAATGAACATTGATTGAATAAATCGACAGTTCTACTGTTTGGTTAGCGACGCATGTATGATTTGGCGAAAGCACCAATGCAATGAGACCCCTCTAGACGTGGCCTTGGGCCGGACTTCTTGTTCTGGAATGGTGCTTTTATAGTTTGGTTGTGTCTAGTTGGACTTTGCATAAAGGTTTTCAGGCTCTAAAGGTCTTGAGCAAATGCAAGCAGTGTTTGGTATTATTATTATTATTATTATTTTGAGAGCTTTGGGCTTATATGACTGCATTTCCAAAGTCCTCCAAAGACCATTGGCCCAATAAAACTCCTACTTAACTTTGGGCTTTAAGCATTTATGGAATGTCGGTTCATTTTTTTCCAACTTGGTCCTAGCTAAACTTTTTGAAATTCCACATTTACCATCATTATTTTTACCTCACACGTCGTCTTTGGCTAGCCCAAATCTCATCACCGATGAGCGAGACCAAGTGCCAGCAAGCTTCACTTGAGATTGTGCAACCCCAAGAGCCCTCGCTGAGGTTGCACGAGGCGGCCCTTGACAAGGCCACATAACCACGACTTTGGGGTCGTGTGACACTAGCAACCCTAGGTGACAGCAACTGGTACTAGATCTATTTCAACATGGCATGAAGCAACAAGCAAGCCCTTCGTTGGCATTTGGCTAAGGATTTGAGGTGTTTTTTGGGGGAAAAAAATAGCAATAGCCCTTTACAAGTATAGTTTTTTTGTTTTTCCAAACAACATTTAATCGGGATTGCTTCTTAATACACTCTAAAATTACACCTTACCAAATACTATTTATATTTCAAAAAGAGAAAACCCCTTTAACCAAATTCCTTTACATTTTGCCGTTGACTTTCCCCAAAAAGCAAAGTTAGGCATTTTACTCCGAAATTAATAACTTGTTTTTAGATTTTCGAAAATATGAAAATATTATTTATGTAATATTCAAATATCTCGAAAGGTTTAGAGTATTTTACATTGAATAAGAAGTCGAGATACTAGAACCGCGAGATCAACAAAAGTCAAAAATTCAAAAATAAAAATCACCCTACTCGGGCTGGGCATCAAAGACAGCAAAATGATACAATTTGTCACGTTCACTAGAAATAACATCACCACAATTTTCTCATGCTTTCAACTAGTTTATTAACATACCAACCGTTTCTCCATACATGTCAATCTGCTTCTGCCAATGGATGGTCCACGGTCTTTGTAACTCCTATATTTTAGGAATAACATTTGAACGGAAAATAACCATTCATGTACTCTTCTCGATCTTATATAGCCCGTTTGGCATCATGCGAACCGCTCTTACCACGTGTGTGCCGACCATTGTATGATAGTTGCCTGTGCCACATGTCTGACTGTAATCCTTACATGAAATTACTCACATAGGACCCGCAGGCAATTGTACTTGCCTATCTTTTAAAATAAAATGTAAAAAATTGATCGGCTTTCGAAAATATCAATAGAGAAGCACTAGCTATTCTTCGCCATTTCTACCTGACATTCTTCTTCCTCTTCTAAATCGACCCAGTGGGAAAGTGCTCCTTAGATATGGAAAAAATGGTACTTTCCTTCATTTTCTGTTTCTTTAATTTTCTGCAAGCCTTTACATGCTATCTTAGTATAATCGGTCTCAAACAAGGTAATACAACAACGCTTCGTCCCTTGTTTGAAGCTAGAAAGAAATGTCCCATTGGCTCATTACGGCTTTGGCATGTCTTCACCAATTCGACCGTTAAAATTTCGAGTTTGGTCCTATCAAATTGAAAGTGGAACTGTTTTTTTTCCATTCCTTGCCATGTATGGATAGAGTTCAAGCAAGCTAGCATACTTAGAAAAGGCTGTTTTTGTCAATGACAATGGAAGCAACCTTTTACTTCAAGAAATCATTACCAGCCCACAAACTTTCTTAAGTGTTGTGATCACCTTCACTAGTTAAAGTAGTGAAGAATTGTGCTATTTGCCCTAACCAATTCAGCTATATGCCCTATCCCCGCGTTATCTCCACATAATGGCCTTTTGGCATCCGGTGGAAGTAGATTTTGCCTTATGTTTTGTAAAGGATTATGCCCCCCAGCAACTTGATTTTTATTTCCAACTGTCTGCTAGCCGTTTTGGGGCATAATTTGGCATTTCGATTTGCCCCTATTGGTCGTACACTCAGTATATTGAGATTGGCCTAATTCTCTACATTGCCAACCCCTAGCCTTTCCCATTGGTTATACTCCCGTGGATTGAGGCAATTGGTATCTTGGACTCGAGTAGCACCTGTCTGAGTAAATGTTTGAGGTGGATCGGTAGCAAGCTCAGTATCGCCATGGTTGGCTTGGTTTCAAGTGGGTTGGCACCATAACTATCCTCAGAGCCGGCCAAACCAGGGAACCTTGCCAGCATCGTAGCGTGTGTGAAATTGTTTGGGACAAAAACTGTGTCGGCATTGACCAAGTCAGGGTTGTGGAACAGGGATCGAGATATGACGAGGTTACAACCTGTATCTGCCCCCATCCGGCAACGCGCCCAACATTGGCGGCTGCTACCCAAGATATAAGTACGGGTTTGACATTAAACATACCCAGGTCGACAATCAATGTGCTCGTCAAACCAGCCAAACTAAGGTATGTAATCGATGCCAAATCTTGCTCACTGGCATTCACTCCTTAGCCACAGTTCTCACCAGACTTGAGTCCCCTAGTAAAGAACTCAAATCAAGTTTTGGCTTTCGCAATAATTGAACATTTCCACAATGGAGGTCGTGACTTGTTTTCAGCATACCTACTGGGTCTACCTGGTTCTTGTCAAACTCTAGTCTAATATGATCCTTTACGGAGCCTCCCCCCCCCCCCCCCCCTTGCCCGAATTTAGTAAAAGGAGCTTTTGATCAACTATTTTAGATCATTGGATGAGTCGGCAATAATGGGTTTTAAACACTTCATCCATGTAGTCAAGAACAACACCTTGCATATCAGATTAGGCTATGATCCATTTCTTGCCAAAACATGCTCATATCCACATTAGTCTTTCCAGCATTCACATTTGATCGTTTTCCCTCAACATTTTGCTGGGCGGTATCCCCAACCCTAGCTTGCGTGGTCCTCCTTGCATTACTCCCAGGCATGTTCCTACTCCAAAGATTCGTATGAAAAGCAAAGAACGAGCCTTTAACTGGCTCCACTCTAAGTTCCACTGGGCGTGCCCTTAAAATTGGCTGAATGGGATGCCAGCCCCTTCAAGGAAGACTGCTGAATGAAGACCAAGCTGAGAATTGGCATATATGAAACACATGTAGTCCCTGTATTATTATTCAAAGATTTACAGCTTAGAAAGAAACATGACTAAGATTATGGGTGTCTTAGAGCTAAAGAACTATAACACAAGCTCAAAACAAACTCACAAAAGTGAGAGTTCCATAAGATAAAAAGAAAACAATTTAAAACTTGGATAAGTAGAATCTTGAAATTTGATTAAGTGCATGTGTCCTTTCCTAAGATATTATTTATAGTCATGAGTCTCTAAAATCTCACTTTCCACAGTTTAAGACTTGTTCCCTACGTTTTGTATGTGTTCCCCAAAGTTTTGGACATAAGCCCCACGGGGTGGAAACAATATCTAGTATTGGATTTGATACTCATGCTAACCATTTTTCCACGAACGCCAATTCGCTTCAGCCACATCTTTGGCCATGATCTACATTATTCCTCTACTTTGGGGATGACAAGATTTGACCCAAAAAGTTAAGCATTTTCGCAATTTTCTCGGACTTTTAACTGGTTTAGCATTATGCTAACCGTTTCTCCACTTATGTCAATCTGCTTCTACCATGTGTGTAGCCATAATCTTCCAAACTCCTACGTTATAAAGATGGCGTTTAATCAGAAAATAACTGTTGTCAGACTTTTAACCGGGTTGGGATCATACCAGTCACTTTTGCCACGTCCGTCCAAGCTGCCTGTGCATCTTGTTTAGCCATTCTAACCACATCTCAAGACTCTAGGATCAAGAATCTCCGCCTCTACTTCTCTTTTTCCATGTCGACATCGTCGCAAATTCTAGTGGCCAAACCTATGCTAATCACAACATGATTGGCATAATTTCTATGCATCTTGCAATTATAAAGTAAATATCTCACTTGGTCAATGCCTCACAAGACCAATGTCTCTCAAAATGGCCAAATGGCCTATACCTATTTTGGCCATTTTTAGGTATCATATCCAACTCTTTTTTACCCAAAAAAAAACAAACATTATCCAACTCAAATTTTATCGTTAGATGGTTTTTTTAAGCGAGTAAAATCACTTCCATGTCCACCATACGCAACAATCAATCAATTGATTATATCACACCAAAGGCCATAGTGGATGTGGTCCTCTTCTTGTTGGCGTTGAGAATAAGATACTTTAAGGTACTTGGTGCTCAAATTGATGCCACAACAGACCCCGCATTTTGAAAATGGGTGCTCTTCTTTTTATGTCTCTTCACCTACCAAAAACTTCACTGAACTTGTAATTTTCTTTTCCAGCAGACGAGGAGGAATCAAATATGCGCGCCCGTTATTGTTATGGCATGTGTGCCTTTACATATTAATCTGACATTAAATTCCACCTCGGGTATTTTAGTTTCTTTTGTATTCGGGTAAACAACAACTTGTGACGCAATTTCGTAATTCACCAAGCGACAGCAACTGCAACATTACATTGTTTATCACCAGCTAAACCTTATCATCCTCTGCTTTTCTTCTATTTATGAGCTTCAAATCCATGATACAACCTGCAAATCAACTCTTGTGCTTCCTAAGAGATAACTGTCCTGTCTCATCAAAATAAATACAAGTTTAGTCGTCATGGTTCATCATAACTTCTGTTCCAAGAACAGAAAGGTCTCATCATCTCAGAGTACATTCGGTAAAATAACGCAGTGAATCTTTTACGTTAAATTGTGTGTCAAAGCAAGAGACCAATGAATTTAGCATTGGCATAACGTCCCCAGAAAGCACCAACAGAGAAAAGGGAAATTGGATTCAAAGGGAAAACGGATCCAAGGCTACTATAGGATGAACAAGCATGCCAATGGAGCCTAGACATGATCAGAACTTGAGTTCTTCCAGAGTGAGTGTACTATGAGACAGTTCGATTGGCCGGTACATAGTGAACGCCCAGTTTGTTAATTTTTCTGAGGAAGCTGAAGTTGTATAAGTTATCCTGTCATAAGTGAGTGGCTTCCTTCACTCAGAAAAGCAAGCTTAGTCAGTCACTTCACTCAGACAAAAGTATAACACGTGACAGTGATGATTGACTGACATGTCAACGGGGTACAAATGAACCAATCGAGTGTTCTCCTTTCAAGACATTAATCCTAAGTGCAATGAAAAAGAAGACTTAATTCACTCGTAATACAATTGCTACTGAATATACTTCCATATGGAGCAGGTAGGAGCAAGACAGACCAAATTCATGACCCTATATAAAGTGACTACCAAGAATGCATCTTCAGGGCCAATTTCCATCATCTGGCTCAAAAAGCATTGAGACCAGGCAATGCGGAAACAGAGAAGATGCCTGACAAACACAAAAAGGCATGCAAGGTTTTCCTTGACTGACAAAAAGAAATAAGTTTTCCTCGTCTCCAAAAAGTATGAGCTGACAACAGGCTTATAGCATTACTACAGAAAACAAGTTCAAATGGAACATCTTCTCATCTTTGCATAGATTTTCAACTCCTTGCTTCATATATCAGCAGATCAAATTTTCCTGTATTAGTTAGAAGTTGTTTGTCTTGAGTTGACACTGAAGGACACACGAAATGACCAACATTTGTGGTAGAGATACTAGAGAAGATTGGACCAAAAGTATACTTGTAACAATGGCTGAATCACTCTACAACTATGCGTCTACCTAAGGCAGATCGGCAATTACATGGTTAGGCTCTCAAGGTCACTTGTAACTAGGACACTGAAGCTCCTTCGACCACATTATTGAAGAAACTTAAGCTTCTTCAAGTAGACAATCCACTTAGGCAGCCAACAACTAGAAACAAGGACCTAAAGTTGCACTATGATCAGAAACCTTACCCCATGGTTCCCCTTGAGTTCACCCTCCCAAGTCATCAAGCTTCAAGGCTGATCAGTCTGCAAAAACTCTGAAATTATCAGGAATTCCTTACGTTGATCACATTTTTGCTCCATTCATCTGTTTGAAACCCTGAATATGCATAGCAACTCAGTTTTTTTTTTTTTTTTGGTTGAAGTAGCAACTCAGTTTAAGTCCATGAAAATGCCTTCCCAACATGTAACTAGTTTCTCTCAAGTTGTGAACTTCCGAAATATGACTTCGGTCCTTCCTCAAATTTTACTAATGGTTATCTTCAAAGGTCACTGGTTCTCTTGTTTTCTACAATTTTTCTAAGCTTCATGCTTGATCTGCATACTGGCTGCCTCAATTTATCTAAGAAAGACTGAATCATCGTCTCTTGCTTCTTTGGAAGTCCTCAAGTACTCCCATGTCATATATCGGTCCTATGTACTTGTTTAATAATAATATGGGTATTGAGTCATTTCAACTCAACTAATCTCAATAGATATACGCATAATGCCCGTACACATGCATTGCAAAAAAGAAGCATTGGGCACTATAAACTCACTTATCCACATCCACACCTGATGGAGGCAGCCACCTCCACAGAAAGAAGCATTGGGCTCTCCTTACTTTTTTTTCTACTAAGGGAATCTCATCATCTTATCATTCCTCCAGCTGATCACACCACCAGATCCTCTTCTGTGTCCCCATTTCTCTCTCCATTTTTTGGTGTCCAGTACTATAATGGGATCTAGCAGGCTATTACAGAATAAGAACATATGTTACAGCAATTACTGAATGCTGTATCAGGAAGGGGATCTATTACCTCCGCTATCAAGCCTAGTTTCATGGCTTTCTAGTGTCAGATCAATGATGTTGCATGTATGATTGACTTGGGGCATTTTAACTTTTTTTTTCTTGAAGAAAATTTGAGAATTTGATGGGTTACTTACATTGATAGTATTCCGTTTGCATACTTTCACTCTTCTGCATCTTTCTAAGGGGAACATGGACATGGCAAGTGCAATAAACCACCTGTTGATGCACCCACATAGTTTGTACACAACAATATAGAAACTTACAGAGCAAGATGCTGTCAGAAGTCCTTTCACATTTAGTATGGGCCTTGCATTCCTTTCAACATAATCACCATTTGATTCATTTTGACTTTTGATTTCCTCACGAGCATACATGGCTTGTGATTGACATTGAACTTCTTGGGTTTCCCATGTTACTTGTATTTGAGACTCTTAGCCACTCAGCACTCAGTGGAATGGCCACTCAAGATTTGTTGCCTTTATCATCCTCTTATTGTCAACTATGAAAGAGATAAAGTGTGATACTTGATGAATTGGATCTCCATGGGAAATCTATCCACAAAATGAGCATCTAGATGTCGACAAAAGACTGATACTAATTAGGTTATCAGCCAGTCAAAACCACAAATTCGGACTCCATACATGTTAAATTTCAGGGTAAATAGTATAACTTTCATCAAGCATTCTTATTGGAGGACAAAATTGTTGATTCTGATTCTGAAGACAGAGAGAAGTTTCGCATCAAGTCTCCAACAACTTAAATCCCAATTCGGCTTAATTTTCATGGCAAGCAAGTCAATAATCACAATGAGAAGTGCTTCGCCAAGCAGACAAATTTTCAAATTGAAACTGAAATAGGAAACAGTTACAGTGGCAAAATACCTACAGCTATTCTCATAAATATTATAATGAAAAACCCATTCCATCATTCACCATATCTCGATGTCAAAAGCCCTTTATAAGGGAGGCTGCATCTCATTATCTCCAGCAAAGAATCAACATTATTGAACACTGGTAGTGTACATACTAGACAGGGTCATGTCAACAGGTGCTCGATGAACCTTTGTCGAGCATCATCATACTTAAATAAAGAAGGGTTCGATTTCCAAAGACGCCGCGCTTCTTCTTCGTGATCACGGATCGAGTCACCATTGGGATCACAACATATACATCAACAGCGCCACATTGCAGCCAAAGGACAAGCACTCCCGAGAGGCAATGACAGTCACACAGAAACTAAGTTAAAAAATTTGGTTACCACCGACAATCCCCACCGAAGATCAGACACCCACCATGCAGCCAGCCAGTGCCGCCCCCTCAAGTCTTGATGTCCCTAATGTTCCTCGCGCAGTAGGTGATGACCTCGCAGCCCCGGTTGTAGGGGTTCGCCGTCCCGGCGTGGCAGTTGTAGTACGACGCCCCGGCCGTCGTGCAAGGGACCATGTCCCGCCTCAGCGTCTCGTAGCTGATGTACTTCTTCTGCTGCACCAGCAGCACTCTCCGGCTGGCCTCGGCCTCCAAGTCGTCCGCCGCCGTCTCCGCCTCCGACAAGCAGTCCCGCACGCTCTGCGGACGCGCCCGCTTCAGCGCCACGTCGATCTCGCCGCGAGTGCCCAGAACTGGAACGGCATTGCAAACGGCGAGGTGGGTATGGAAGAGGAAGAGAAGGAGCAGGAGGAGGAGGGGTAGGGACAAGGTGGTGGTTCTTGGGTTGAGGTTGAGGTTGAGGCTGAGGCTGATCTGAAGTAGCATCTTGGGTGTGGTTTCTTGAAGTTTGTCTTGGGTTTCTCTTCTTGGTTTCTGCGGCGGCGTTCCTGTGAAGTATAGAGAAAGAGAGAGGACCTAGAGAGAGAGAGAGAGAGAGGAATGGAGGAGTGCTTTTGGCAATGGTGGTTGGAGGGGGGAGGGGAGGGATCATCAATGCAAGACAGTGGGATCTCGTCTTTTTCGTTGCTGATAATTGCGTTACTGTTTGCCCGCCATCGTGCTTAAAGCGCCAAGATCTTTATTCATCCTCTCCCCCCCACATGTGAAAGAAAAGCTGGAAAAGAACAAGAGAAATAAGAGCCCGCACTTCCATGGGGGTCCCCAGCCGACCCTCCCTGATAAGTAGTCGGTACCTAATTCTATTTTAAGTTAATGCCATCAGAATTCTCTAACGTACACACATATACATCTATGATAAATGAAAAGATAAAATTTCAAATTAATATATCAATTAACGGGCATATATAATGTATTGACACTTTCCGATAACTTTTGTATCGTGTCGGACATGTACTTCGACACATGTCCAACACGCTTCGATACGCGGTCGATAGGTGTCGGAAAATTTGATACGTGGTCGACCTTCTCGCCACGCTCTGACACGTGAGTTTGAAGTTCTTACACATGATTTAAACACGTACGGATCAATTTTAAAAAAATTCAGAAAATGAGGGGTCGAAATATAAATATGTAAAAAATAAAAATAAGAAAGGGAGAAAGACTTCTTGTTATATTTGATGGTGAAATGCAAATTATTTTTTTGGACTTATTGTTAAATGTTAAATTTAATAATGGAATATGGATTGGTTGTTTTGTCTCCAAATTTTATAAATTTTTGGAATGAAATATAATTGAATTTGTCAAATTAAAACGATGAATGATATTAATAAATAGTGAATTAATTTTTAATATAAATTCAATATAGACTCTTTTTTTATTATTTATTTATTTATCTGTTAATCTAAATCAAATTAATTTAGAGTAAATTTATTACGAGCGTACTAATTTTGAGTTTTTTGTAGTCATATAAATTTATCATAGTTGTAATAGTTTAGAGTTTTTTATGGTTAAAAAATTAATTTGAGATAAATTGTGATAAATGTACCAGTTTGGAGTTTTTAGGATATTAATCAATTTTTTTTAATCTACTTCGATGTTGAATTTGTCCCAAATCCGAAGTCACTTTCTTGCCCACTTCTTTTAGTCCCTGGACCAGCTAGTGACTCCAACCACCTGTCAATAGCAACTACCTGTTCCTCTCATGATCTTTGATCCAAGGCAGGCAAAACTAGACCATCCTTCACCATCAACAGGGGAGTGTCAAGAGCTGAGGAGCTCCCTTCTCATTGCGAGAGTCACAAGCAGGGGATGGTACAAGTACTCTCTTCCACAGGTACATCTCAATTGAGTATATCCTGACATAAAAATTGACATAAGTTCCCAAATTACATATGACGTCGAACACTTAGCAAGAATTAATGGCCATCTGATTATATTTGGCGCCTCGTTAGCCCATGGAGTCCTATTGAAATAATAGTCCCAAAAGCACCTCATGATCACAATAAAACGGGGGTGCGTTTGTGTAGAGCTACATGCCTCTAAATGAACCAGCGTATGTAACTTCATTTTCTATGGCCTTATTAAATGAGTGATTTGTCAAAATCCAGAGATACAATCATATTATGAGCATGTTGTACAATGGACAAAGATGGTCAATACGAAACCCAAAGAAAGCTGTCATTGATCTCCACCTCCGGCTTTACTCTCACAGCGTGAGCCGCTCCATGCTTTTAGAATTTCTGGACATTCCAGGGCCTGGTCTTTGATCGCCATGCACGTCGTACGAGTTTTCCCTGTAACTAGAACAAGCCTCCTCATTCTCCAATGCTCCGGGCCTTTCTGTCAAAAACTGCTCCCAAAACACATCGTTTATTCTACCCGAAGCAGGAGCTATAGGTTGATTGTTGTTTTGAGCCTCAGGCAACGAGGAATTTGTACGCTCTTCATCTGAATTCTTATTCTTCTGGAGAACCCCAAAACCAGATTCTGTGATGCTGGCATTTGACCTTGCATCTGGAGACTTGCTAGTTTCTGAACCTAGCACATTCAAACGATTGAATTGTTGACTGTGGTCAACTTGCAGTAGAGAAGATGCAAGAGATAGATTTAGTTGGCACGAAACATTGTTATCTCCCTCTTCAGTAGTTAGATTCATGGGCAACGGATGCATCCTTGGGCTTTCATCTACTGGTGGTTTCCTTTGCATAGATGAATCCATCTTGAACGTGAAGGAAGTCCCTGTATCTGAAAGCTCTACTACTTCAGGTGCACTTAAAAGGCTCTCAGTTCCCATTGGAGCATCTTTAGGGTCACTTTCTGATGTAATTCTCCGTGGGCTTCCCCCATCTTCGTATGAACTATGTGTGCTATTGGAAACCAAATTAATATCCGAAACTGCAGGTGATAACTCGAGCCTGAGCTTATTTGAGAAATCTTGCTGGAAAATATTTCCAAGCTCCAGTCTAGAGCTACTATGAGTATCCAGACTGTTCTCCGCCCCTGGCCTTCCATGATCAGTGTGGGGAAGCCTTCTCTTTTTTTTATATGCTGATAGATCCAGAGACTTGACTTTTCGAGTCAGATGTTCAACAAAATTAGGATTCTGGAGATTTTTCTCTAGGAATGCAAGCAAATCCTCCTGCCTCCGCTCCATTCCTCCCACTCGCTGAAAAAGTTCCCCCATATGAAGCTTCCCAATAGACTGCTGCTGCTTGAGCCTCACAATCTTTGCTTCAAGGGCACTTTTATCACGGTTGAGCTTCTCTAGTTCTTCTTCATATGCTGCTCTTTCAGAGTCCACCATTGAACCTTGAGGCTGACTATGGCTATGGATGGGCTTTCTACGGTGGATGTTTTTGAGAAGATGTTTTTTGTCCTTCACAAATTCTTCATTAGCAAACTCCCATCGCTCAGGATCAATTTTTCGGAATCCCTGAATACAGTTTTCAGTATGAGACAGGCATATTAGAAACCTGAATTTCCTGCAAATGTTGATCCAATCACAATAAGACCACACCCAAGCTGTAATGTGATTGTGCAAGCAAGGCCATGTAAATGATGGCCAGTTAAAAACTGTATTTGAATAAGAAGCTTCTCTGGTTATTTAATTCCTCAGTTTGAGAAAGGTGCCATTGAAGGGCATAAATTCATGTACCCAGAGAAAAACTCAAAGTACAAACACACTAGAGTTGGAGAAGACCAGAAAACACCACAGCAAAATAAAGTAGATAAAAAGAAGCAGCTGAATCAGTAAAGGGCCCTATGATCATGCAGTGAGTTTGAATTCAGAGACTGAATCCTATAAAGCTTGATGAATATTCAGTATCTTTACCAGGTTAACATGAAGCATATCATTATTTCCAAATCCAAAAGGTTAGTTGGTGCTTGATTTTCTTAAGAAAATGATTATAGCATCTGCAGCTGCCTCCGTCTAGAGCTGGCCAGACCAGACTGTCAGAAGCTAATTTTCCAAGTGAAAGAACTAACCCTAAAGGACATCCAGCAGAGGAAGCATATAAAAAACTTTGAAGTTATTTTATGAGGCAAAGGTAGTTCATGAATGTTTTTTTTTTTTTTTTGGTAAGGGTAATAATATAAAGAGCTAACCAAAGAATACACAAGATTCAGCGCCACAAAACAAGTTCATGAATGTTGGAGTCTATATTAAACAAAAAATGTTGCCAATTTTGCCATTAGAGGCACTTCAACATTGCAAGTTCTCTCCCATTATGCCATCATCTCATCTATTGAAAATGTAAACAATTTAACATGGAGATTCCTCTGGTGGCAATTTCCGATCAATTCATCTTCACCCTCACAGAAAGCTTAAGATGACTGCTGCGATATTAAAAACACAGAACCTTAACATGGGCTCTAGACAAGACAATCCACCACATTTAGAACACTGAACGAGTCTCCACAATGCTCCACAGAATGAATGAAGCTCACCTCTTTTAGCCATACAGGAAACTGAGGCAGGGACAACCCAGTCTTAATCTCATTTTATGTCATCCCAACATGTAAAACTCTCATTTCCACTGTGACATTGAATTACTTAAAGTCAAATTCTAATATCTTATAATGTTGTTCTCCCTTCTTCAGAAGTAACTTAATTCAGAGAGCATAACTGCTATATAGAGAAAATCCTTTGTTTAACAAACTTTTTACAGAACATCGACATGAGATCACCTCAGAGCACTTCATCATAAGATATAACCTGGAAAACTCAGTTTTCACTTAGGGTGCGTAGAACACAGAGTGGACAAAGATTGAGTGGGTGTCTGCCAAAAAATTTCTGAGGGCACCCATCCCCCTGTCCCCAAAACCTCTGCATTTTTTTAGTCTGATCACTGGAGACAGCATATGAATCATGATTAGCTGTTAGATGCTTTTATAGCAGCGGATGCAACTGATGACAGCAGGAGAGAGAGAGAAACATAAAAATGCTAGCAGAAACACAAATCCACTGCACCCTTCCATTGGCTTTTATTGTTCCTCTTTAGTGTTTCCCTCTTTCCATTTATCTTTTATTTTTCCTCTTACCCTCCCTGACCAGTGGACTGACGAAATTCCAATTTCTTTTTGCTATTATAATGTACTTTTCTATCAAAATTGATGATAAACCTTTCTATTTCGTGTTCCACAAACTTGATTTTCCCCCGTCTTGAATGTTCTGCAAACAATTTACCATTCATTATGTTAGCATTACTACCCCCTTTAAGAGTAGTTTTACCATTGATAGAATCTATTATTAGGATCCTTTCTAGCTGAGGCTTTAAGTAAAAGATAAGTATTAAATATGAATTTTATACATGACTATTTAATTATGACAAATAAACGTAAAACTATTGACCGGATCTTTGTACATTAAAATGGTAAAACTGTAAGTTATTTAATGATTTTTATGTTTGAGCATTTTCAATTTAATGTTCCCCCCACCCCACCCCAAAAGAAAAATGAAAAGAGGAAGAAAACCAATGCCACAAAAAAAAATATCAGATCCCGCATCCTTCAACAGCCAAAACCAACCTTGATGTTGTTCCCTTCTAGAATTATCCTGGAAGCTGGCATGTCCACCACATAGAATCTAGGATACCGTATACTTGTTTTTTTTTTTTTTTTTTGGGTCAAATTTTCCAGTATTGATATAAAATAAAAATAAAAATCATATAAAATAGTCCCTGTTATCTGTCTAAAATAGCTAACACATAAAATATAAAGCTTAATTGATTCATAAAATAAGAAGATGAAAGACAGATAAAAGTAAAATAATATAATGCTTTGATCCCTAATAACCAAGCTTATAGCAATGCCTATCCTCCAAATCAAACCTTTCTGGCTTCATAACCCCCAAGAAAGATGCTCCTATATATTTTGAAGAAAGATGACCATTTGATATCATAGATTATCTAAAATCATATTTCAGTAGAGGTTGGGTAAGACCCCATAGCCTAAAACCTACCATTTTTTTTTTCCAATTTCTCAAGTTTTGTATCTTGAAACTAAGTGTCTACTCTCCAATACCCCATCCAATTCCTAACGAAGCATTCCAGCTTAGTAGGTTTCCTTGCACATCTCTAGTTTTCCTGTGGCCTCCCAAAATATTCTCCCTTCCACCTAGGAGGTTTAACTGAATAAAATTGGCCATGAGAGAAGTGATTGATTCAAATTCTAGACTTAAGCAGTTCTTGTAGACCTAACAAGCCTCCATCAACATGTAACAAGCAGAGAGAAGAATACCGCCTCCAGGATATCACCGTCATTTTAATCTCACTTGCACATGAACCGCACAAAGAGATGAAAGCTCCATCAATCAAACAAATCCACCCAGCAAGTAAGTTGCATTTTTTCAAGCCAAGTATTTTTTTCAAGCTCACTGAGCTTCCAGTCTCAAAACTAAAGAAGGCCAGTAAACCACCGTGTATAGGTAACAGGCATATGCAACTACCATGGAAATGATTAAGTAGACCTTCACAAAAGGGCAAACACTAAAAAAGGTAGCCCGGCAACCAGGGCTCACCAGATGCATATCCCGATCCTAGAAAGCTCTAGTTCCAAGAATGAATGGTGCAAGAAAGAATGCTCCAATACCAGGTTGATGTAGGAATTAATGCCAAACTGACCGCTGAATTCCAGATAACTAGCTTTGGCATCATACCCATATAGATGTGTAACATCATGCTAGATCGTAGTTCTTGAATTAGGGAAACGCATAAGGATCAGAAGAAAAGAAAGCAACAACACAAACAATGAAATTAAGAAAGGGAGACACCAGTATTTAGCAAGTTGCTTCCAACTTCATTTGATAGCTAAGTAGTCCAACCGACCATAGCACGTTGTCAATAGCTATTATGTAGAAAGTCTTGCTCTTCTTGAAAAAGAAATCCGTTATGATACATAGGTCTACTTATAACATTAGACAGAGAAAAATTATTCCTGAAATTAAGAAATCTATTGAAAATTATCAAAGTGATATCTGTTTCCGAGACCCAGACCAAACCTCACAATACTCCTTCAAGTGATAATTTCTTCCCGGATTCCTTATTTCCCTCAACCATTTTGAGTGTGGCAACACTAGGAAGCGAGGTAATATTGGCAGTGACAAAAGGCTCAGCTCAAGAGATGCCATTATTAATACATAAACAAAGTGATCATCAGTGGAACAGTGGCAACACTAGGAAGCAAGGTAATATTGGCAGTGACGAAAGGCTCAGCTCAAGAGATGCCATTATTAATACATAAACAAAGTGATCATCAGTGGAACAGTGGCAACACATGCTCCCAGAAAGCCCCGAATCAATGTAAAACAAAAGGAACTGCAAAGGGATGTCAAATTGGTCCACCAGTCACACTGATCAATCATTATAAATAGTCGAGAAATGACTTCAAGAGACATAAAATGCTGACATTTGCACAGACTTTCGGACATTATCAAAAATTAATTATAAGAAAGCTTATCCATGGTAGACATAATGCACTCATGTAGCAAAAAATTAGTCATCACAGACCCCTAATAGCGGCAAATGAGCTTAAGATGCAGAATTCACATTCCTTTCAATCACAATGCGAGAAGAACCACTGATCCCGAAAAAGCAGAAGGCGTGAAAGCAAGACAAAAGCAAAGAAAAGAAAAGAAGATGCGAACTGCAGAAACTTCTAGCTCATACAAAACACCAAGTATTCAATCCGACAAGAGATTCGATGCCCTCATATCATACACAGGAAAGCAAAACGCCGCAGCATAAATTCAGAACAGCAAAACAATCATCAACCCAGTAACCAGAACAAAAAATTCACGACCAATCACAGACGTAGCGTCCGACGCACGCATCGAACCCCCCGCCGGCGCGAGACGGGAGCGCGACGGCTCGAAACGAAAAGGCGGGCGAAGGGTTCCGAGGACTCACGTAGGTGTTGAGCTGCCGGATGAAGCTGGAGAAGTTGTTGTGCTTGAAATAGGTGGGGAGCAGGAGGCGGGCGAACTCGGGCGGGTTCCACACGACGAAGCTCGTCTTGCTGGAGCTCCACGCCACGATCTCGTCCGTCCCCGCGTCGTCCACCATCTCGTAGGTCTTCATGAGGAACGGCGCCGGGCCGCCTCCGCCTCCGCCCGGCGGCGCTGCGTCCATTGCGGCGGGAGGGGGCGGTGGCCGGAGGGGGCTGCCGGAATCGATTCGGAGGAGGGTTTTGGGGATCGAGGGCGGAGGCAGAGAGAATCCGACGATTTGGGGGAGCGGGGAGTGCGGGTTTGACCGGGTCTGGGCTTTTGGGGGGCGCCACCTTGTATTGACTTTTCGGACGACGACGACGAAGGTTGGACTGTCAAAAAAACCTGGCAGGCCGAACCAGAAGCAACGGAAGGTTCCACCAAACTGTCGTTCGGTAATAAAGCACAAAAACAAAACACGGATGGTCCTTACATGATTCATGTGACCTCCGACCTTTTAATTTATAAATATTAGTATTCTTTTTGTTTTGATAACCGATGACTCCACCACGGAACCCCGTGCCCGAATGGCTATGAGGGCAGAGCCCCTGTACCTCGGAGAAGACTAGCTCAACAACCCACCATCAAGACCCCATTTAAATCATTAGCAACTACAAGTTTCGAACTCTTGACCTATGCGATGAGGGAGGAACTCTCAACTAATACAGCTACCCACGAATTGGTTAATAAATATTAGTACTTGATCCCTAAACTTATAAACTATTTAATAAGATCTCTAGATTTTTGGTATATATTCAAAATTTCGTCGTGGGACTACATGAAAATATTTAATGCCGTCCTTGAACTTTTGTCCGGTATAAAATGTTGTCTCTGGATTTTTAAACTGTTTAATTTGGTCATTAGGCTTTTGATATATGTTTAATTTTATCCTTGAAGTATGACCATTTGGAGGATGAGATATCATCAAGTGTGAAATAGTATTTTAAGGTCGAACACTAAACTTGAATTAATAAAGTGAATAGTTTATGAATCAAATTAAACATATACCAAAAGTTTGGGGACTATATTTTACATTAAGGTAAAATGAAATAACGAATGTGCAAAGATCACATTGAATATTAGGTAAAAGTTCAAGAGCTATTTGTATCATCATTTAAGAGCTATTTGTATCATTATGCCGATAATAAATAACCAATCAATAGTCTTTATTTTTATAATATCTTTTTATTATAAATTAGACAACAAATAAAAAGGTAATTTTAATGTGGTCAATTTCCTCGGCCTAGGAGGAGGGTGAGAATATACCGGAGAGGGTCTATAATTTAAAATACCTTTACTTCTTATTTAGAGATTCTTATAAAAGCAAAAGATTAAAAAAAAATAATAATAACAAGCATCTTAGATATTTAATAACATAAAACTTGTTTGGTCACGGTTGGATGGTGAGAATAATTATTCGGAGTCGTGACCTGATGCTTTTTAGTTGAGCGCTTTAGAGCAAACCTCGCCCAAAAAAAATAATAATAATAAAAAATCCTATAAAGTGATTACGTTCGAAGAATTTAAGAATGCTTGATAATTTTGTTATATAGACCTTAATTTTAGGTCATTTTAATTTAAAAAATCATTTCATATTACATTATACTCTTGCCATCTCGATTATTAATTTTAGGCAAATTTATAGTTAATGAGTTATCACCCATCCCTTTGAATTTAGGTTGTGTTTATTTTATAGAAATAACCTAACAACGTGACATATAGTGATTAGGTGAGAGTATCGAACATGTTTGATGAAAATAAGGTTTTTGATGTGTTTGCAGATAAATAATCTAGGGAGTAGCCAATGACAAAAAAAAAAAAATACTATACTATTTACCATCAATAAATTGGATATAAAACCGAACAAATCATTCATTTTAGAGATATTTGCATCCTTTAAATTGAGAATGCATGTCTTATTTATAGACGCACTAAGACCAAGCTGTCTTTTGGTAACAAAGGAAAAAAATAAAAAAATAAAAAAGGACAAGGATGGTGCTCCTGGGAGAATTAGTAAAAAAATCCTAAATTTATTGTAATTGCGCCAATGTAATTCTAAACTTTTCGTTTGCTAATTCAGTCCTAAACTTAATTCAATTCATCTAACTAAATTTGACTAGCCGGCACTAACGTGGACCCCAGCCAACATTGGTTGTTTGGTGAACATTGACGAGGCAATTCTTTATGGTATTTTATTTCTCTAAATTATTTTCTTTTTCTTTTTTTCCTTTCCTTTTTCTCTTTTTCCTCTTTGGCTTCCTTACTTGCAATGGCTGGTGAGGCTTCAATGGGGCTTGCCAGTCACTGGGCGAGGGCTATGAAGCCCTCACTGATGACCTCACCTCAATCTAGGCCAAACTTGGGGCCGCAAGCAAGGTCAGCCTCGCCCTGTTCTTGCTGGCCTCACTAAGGGCAAAGGCAACCTCGCCCGTGGCTAGCAAGGCCATGGGGGTCGTGATCAATCCATGATTCATTGCCGATCGAACTGATTGATCCATGGCAGGCCTAGGTGAAGGTCACTAGTTTGGGTTTTGGGGGCGCCACCTCATATTGACTTTTCAGACGACGAAGGTTGGATTGTCAAAAAGCCTGGCAGGTCAAACCGGAAGCAACCGAAGGTTCCACCAAACTGTCGTTCAGTAATAAAGAACAAAAAAAAAAAAAAAAGACACGGATGATGCTTGGACTTTGATCCAACACGTGATCTCCGAAATGTGAAATGCGAGTCCTTGATCCCAAAACTTATAAACTGTTCAATAGGATCTCTAGATCTTTCGTACATATTCGAAATTTTGTCATTGGATTATATGAAAATTTTTAATATCGTCCTTGAACTTTTTGTCTAAGATAAAATGCTGTCTCTTAATTTCTAAACTGTTTAATTTGGTCCTTAGGCTTTTGCTATATATTTAATTTTATCCTTGAACTATGGCCATTTGAAGTATGAGATATCATTGAGTGTGAAGTAGTATTTTAAGGTCGAATGCTGAAATTGAATTAACGAAATGACAATAGTTTATGGATCAAATTGAACATGTACTAAAAGTTTGGGGACTACATTTCGCATTAAGGTAAAGTTAAATAACCAATGTGCAAAGATTATATTGAATATTAGGTAAAAGTTCAAGAGCTATTTGTATCATTATGCCGATAATAAATAACTAATCGATAATCTTTATTTTCAATATAATATATTTTTATTATAAATTAGACAACAAATAAATTAACATATCTCATCAGAAAAAGGTGATTTTAATGTGGTCGATTTCCTCGGCCTAGGAGGAGGGTGAGAATATACCGTAGAGGGTCTATAATTAAAAATACCATTACTTCTTATTTAGAGATTCTTATAAAAGCAAAAGATCAAAAAATAAATAAATTAACAAGCATCTTAGATATTTAATAACATAAAACTTGTTTGGTCACGGTTGGATGGTGAGTATAATTATTCGAAGTCGTGACCTGATGCTTTTTAGTTGAGTTCTTTAGAGCAAACCTCGCCCAAAAAAATAATAATAATAATAAAATCCTAAATAGTGATTACGTTCGAAGAATTTAAGAATGCTCAATAATTTTGTTATATAGACCTTAATTTTAGGTCATTTTAATTTAAAAAATCATTTCATATTACATTATACTCTTGCCATCTCGATTTTTAATTTTAGGCAAATTTATAATTAATGAATTATCACCCATCCCTTCAAATTTAGGTTGTGTTTATTTCATAGAAATAACCTAACAACATGACATATAGTGATTAGGTGAGAATATCGAACGTGTTTGATGAAAATAAGGTCTTTGATGTGTTTGCAGATAAATAATCTTGGGAGTAGCCAATGATTAAAAAAAAAGAAAACTTTAATATTTACCATCGGATATAAAACCAAACGAATCGTTCATTTCAGAGATATTTGCGTCCTTTAAATTGAGAATGCATGTCTTATTTATAGACGCAGTAAGACCAAGCTGTCATTTGGTAACAAAGGAAAAAAGAAAAAAAAAGACAAGGATGGTACTAACGGGAGAATTGTTAAAAAATTCCTAAATTTATTGCAATTGCATCAACGTAATCCTAAACTTTTTATTTACCAATTTAGTCCTAAACTTAATTCGATTCATTTGACCAAATTTGACTAGCTGACATTGACATGGACGCTAACCGACGTTGGATGTCCGGTGAACGTTGATGTGGCAATGCTTTAATAGCATTTTCTTTTTCTTTCTTTTTTTTGCCTTTTTTTTTCCTTTCCCTTTTTTTTTTCTCTTCTTTCTCTCTGGCTTCCTTACTTGTAGTGGTTGGTGAGGCTTCAATGAGGCTTGTTGGCCACTGGGTAAGGGCTGCGAAGCGCTTGCCGGCGACCTCACCTCAATCTAGGTGAGGCTTGGGGCCGCGAGAGAGGTGACTTTGCCTAATTCTAGGCGAGGCCAGCCTTGCCTGGTCTTGCTAAGGGCAATGGTAGCCTCGCTCGTGGCTAGCAAGGCCATGGCAAGCCTGGGTGACGGTCACCAGTCATGGGTGAAGCCGTCTTTGCTCATGGCAAGGCCAGGGCGAAGCCGCGCGGCAAGGGTGGGTGAGGTATGGCAAGGGCTACGACCCTCATTGGCGGTAGAGCTTGCCAGCCACTTGAGGGAGAAGAAGCCAAAGAAGAAGAAGAGAAAAAGTAAAAGGAAAAAGAAAAAATAAAAAAGAAAATAAAAATTTTAAAAATATTATTAAAATATTATTAAAAATTGCTACGTCAGTGTTTACCAAACAGCTGACGCCGGCCCGCCAAATTTAGCTAGATGGACTGAAGACAATTATAAAAGGTTTAGGACTAAATTGGCAACAACAAAAATTATGACTAAATTGGCACGATTGCAATAGGTTTATGATTTTTTTAATAATTCTCCCGGGCCTTAACTTTGATTCAACGTGCAACAAAAAAAATTATGACTAAATTGGCACGATTGCAATAGGTTTATGATTTTTTTAATAATTCTCCCGGGTCTTAACTTTGATTCAACGTGTGTGTGTGTGTGTGTGTGTGTAACGTGGTCTTCAAACCTATAATTTGTTAAACGTGAGTCGTTGATCTCTAAACTTATAAACTATTTAATAGGGTCTCTGAACTTTTGTACATATTCGAAATTTCATTGTTGGACTATAGGAAAATGTTTAATGTTGTCTTTGAACTTTAGTCCAATGTGAAATGTCGTCTTTGAACTTCTGAACTATTTAATTTGGTCCCTAAGCTTTTGGTACATGTTTAATTTTATCCTTAAACTATGGCCATTTGGAGTATAGGATACCATCAAGTGTGAAGTAGTATTTTGAGGTTGAACCCTGAACGTGAATTAATGGAAGGACAATAGTTTATGAATCAAATTAAATATATACCAAAAGTTTGGGGACCACATTTCACATTAAGATAAAGTTTAATAATCAATGTTCATGGACTATTTGTGTCATTATTTTGATAATTAATACCAAGCAATAATCATTATTTTCAATATACTATTTTTTAATTAATAATTAGGCGATGAACAAACTAACATATCTTGCAATAAAAAAGTAATTCTAATGCGGTCGATTTCCACGGCCTAAAAGGAGGGTGAGAATATTTCGTAGAGTGTCTATAATTAAAATACCATTACTTTTTTATTTTGAGATTCTTATAAAAGCAAAAGACTAAAAAAAAAAATTAACAAGCATCTTACATATTTAATAACAAAAACCTTATTTGGTTACGGTCGGATGGTGAGTGGTTAACCGGAGTCGTGACCTAATGTTCTTTAATTGACTGCTTTAGAGCAAATCTCGCCAAAAAAATTCCAAAAAGTGATTAGATTGGAAGAATTTGAGAATGCTTGATAATTTTGTTCCATTGACCTTATTTTTAGGTCCTTTTTAGTTTAACAAATCACTTCACATTTTACACTCTTGCCATCTCGACTTTTAATTTTAGGTAAATTTATGGTCAGTGAGTTATCACCTATCTCTTCAAGTATAGGCTGTGTTTATTTCACGGAAATACCCTAACAATGTGACGCATAGTGAATAGGTGAGAATGCTAAATGTGTTTAATGAAAATAAGGTCTTTGATGTGTTTGCGGAAAAATAATCTTGGGATAAAAGAGTTCGTCACCAAAGAATAAAAGAATATTCCACTGGTCAATGACTAAAAAATATTTAATATTTTCCACCAATAAATTGGATAGAAAACTGAACGAATCATTCAGTTGAGAAATATTCCCATATAGCATCAACCCAAAATTTGCGTCCTTACAATTAAGAATGATCATCTCATTTATAGACATACTAAGACGGCCTTAGACTAGTAAACATTAAATGGACTAAGACAAGGAAACACTAAATAAAAAAACTAATCAAAGCAAGCCTACTTAAACTAGAAATCCTACTCAAGTTAAGGAAACCTACTTATATTATGAAACAACCCTCCCGCCTTAACCCAATCGAATTAACCTTTGTTTTTCAACTGCTAGAAACTCCATCTCAGATGCCTTCCATTCTTTGGACCCTATTCTTGGACCCTATCTCCACACAGAACCCCTTTAGATTATGTGATGGTTGAAATTTCCCTTTACTTGCGCAAAAATGAGATTGGCTCGGTCGATTGACGAGATTTGAGCTGAGCTTGTAAGTTGTTTGTCTTCAATGGAATTCCAAGCTCCCATGCTCCCCGCATCAAAATGTCTTCAGAGCTTTCCCTTATGTTCGGAGCACGAGAAATGAGTAACTCAATTACAAACATATACTTTGCTCAAAAAAAAAAAATTACAAACATATACTTTTGCAATATAATATCCTTTTCGTAACAGGAAAAGTCAATTTCGGCAACCCTTCTTTCTATGATGCCCCACAGCAGTTTCAGAACTTCCACACCATCGAAGTGTGCACAAAAAAAGAAAAAAAAGAAAAAAAGGGCAAGTTTTTAAGATGCATATATTTCGCAAAAAAATATTTTATAGAATATTTTTAAAAAATGAACTATTATATCTCTTATAAAAATGATGAACGGATTCTTCTTTTATCATTTATGAAAACATCTAGACAAAAATAATTGTCGATAATGAAAATAATTTTAATTACCTAATTATTTTAAATGATACAAATGATGATTTTTAAGAAAATATTTTTCAAATTACTAATTTGTCCGTAAAATAAACCAAGAGATTTACAAAAATATTTCATCTTTCAGAGCAATAATCACAAATTTGAGTTTTTTTTTTTTTGTCATCACAAATTTGAGTTTACAAGAATGAAAATCTATTCACAAATTCACATTTTTTTTTAAATAGTAGTTTTTGATATTGTAGTCTTCACAGCTTCATTTCTCATCTGTTGATGTCTAAATTCATGCCGTGATTTCTTGTGTTCCTTTTCTTTATCAATAACAATCAGATGGTCGTAATTTGGTATGTCCATGGATTTAGAATTTGCGAGATAACATACACTTGTGGTAGATCTTTAACTGCAATTATTTTTCTGTATTCGCTCAATTTGATATCCCAAATAGCCAGCCCTCTGTTCTAGTGCCTTGGTCTATGAAAGAAGTACCATTAGGATATTAAATACGAGTTGCTGTTGCAGAAAATACAGACACAATCCCCATCTTTTTTCTTTTGAAAAGCACATAGCTCAATACTGGCGAAGATGGTCCGAATCTCACTCCAATTTGTTTTTTTTTTTAGTAATTAAAATTTTTTATATTGACATCTATCTTTAATAGAAGATTGTCCAATAAGGTGAAAATGAAAATGCACATTTTTTTTTCTCAATTTTGCTTTATTAATATGCATGGTTGCATTTGGCAGCGCATTGTAATGTTTCTATTCCTCCGAATTTCTGTTCTTTTGTTCTCCGGAACAAAAAAAGAATAGAAATCCGTTTGGTAATGCCAAATTGTTTTTCTATTCCCCGGAATAGAAAGTTAGCTTGGGAATAGATTTGGAGTCGAAACGAAAAGTAAAAAAAAGTTGCTTGTTGTTCCCGGAAACAATTTCTAGAAAATAAGTCAATTTTTTTTTTCTTTTATTCTTGTCTCTTGCCGCAGCCACCTCCAACCGCCCAAAGCCACCGCTGACCGTTGTCATCACCGCCACCGTTGCCACCAGCCACCGTCATCTCCGGCTGGCAACGATCGATGGGCTGTGCGGTGGCGGTAGGCGGTGACGATCGGCGGCTAGCGGTCGTGCGACGGCAGCTGGCGGTGACGATCGGCGATCAGCGAGCAAGAATAAAAAATGAATAAATATAAAAAAGAAACCGTTGTGTTATCAAATACATTTCTATTCTTTTTCTATTCCAAGAGTAGTGTAATTACCAAACAGGTTCTTTTACTCAGAAATTATTCTCCGGAATAGAAATAGAAAAGAACTATTTCTGAAAAAAAAAAAAAAAAACCTCTAGCCAAGAAGCGTTGTCATGTGCAGCTTAGAGGCAATGAGTTCTAGAGTGAGTTAGGGCTATTTGTTAAAGTTCATGTTCTTTTATTTTTCTATTATTTTGTTTCCCATAACAAAAAAAGAACATAAATTCGTTTAGTAACATCAACTAATTTTTCTATTCCTTGGAATGGAAAAGTGATCGGGGAATAGATTTGAAATAGAAATAAGACGTAGAAAAAAGTAACGAACATTTTTTAGAAATAAGATATTTTTTTCTTTTCTTCTTCCTTGTCACCCTCTGCCCATCGCCATTGCCGCCTGCTATTCGGCCACCTCTAGCTGATCATTGGCGGCAGGCGATGGTCGACGGTGGGGGCAAGCGGTGGCCAGCAACAATAGGCAGTAAGTAGTAGATCAGCAACGGTAAAGAAGAATAAGAAAAGAAAAAATAAAAAAAATCTTAAAAAATTAAAATAAATTATACATTACAAAATAAATTTGTGAATCGTACCAAATATATTCCCGTTATTTTTCTATTCCAAGAATAAAAAATTTGTATAATCAAATACGTTCTTTTATTAAGTACTTATTTCAGATTGAAATAGAAAAAAATTATTTTTTGAAACATAAACATTATCAAACGGATCCTTAGTTTCTACCTTGGAACTTAAAAGCGAAGTGAGTAAGATCAATTGCAAGTTTGTAGAATTGGGAATTGGCTAACCTAATCCTGGACCCGTGAATTAATTTTTTATCCCTTTTATTCCCTACAAGAGTGCAAGCGTGTCTTTCTTCATGCAAGTTGTCGTCTTCAAAGTAATTATCCTGTCCATGCAATCATCAATCTTCACACTTATTTGGAAGTAAACCTTACAAAACAATTGTTAAACGATTATAAAACATAAGATATGACCTGAAGAAAGCACTAATATCCAAATGAACGTTGCCTTTGTCTGGATTTTGAGGCTTTTGGCCCCAGTCATCTTTTAGGAAGTGTATTAACAAAAATTGTTAAAAAAAAAAAAGACTATTGGTCTGGTTTGGATTGTTCAGTCCGCACTTAAAACTAAAAACTGGTTCAATTATCATCAACTTCAAATTTCACGAATCGGGAATTGTCTAGAATTAATTGGTTCAGTTTTGTTCTAGTTCTTGGTTGGAATCGGACTAATGTTTACCCTAATTATCTAGGGCATGCTTGCTCAAGATTATACAAAACTTTTTGTGTCAAAATTTAAAATACCACTTCAACTCGAAAAGAAATCACAAAAAATTATTTACCAAAAAATCAGAAAAAAATTACACATAAATTTATGTCTCAATATTTTAAAATAATACCAATTAAAGTAAGGGAAAATTCCAAATAAGGACCCGAAGTTGAGCAATTTTCTCAAATGAGGATCCGAAATAAACTCCATGTCAAATAAAGATCTAAAGTAGACCCATTATTTCAAATAAGGACCCGAAGTGGTTGAATCAATTCCAAATAATAACCTGAGCTTGCTGGTCCCAAATATTACATTTCCAACAACCAGAGTTTGGGCAATTTTGTCCAAAAAAAAAATATAGGGAAAATTGACAAATCTTAAAACAGAAACAAAAAAAATGCTAGGTTTTCTACGGTCGCCCTGTTCCTTGTATTTATCCTTTGTAAAGTCATAGACTGAAGTTCTCTCCATTCCTTGTACCCATCCTCTGCAAAGTTGAAGACCCAAGTTCTCCGCTGATTGAGGTATAAATTCAAAAACAAAAAGAAAATCATACGCTTCTTTCTTTGATTGCGGAGACCCAAATTATCTGCTAATTAAGCAAGGCAAAGAGAATCGAGTCGCGACAATGACTGGGCAACAATTTGGTTGAGGAGTAATGGGGGAGAAGAAAAAAGAAAACATAAATATTTAAATGAATAACCTAAATTAATTAATTTAGCATTTTCCCTTTTTTTCCAATCACGAATTTCCAACAAAATTATCCCTATTTTAATCGCTGGAAAATGTCTGTCGGTGAGCTAAGATCTTCAATAGAGATTAACTTGATCGCTTCGAATTATTATTTAATACAAAATTTATTTCAAGTTATTTTTTGAAATAATTAATTGATTTCGGGTTCTTATATGATATAAAATTTACTTTGAGTCATTATTTAGGAGATAGATTCATTTTGAGTCTTTATTTGAAATTTTTCAATAAAGTAAGGTTAGCAGTACATCGACTGAAAAGTTTAGCCCTTCCCGCTAAGCTCTCTTCCCCCAGTCTCAGTCCACTGCCTCACTTCAGCTTCTCTCTCTCTCTTCGTGAAGAAAAAATGGTGCTTGTTCAGAGCATCTACACGCCCCAAGCTCTCTCCGCTTCCCTTCCTCCCTTGCTCGGGCCACGTCTCCCTCTGCACTCCCTCTCGCCATCTTCTCTCCGCTTCGATCGTAGCCGGCGCCGCCCGGGACCGCTCCCTCGCATGGCGGCCGCCGCCGCCGGCTCCCGGGGACCGCCCGACCCTCGCGACCCCAGCGGCGGCGATGGGCCCGGAGAGACGCCGCCGCCGCCGTCCCTGTCGGCCACGAAGCCGCGGAAGACCAGGCGGAGGAGGGGCAGGCGGAGCGAGGCCGAGGCGGTCGAGGACTTCGTAAGGGGCTCGCTCGACCGGACGTTCGCGTCCATCAGGGAGCAGAATCCCGAGGCGTTCGATGGAGTCGCGGAGGGTGTGGTGATGAAGGAGAAGGTCGAGGATGAGGAGGAGGAGGAGGAGGAGGAGGAGGAGGGGGGGAGGCGGCGGAGGTGGAGAAGGAGTTTGTGGTCGAGGAGGAGAGCTCGAGCTGGCCGCTGGATGCGGACGTGGGCTGGGGAATCAGGGCGTCGGAGTATTTCGAGCAGCACCCGATCAAGAATGTGGTCGGAGAAGATGGTTCGGAGATCGACTGGGAAGGGGAGGTGGAGGACAGTTGGGTCCAGGAGATCAACTGCTTGGAGTGGGAGAGCTTCGCTTTCCATCCGAGCCCATTGGTTGTTCTCGTCTTCGAAAGATACAACAGGTTGGATCATCGAAATCCCCTCATTCTGGACAAGTTGAAGGTTTCCCGTGGCATTAGTATGAGTAGGTTATGATGTTGTGTGCAGGAAGACAATACGTTGTATATCAATAGCAATATTAGGAGATGGCAAAGAGCTTTCGAGCAATCCAAATGAAAAAAAGAAAGAGATAATTTAAGATCATGAATTGAGAGAAATATAGTCTTTGGATAGACTGGGGTGGCGGATTACTGAAATTTAAAGAGTTTGGATTTGGATAGTCTATTTTATGCTTATTGTGGGGGATTGTTGCCACGTTCTGTCAGATGAGAGTTCTGATTCACTTGTCAATGTGATAATGTCTTATCCGTGGTATCCATACCTTGGGCTACCTGTTCTCGGCTGTAGTCCATAATCTGGTCCGCATTTTCGCTAAATGTATAATATCTTCTTTATGTATGTAATCTTTGAGCCATTTAGAAAATTGAGTGCTCCTTTTCTGTTGTGTCTGATCTTGCAATTAATTGAGCAAGAAATCGTAATCTGTGAATGCTATATTGTATTTCAGGGCATCTGATAACTGGAAGGTCTTGAAAGAGTTAGAAAATGCCATCAAAGTTTACTGGGGGACAAAAGACCGATTACCACCTCGAGTATGCTATAGTCAGACTTCTTAACTTTAATGGTTGTATTTTCTTCGGTCTTGGAGCATTGCTGGTTCTTGACTTTTAAACCTCTTGTCCTAGTCTTTTCTACCCCGAAACTTAAATACTTGGAGCAGATCATTACTGATAATCCAGTATAGATTTTGGTGAAGTGTGGTGTTTCTTTCCTCTCTGATTGTCATTGTTGTCATTGTAGGCTGTTAAAGTAGATATGAACATCGAAAGAGACTTGGCATATGCTCTTAAAGTTAAAGAGTGCCCACAAATACTATTTTTACGTGGAAACAAGATTTTGTACAGGGAGAAAGGTAAGATCTGAAACCTTATCTTAATTCATGAGGATGAAAGTTCCCAGTTGCTTTCGATAATCATATCATGATTAAGTTTTTGAAATAGAATCCTTTCCCTTGTCCATACAGAGTTTCGAACAGCTGATGAATTGGTTCATATGATTGCACATTTCTACTATAATGCAAACAGACCTTCATGGGTTGATGGTGCAGCCCTGAATTCACCTTATTAAGTGCAAGTCAGGACCTGACATTTTTCTTCCAGTACAGGTAGTTGGTTTTGATCCTACTATAAAGAGTTTAGTTGCATGCGTCCTTTATATGGTTAACTATTGACAATGCCTCTGCTTGATCAGTCAGTATTCCTGTTGATATGATGAAGAGTGTGTACTAATCAATACATTGTACATGTCATGCAGATAAGAAAGGAACAAACCTTAATGTAGCAGACAAGGCGTTATTTATGTGGGCTTTCTTCTTTCTGAGTATCTGACTAGCACTTGTTCAGATTCAAATAGAAAATACAAGGCAATCAGACTGCAGAAGGTGACTGGCCTACTCTTATCCAATTCTTGCTTAACTCCGTCATGCACTTGTTGATCCCATTTAGAAAGGCTTAGCAGGATCTGTGTATCGTCCCCTAGAAGTTAAAAAATTGGATGGTTCAGTTTAAAGCTTAGAGTTCTTATGCTGATAGTTTTCATTGCATTATTTTTTCTTCAGTTTTGGTTTGGTGATAATCTTTCTGTTACTGTATAGATTGCTTTTAGTCACATGACACTTTTGAATTGAAATTTACTTCTACATTGCTAGTCCACCATATTCAGTGTAATAAAAGTTTTGGAGGAAAACAAATGAATCTGACTTATTGATTGGTTAGTGCACTTTTGTCTAATGGGTGCTTTGTCACTGAACAAAAACTCATTGGATTAATTTGTCATTCCTTCAACTATAGTGAAGGTTGCATGTGGTAGATCATACATAAGACTGTGCACGATAATAGTTATTCTGTTGAACATTTGGCACTTGGCAGTGGCTTTTGGGTTGGGTAGGGGAGCTAAGCGTGGGTGTTTACCTTCTCCAAAGCTCAAATGGGACTGGATGAGATATATGGTCTATCTGGCCAAAAACATAATAAAAAGAAAGAAGGCAGAGTTAGACTGATTGTGTCACGCCTGCAGCAATGATGTGTTGCTCTAGGTGTGTTTGCATCAGATTAAGTGTGTGAATCCCTGTGGATTTTGCTTTTGATGGTAATATTCCATCCATCATGAATTCCTACTTTAGTTTTGTTAAAGTTAGTGTGTGAATCCCAGTGGATTGTGCTTTTGATGGTAATATTCCATCCATCATGAATTCCTACTTTAGTTTTGTTAAAGTCAGCAGTCTTCTTGGCATGCTTGGGCAACAATCATATTTTAGAACGCTTACTTGTGAGTTAATAGAAAACTAGAGATCATTCTTCTTGAAGCCTGCTGAATAGTGAATACTTGGGTGTTCTTTGTTATAAGCACATTCTCCACTTTTCTGTTTTCTTTTTCTTTTGAGAACACAGAAAACTTATTTGGTAGAGTTTTCTAACAATATTTTTTTGAAAGCACAGAAACCAGTTTTCCAAATTTAAAGATGAAACTGGCTCACTTTCGAAGACCACAAATTGTCGTTTTGAGAGTTTTCACCACTAGTGAAGCACACTATTGAGCGAAAGAGGCAAAAAATCTTTGCCTTTAAAGAAATCGCTCACTTTTCACAGGACCTCCTCTGCCTTTACTGATCACAGTTCATCTTCAAAACTAAAAGCACAAAAATCATCTCTGCTTCTTAAATTCCCACTCTTCAAGTATTTGCAGACTCATTCACCCAAACTCTGTGTGTGTTTGTATCTGATGCTTCAATAAGGTAAGGAAAACGTTTGATGTAGAATGGAGATCAAGCTAGATGAGAGGATAAAGATATCAGGGCTCTTTGCACTGGTAGACTCTGGGGAGAGTCGTTTGAAGCACAAAGCTTCAAGGAAGTTCTTCATTTCCTGAAAAAATTCTGAATGTACCCTTTATCAAGTAAGCAACAATATTAATTTTAAAAGAAAATTAGATGATGATGGCCAAAAAAATTAAAAGACAATGAGTTAAGGTCAATTTTATAATAACACCGAACATGTTTTCACAATTTAATTCAATAAAGATTTTTATTTTCATTTTGCAAACACAATTTCAGATAAATGGAAGATTGAAAATAGAAAACCTTTCTTGTGTTCATTTTCAATTGAAAACTTTTTGCGAACATAAAGGCCCTTATTGTGCTTCAAAAGGCTGAATAACACATGCTTATATCTGAAGGTGGCTAAGGATGGGTGGGTAATTTCCCCAAAGTTCTCTTGCTTTCTGTGGAAGAGAAAGAAAGCTGAGGTTTTGGTTTTAATGAGGCAGCTTGATAGACAGTTTTTTACTTTGCCTACAGAACGAAATGGGTTTCTGATGTGTCCTCCTGATTTTACAAGCCGTAACCAAGTATCTCCTGGTGTTCACTAATTCTTCTTTACTGTCTTTAGACTCTTTACCATTTTATACTGGTTAGAAACTACACTTGGTAGGTGGAAATGGGATGCTTATACCACAGTTTCTTTATATTTTCACCTGATTGCTCGTTTGCTAAGCCAACTTTCCTGTTTCTTGTGCTAGAACTTATGCTCAAGCAGTAAGAATATTCCAGATTGCATAAAGTAGCATCTTAGTCTCAGTCTTTTGCTGCACTGAGGAAGCTTTGAAGATAAAATAATGTCTTATACTACAGCACAAAATAAATTGCGTGCTTATGAGGGGATTGTCTTTTTTGTAGTGCTGAAATTACCCCTTGATCATGTTTTGCTATGCTTTCTGGTCAGTGTTGACCCTGTAATTCCCCTAAACTTACTATTGCTAAATTCTTGGCTTTACCATCCCATGATGACTTATTCTCCCTTGATAGTATGATCAAACCACTTTGACTTTGCATAAAATTAGGTCTAAACTACATCAAGGCAATCTATAGCAATTAGAGTTCTCCCAACTACTTTAAGTTTGAATAAAATTAGGTCTCTACCACATCAAAGCAATCTAAAGCAATTAGACTTCTCCCATTTGTGAACATTGATAGGTTATTTTGTGTAGATTTTGTACTGCCCCTCCCGTCTTTAAATGCGAAATATGCGAAATTCCACGGTTCATTTGATTAAAGTAGAAAACTTGCTTCCTTCTATGGGGCATGTTGTTTCTTCTTTAGGTGGTCATGGCCCCTTTATACAGATTATATCTTTTTCTCTAAAAACTCTCTTGATTAAATGTAAATATATTTAAGGCTCTTTTTCCTTGGAGAGCAGAAGTTGCTCCCTTTCGGTTTTTTCTTTGTGAAGTATAAGATCCATCTCTTTTCACCATGATGTGCTGAATGAGTGAAGCATGCCTATCTCTAGAGAAACTCTCTTTCACTCTTTCAGGAGAATTTCATTACAATGTCATCGGATCCACTACTCTCCCTCCAGAACTTGCTCCTTATGGTAATCAATCTGGAAGAATGGATGGCATTAAGTACTGCAAATTAATCAATTGTGCATGTGTTTTCCTTCTTTTGCTGATTTGCTCTTGGGGGAATTATATGTATGTAAATCATACATGTATGTATACGTTGTTCTATATGTAGAGCATCATTGTGCTTATCAACTGGGGAAATGTTATTGTTCTCTTCCATAGGATTAAAATATATTATTATCTTGAAGAATATAATATATTCTAAAGTCTTCTTATATACCCAATTTGTCAAGGAGGAATTTATATTGGTCTGGGAGGATGGCAACCAAGATGGGTGGCACTAGGGCTGTCAACAATGTGATTGACTCAAAAAGCCAACCCAATCCGGTTGACATGACACATGAGATGTTAAGTTTGAGTCAGAGTGATATCTATTTAGCTTAGGAGTTAAAACAATAAAATATTTGGTGGGTTTAGTTTCTGGGTAAAAATTCAAAAGGTCCAAACTGTTTAGGTAATAAAAAGAAAAATAGAATCAAAGTACATATCGGTGTTTGAAAGTCTAACATGTATTAAGCCCTCTTCAATTCAGTAACTAAAATTAATTTGGATGAAAACATTTTGGAGAAAGTCATATATCAAGGCTAGGGGTGTCAAAAGTCTGACTTGAAACATGCAGGGGTTGACAGTCAGATCTTTTTCATGCTCAACCTGAGTTAAGAATTAATGGCTCAGGATCATGTTTTTGTGAGGCCACTTTTGTCTGGAAAAGAGAGAATTAATATTTCTCCCGAATAATTATTTCATAGTAGTAAAATTAGGATAAAAAATCTGGCATTCCAATGAATGACCACAACACAAAAGTTTGAACATCAAATCACATAATATTTTTTAAGTGAAGCAACAAATTACCATAATAAACTCCATGATAATATGATCACAAATCTTGAAACCTAATTTAGGAGACAAAAAAGTATTGGGAGGCATAGAAAAGGCCAGATATCTTTGCCTGGGGAGATTGAGTCCAAGTTCATCAACATTTCCAATATATCTCGTTTTCACTCAAAAATTTGAGCCAATAAGTTACATATTACACCACATCCCCGGTGCGCCTTCTTCTTACTTGACACTCTCACATGTGCACCTCAAGTAAATCACCCTTCACATGTGAGTTTCTAGCATTAGGTTTGTTCCCCTTTAATCTAAGTATCCTTTGATACCAACTTTATCTCAATGCAAATTTCCATTTTTGCTTGGCCAAGTTTAACAGATGTTGGTGTGGAACATATGCATTTCAAACTCTCCTCAATGCCTTGGCCCATCAAGTTCAGGCAGAAGCCAAAGGACACTATCTGCCACCTCGATTAGGGAGTCACGTCCAAGATTTTTTTCTTGAGATAATCACCAGATGCCGATACATAATGAGAGTGAGTGAGCCACCAATGAACTATCGGCTCTGTTACCACTTGTTGAGAGGCACAACATCAGTCCAATACCCTCACTTGAGGAGATCATTTGGGGAGAGCCTAAGTTTGGGTTCATCAGTATATCCAGTTGAACTTATGTTCCTTGAAAAGCTTAGACCTATGAGTTATAGGCCAAGTACAGTATATTAATTGCTCCACCCACATTACACTACACTCCTGATGTAGGACTTCTTTTTGCCTAACACTTTCTGGACACATAGCTGCACATGATACAAACCTTGATTTCATATCTTTGCCAACACTTCCGCTGTTGGTAACCAGACTAGGTGGTGTTAGCGATCATCTACATGTAAACATAAAACCGAATCCATTGTTTGGTGCCTCGCTCCTTTCAATCTAACAACAATCTTCAAAATCCAAGAAGTCTCTTTGATGGTGCTGGTAATCATTGCCATGTCAACACAAAACCAAGTCAATCATACTGTGTCTCTCTCCCTAGCTTAAAAGAGTTAACCATTGGGCAACAATCTACAAATTCTGACAAGACAGAAAGCCATGAGAGAGAAAGTATGTTCTTATGGTTCCACTATCTTGCACGATAAAATCAAATTATCACTACAACTAAATGATAATTGAGAGCCAAGAGACAACAATGAGGACTAGAGATTCACAATGCAAACATCAGAAGAAATTCTTAAGCCTATATTCCTGTACCACACTATGTCTCATCAAATGCTTGGACTGTAAATCCATTTAAATATTTATGTGTGGATTTGTTTTCAGTTTGATGTTCTCAAGGAAAAGAAAAAGAGAATGATATAGCTATTTATTATTGTCCTTGTGCAGGGAAAATCTGTTATAACTCAGAGTAGTACGTACTCAAGTTCCAATGTATGACTATGAAGCATCTCGTGGAAACACTCCATGCTCATTCTTCTAATTGTGTGCCCATGTTGCGACTAGGACTAGTAAATGAGAGCCATAAAACTGGAAATAAGCAAGATGCACCATGGGCAAAATAAGTATATAAGAAAGAGCTAAAACAATCTTTGACGTGTGGCAGTGAGTCAATTGGTATCATCAACTCAAACAGCTGCTTCTGCTGTTGACCTACCATGGTCGAGTAGGTTTGATTGCTCATTGAATCAGCATGTAGAGCCAACAGCTGAGTAAACAGTTAATATCAAGAGTATTGGGAACATATTTGGTTTTTGTGACCTTATTTGATTTTCTCCTATGTTCATAATTCTTTATATGAAGTTTGTGCACCTTGAGATATTGTTGCAATAGTACCAGGTCTTGTTTGGACATGAATTTCCTCTACTGACTATAGAAGCAGGCAAAGTGGTAGGATATTAAGAAGTTCATTGATATAACCATGGCTGGATGAAAAGTTCTTCTCTAATGACATGGGAAGAGAATGAAGGTATCAAATTTAATATGGAACTCCCTTTTCCCCCTCCACTCAATATTAAAGAAGTTGCTCGGCATGAGTAACTTGAATCAACCATATTAGAATAATAAATTAGACTTGTTTCTTGGCACGGTTATGTTTGTTAGTAGGGATTTTTTGTAAGAGGAAAAGCAGATTCTTACCAAAATATTGCATTTGCAGATGGATGACTGCTATATGTGCTGGAAGCAATTTATCGGATGAGACACAAATGCATTGATACAAGGAGGCCTAAATCAGTGGGAACCATCTTGACATAGGAAGGGAGAAGCTGGCAAGTAACCATTATCCATAACCTGGAATAACTGAGATTCAAAATGGTTGCTTGGCTCGGATTACAACAGGACTTGCTTCTGTGCGGGTTAGTGCAGTCTTTTACTGGAGTTCTGGAAGAATTCTCTGAAATGCTTTTGACTGCAGATTAATTTCCTAGTACAAGTTAATATAAGTTTTTTGGTGGTTCTTGAGAACTTTGTCTCAGTTTTTGAAGTAAATTGCTCTGGCGTAACTTTTCTACAGTTTGTGGTGGCTTGTTTTTGCTGAAGAGCTGTGTTCTAAAAATTGTTCAAAGATCATACTGAGGAAATAGATCAACCACATGAGCTTTTTAAGCTGTGAAACATTCACTTTTGTCTGGAGCATAGGTTTAGAGTGGATTGAACTGGGAGAAAGGGAAAACTAGAATAGAAAATCTGATTCCTCTGTTTATTTGGAAGACGGTGAAAGGGGAGGTGTTGAATTAAAGCTGAAAAACTTCCCAGGCAGCCCACTTAAACTAATCGTCCCGATATGGAAAAGAAAGCGAACTGATTAGCTAATTGAAGAACAAAAATTACCTAAACTTAAGTCTTTTAACATTTCCCTAAGTTTTGGTCCTATATCATGTCTGCACCTCCATCCTAAGAGAATGTGTTTGCAACTCTGTAATGTCTCCTAGCAAAATTTCTTATTTACCATAAAACACCTTCATTTTAGGATCTTCATTTACCTACTCCCTGAATACCATATTGTTAACATAAGAAAGGTCTACCTTTTCCTTTGCCAATGAAGTACTGTGAGTTTTAGATAGGAATGGCTAGTATGATTATTGTCTCTCTTCTCATTTTCTCCTCCTTTATTTATCATTCTCCCGGACAACAAGAATCTCTCTCTCTCTCTCTCTCTTTCCATTTTCATTCTTTTCATTTCCCTCACCTGGTGAAGTTTCTTCCAAACGCTACTTTTGTTGAAAAAGATTGAAGAGGAGGTAGCGACGAACATGATTTTGGATATGATCTCAACCATATCACGTGATGATTTTGTACGGGGACCCCTTCTCATTTTTTATGTTGAAGTTCATCAAGTGGCCATTTAATTTGGGCTCTTTGTTCTCAGTTTAAGGGCCACTATTATCCTCCAAAAGCAATATTGCTTTACGATTCAGATCATCAATTCTCATTTTTTATGCCAAATTGTTTCTTCGTGATTCTATTTATGTTCATCTTTGCTTTAGTTTCTCTCGTCTTTTATTTTTAAAATGCTGAGAAATTCCTTTTAAGTCGGTTTAGGCATACACTCTTCATGGTTCAATTGGAAGTTATGAGTAGCTATGCTTTGATTTCTGCGCCAGATCGTGGAAACGATTATATTGCTATATAGTGTAAGGATCCTCGAGACACCATGAACTTCGCTGGTCCTTTTGCTATACATGACCTTGCCCTCGTGACTTTTTTGTCTAGTGTGAAGCTATCAATTGAGTTTGGACGATCGTTGAACTCAATGGCTGTCACCCACCGCCCGTGCTTGTTGCCCTTTGACTGTTTTGTACAGCCCTTTAATACGAAATGGTGTAAGAACATTAATCTTTACTGAACATTGCTGATTTTTGCCTAAACATGAGACAAAGAGTGCTCAAAACAGAATGAAAAATTTCTCGACTGACATCGTCTGGAGATGGAAAACCATAAGGAAGATCGCAGACTACAAACTTTACTGACGAAAGAAGTTGAATAAGGACCATAAAAGAGACTTCTCTTCATGTAGGTCCGTTCGTTTCGTAGAAAATGGGCCATTTCCGGGAAATATTTTTCCAGAAGTCATTTTCCAAAAAAGTGGCTATTTTCTGGTGTTCAACTAACACTCGAAAATGTTTCAGAAAATATTTTCCGGTGTTCGGTAAGTAAAATATTATTTAAGACTTCACCATTTCGGCATGTATCACTTACCGACCTATAAATCCATCAAATATGAACCTGCCTTAAATCCAGGCAAACTTACTCATGTCTTTTTTTTGGTAAAGTGAAACCTTCAACTTACTCATGTCTTTGTTTCCTCGTTGTCGCAAAAAGCTCATCTACTCTTAAAAAAAATGTTCATATGGATTTTAAAAAGAAGTAAAAGAGAAAAGAAGCAAAGCATGTATAGTTCTTATGAGAATCTCTTAGTTGAGTGGCTTGTTCTACCCCTTTGTCTTTTTTTTTTT
Source organism: Eucalyptus urophylla (assembly GCA_026873135.1). Lineage (NCBI taxonomy): Eukaryota > Viridiplantae > Streptophyta > Magnoliopsida > Myrtales > Myrtaceae > Eucalyptus > Eucalyptus urophylla. The sequence goes on from CM049473.1 coordinate 29,478,153, forward strand.
TTTGGGTAGAAACCCATGTGTCTTTTGTGTTCTAATAAACAAACGAAAAAAAAAGTAAAGCATGTAGAGCATTTTGATTGAGTAATGGACAATTGCATGGTAGAATAAATAAATAAAATGATAAGCAATAGTGCAAAGTGCGAGCTTGAGATTGACGAGCTCGAAATTAGTTTGGCAACGGCTGATGACTAGACAAGAAAGAAGAAGATGGGAAACAAAGAAAAGAAAAAAGAAAAAAAGAAAAAGAAATAGAAAAGAAAGAGGAAATTAAAAAATAATTTGAACAAAAAAAGAAAAGAAGAAAAATAAATGTGTGAGATAAGAAAGATAAAATGAGGAAAATGTTTTCCACTTTTCTTAATTTAGAAGACTTTTTTCTTTTCATGGCAAACATTTTCTCCAAAAAATTCATTTTCCGTGAAACAAACGCCGGAAAATCTGGAAAACATTTTCCTGGAAATTATTTTCCGCGAAACGAACGGAGCCCTTAAGAAATCTTTAACTTTTTTCGGTCTTTTATGTCTTCCAGTCACCTTAAGGATTTGATCACAGTGGACCACATGGCATCTTGCACGAGTAAAATTTTTGAGACGTGCACAAGCGTGCATCTCAGGCTAACATACGTCCTTGAATACGATCGCTGATGGGTCACCACGAGATTTGCGGCCGATCCAACAATTTTGGTGCACTAAGTGAACACGCGTGGACATCTCATGCTTTGACCGAATTTTTTTTTATCATGCGCAAACCTATTGATCAAGTTAGGAACTTGAAATTCATTAGCATGCTTGCAAGCTCAACTGCATGACTCAACGGTGCTTATTATTTTCTGGGCTTTTCTCAAATAAAAGATGGTTAAAATGCACCGGGGATACTTTACATCATACAGCAATCATGTGACGCTAGTCCACAACAACTGCCAAGCGGTGGCGAACTAGTGTCGGCCACCACCTTGGCCACCGGGGCCATGCCCTCCTGGTCCTCCATGGCCGTGATCTCCTCCGGGCTTGCCGCCGTGGCCTCCTCCATGGTCATGTCCATGTCCACCGCCTGGACCTCCATGGCCTCCACCGTGGCCTCCCCCGTGGCCTCCATCATGACCACCACCGTGGCCTCCATGGCCTCCACCATGGCCTCCACCGTGGCCTCCATCATGACCACCGCCGTGGCCTCCAGGGCCTCCACCATGGCCTCCCCCATGGCCTCCATCATGACCACCGCCGTGGCCTCCATGGCCTCCACCAGGGCCATGACCACCGCCATGGTCATGTCCGTGTCCGCCGCCTGGACCACCGTGACCTCCACCATGACCACCACCTGGGCCTCCATGGCCTTCACCGTGGCCATGTCCACCGCCGGGGCCGTGCCCGCCGCCGCCGTGATGGCCGTGATCAGACATTTTGGTTGCTCACTTATCTCGAGGAAAATCTTTTATTCAAAGGTATGGGTAGCTGAGATTATCTGGTGATTGAAGGCGGGAAGAGACGGGGAGATTTATAGGAAACGAGACTGGGGGAGAATGATCTGGCCGGCGATCAGAGAGTCGTGGAGGAGACGGTGGTTTGAAGTTGACACCGCCACATGGCGACTGGTCGGTGTCCCCTTGTCTGAAGGTGACGATAGTCCATGTGTTCCCACGTTGTAGGTTTTATCCATTATCATATCCGCCTCAGCCTTGTTTGGTCGTCTTGTTACCCGCGAAAGTGGCACGTTAATCCGCGGACTTAATACACACATTAAATTGAATTTGAATCATCATATCAAGTGGGATTAATATGTAATGGAGTCCACCGTTTCCGACGACTCAAATTCAGTTTAACGCCGTTTGGAGATGAGAGTCATGGCGTGAAGCTTCCCGGTCCCATCTGATGAATAAAAGTAGATTAAGAAGTTAACCGAACAAAACAAATTAAAGTCAAATCGTGCGGCCACGGAGGAGCTGTCAAGACTCAATTGCCAAAGAGAGAGAGAGAGAGAGAGAGAGAAGGGACCGACACGATGGCTGGGTAGCTTGGCCTAGACGACACGGCACGGCTTCGTCTGCCGTGCCGGTGACTTAGGGTATGACGGCAGAGGGTGGTGGCGTGGCCTGCGGCTGTGGCCGAGGTAGAATTGGGTGTTGCGGTTTTTTTTGGGGATCTAGAACAGCTTCCCCCGGGAACTAGAGTTAGACGCGTGTTTGCGATCCTACGGCGCACAATATACACGGACCTCTCTTATTTCTTGCACAACTACTCCGCACACCTCGCATACGCTCTTAAGCGCGTTTGAGGCCATGTGTAACCTCTCAGTAGCCGATCCTTATCGGGGACTTCTTGGACGAACTTCGCCTGGTCAATTTTTCAAAAGGATAGAGACGCATTTAAGGGCATCGTTGATTTGCTGGGGAAAATATATGGATGTGATTGCCAGAGTAGATTGAAGTTCATTTAACAAATCCCATAGCAAATTCTTTGCCGACAGGCAGAGAAGGGTTCGTTGCTTTATAAAATTTTCCTGGATACTTGGTCCAATTGCCTTTTTTTTTTTCTTTTGGGTGGTAAATATAAAGTACAAACTAAGAAGAATTAATGTCTAAAATCTACAATCCCAACTTTATCACTAAACACATAACATGAGATACTTCTCTAAGAGGCTGCAAGTAGAATGTAGTATCTAAACACTTCACTATGCGAACATTGTTAGACATTAGCAGGCCGGTTGCCTTCTTGAAAAATTGTGACAAATTTTGAACTCAAAATGAGAGCTTGATAGTGTCGAGATATCTTTAAGAAGTGCTAATCCAATGTTGTTTGCTATTCTCTCTTGGTCAATAAGTTCTGTAATAATTTTGGAGTCATCTCAATGATAAGCTTATGGAAATCTTGGTGCTTTACGATGGAAAGTCCCAACCATAGTGCCCATAGTTTTGCTTATGTACATGAATAAATTCTAAGAAATGAGGTAAAACCGTTAGGCCAGTCACCCCCTTCATTTCGGAACAACCCTTCGGCCCTTCCAAGTTTAGGATTACCTTTAGATACTTCATCCGTATTCAGTTTGATCTATCTCGGAGGTGGATGATCCCAAGTAACCATAACGGGAGAAGTATGTGATCCACTTTTAGACAAGTTGATCATCGGCAAAGATATGATTTCCTTCGTGTTTTTTTGGATTACTTGTACAAGGTTGGAAGGAGAAACAAAGCTTTCTTGGAACAATGACTTGTTTCGCCATTGCCAAAAAAGCCATATACTCACACCAAAAGTAGTACTCTAATCAAAATGGGAATTAAATCTCCCGTATTTAGCCAAGTTGAATTTTAGCCATTGAGATAAATTCATTGAGAAGAAGCCGACAGTAAGGATTACCTCTCAAATTGTTAGACGTTCTCAATTCATTGGTTAATAAGCGTTTATATGTTGCTAGCCAAAGGAAGGTTCCAAAAAGTTGAGGTCTTCTCCACTTCAATATAAAGGGGTCATATCCTGTTAGTTTCTTGATTTTTTATCTCTCTGATAATTTCATATACTGACTTAACTTAGAATATCCACTATTATTAGCTTTCCACAGTAGAATATCTTTCCCATTGGAGGCTACTTGGGGTTTATTAGCTCGAATTCTAAGAATTACATCTTCTGGTAAGATTTCTCGGAATAGCAGAAAGTTCCATTTCCCATTTGACACATAATCACGAACTTTTTTGAAAATGCTTCTTGTCAAGTATTGAGACTAGTCAAGTGGTTTTTTAGTATTTGTATTTGAATGTTAAAAGTGATAGAAGGATCCTCATTTAGTAAATAAATTGTTATTTTAATAGATAGGGTTAATAAATATCACAAAAACTTTCAAACTAGTACACTTGTGCAGCATTTACCCTAAATTAATTTTCATGTTACAAAAAACTTTAAACTAATACCTATGGGTCACATTTACTTCAAAATATTAGGTGTAATAGCACCTTGACCAAACCTTTGCTTACCATGAATGAGATGGATGTGAGGAAAGTTAAAAGGGGAATTGCAGTTGCTGAAACTAGATTTTGGTGTATAGCATGGACGGATTTTCTCAACTAAAAGGGAATATTGAAATAGCAATTTCACCATGTCTTTTTTCCCCATGTGATAATTTGGAGTTTTATTGGCAAAACTTGAGAGAGAGTTTTTATTGGCTACAGGCTAAAAAGCATTTCAACGAATGGTTCAATCAAGTTCTATCCCCCTAGATACTACCACTTTCTTCTGCCCACTGACAACCCGAGGTGTAAGGTTAGCATCAAGATCAACTGCTTTATGAATGTAATCTGCAACCATAGGCATTATCATTGTCCCAAACAACAAAATGAAAGTAATTTTCTTCTCTACCTTTATAGGGTGTAACAAGCTGGGAATTGTCTTAGGGAGAAGCTCAATGAAATAGACATGTCTATGAAAATGCAGTGACATAAAGACCCCATGGAGTTTTAAGTGTTCCATGGGATTGGCTTGTAGCTTAGGTGGAAGACGAAGAAGGCCTTCTTTCATGGGGACCTGAGCCCATTAGTGAGATATCACTTTTTTTTTGGTTCTGAAGATACCACTTTAGAATAATTAGAAGAATTAGAATTTTATTGTTGACCTATGGACTAAGGGATAGTCTCAAGTAGACTGTTTCTATGGCCTCTCAAAAGGTAATGGACCTTAGCCATTTTATAGAGGCAATAAATCACGAGGAAGATCACAGACTATGAACTTCTACTAATGAAAGAAGTTGGAATAAGGGGCATAAAAGAGACTTCTTCTCTTCATATAGTTGCATGGATCGTCTCTGATTGAGACTGGCCTAGTTCGCTTTCAATTTTTGTGTTGCGAAGTCCTGCGTTCGTGTTTCCATCGTCTCTTATCGATACTGGTCAGTTGAATGATGTTTGCGAGGAAACATGCTTCTACTCAAATTGGAGTTCTGTTCTGTTCATTTATAACCTGTTTATTGGAGGAGAATTTTAAAGCACGTTAACTTAAGAAATCACTTTGTTTGGTCTTTCATGTCTTACAGTCACCTTATCTAAGGATTTACTCGCACAAGTAAAATTGTTGAGATGCACCGTTTGCATGTGCACCTACGTGCATCTCAGGCTAATATACGTCCTTAAATCCGACCATTGATAGGTCCAACACGAGATTTTCCGACGATCCGAGAATTTTGGTGCACTTAGTGTACACGCATCAACATGTCATGCACAAAGCTAGGGATCAAATTAGGAATTCGAAATTCATTAGGATACTTGCTAGCTCAAGTACTCAAGTACATGACTGACTCCACATGGTTCTTATTATTTTTTAGTACTTTTCTTCTCCCAAATAAAAGATCGTTAAAATGCTGCGGAGATACTTTACATCACATATTAACCATGTCTAGTCCTCAACAACTGACAAGGGGGCGAACTGGCTTCAGCCGTGGTGGTGGCCGCCTCCAGGACCATGGCCATGTTCATCGGGGCCGTGACCGCCTCGTCCTCCATGGCCATGATCTCCTCAGGGCTTGCTGCCGGCTCCGCCGCCTGGACCTCCATGGCCTCCCCCAGGACCACCGTGGCCTCCGCCATGACCACCACCCGGGCCTCCATGGCCTCCACCAGGGCCATGATCACCATGTCCGCCACCTGGACCTCCATGGCCTTCGCCATGACCACCACCCGGGCCTCCATGGCCTCCACCAGGGCCATGATCGCCATGTCCGCCACCTGGACCTCCATGGCCTCCGCCATGACCGCCACCTGGACCTCCATGGCCTCCGCCATGACCACCACCCGGGCCTCCATGGCCTCCACCAGGGCCATGATCGCCATGTCCGCCACCTGGACCTCCATGGCCTTCGCCATGACCACCACCTGGGCCCCCGTGGCCTTCACCAGGGCCATGACCGCCGTGGCCGCCACCATGGTGATGTCCGTGTCCACCACCGGGACCACCATGGTCTCCGCCAGGACCACCGTGGCCTCCACCAGCACCACCACCAGGGCCTCCATGGCCTCCGCCAGGGCCATGATCACCGTGTCCACCGCCAGGGCCATGATCACCGTGTCCACCACCTGGGCCTCCATGGCCTTCACCAGGGCCATGACCGCCGTGGCCGCCACCATGGTGATGTCCGTGTCCACCGCCGGGACCACCATGGTCTCCGCCAGGACCACCGTGGCCTCCGCCAGCACCACCACCAGGGCCTCCATGGCCTCCGCCAGGGCCATGATCACCGTGTCCACCACCTGGACCTCCGTGGCCTTTGCCAAGACCACCACCCGGGCCTCCATGGCCTCCGCCTGGGCCATGATCACCGTGGCCTCCACCATGACCACCACCCGGGCCTCCATGGCCTCCGCCCGGGCCATGATCGCCGTGTCCACCACCCGGACCACCATGGCCTTCGCCATGACCACCACCCTGGCCTCCATGGCCTCCGCCTGGGCCATGACCACCGGGGCCACCACCATGGTCATGTCCAGGTCCGCCGGTTGGACCACCATGGCCTCCTCCGCCAGGAGCACCACCCGGGCCTCCACCGCCTCCACCAGGGCCATGTCCACCTCCACCACCAGGGCCGTGGCCGCCGCCGCCGTGATGGCCGTGCTCAGACATTTTGGTTACTCTCTATGTCAACGGAATCCTGTTCTCCAAAAGTATGTTGGCTGGGATTGCGTGATGGTTGGAGGTGGGAGATACAGCGATTTATAAAGGAAATGACAGTGGGGGAGAGATATCCGACTGGTGGCCTGGGGAATCATGTGGAGGAAGACCAGTGGGTTGAAGCGTACTGCCACGCGGCGACTGATTGGTGTCCTTTATCTGTAGATGAAAGTTCATGTTCCCCGCATCATAGGCTTGTTCATAGCTATGTAGCACCGACACGGGACACGACACGAGTGTCCGACACGACACGACACGTCGACACGTCATTTCTAAAAAATAGATAATTCCGACACGTTGCGACACGTTGTATATTAAATGAATATTTTTATTTTTAATTAATTTGATTCAAATTCATAAATAATTAATTAATTAAAAAAAGAGCATATAATAAATTTATACTAATAATATTAACAAATCAATTCATTTGAAATTCGAAAGATATATTCATAATTAATGCAAAATGTTTTTTTAATTTTAACAAAAGTTATCGATGAAACTAAAGATTAATAAGAAATTAAAATCAATTTATCTAAATAAATCCATGATTTTCTACCATAACCAAAATTTATCATTATTCAAAATTTAACATTTTTATTTTTCGAAATCATTTTTTAATTTTATTTATTTAATTTTCCGGTTAAAAAAATAATCCCCAAAATCCAACCCTTCTTTCGTTCCTCCTTTCCCTCCACCCCACGTTTATTTTAATTTTTTCCCTCCCCCCACTTGACAGTGACAGGTGAGCTGTCACTTCCTCTCACGCCATCAGACCTCCTTTCTTATTTTTTTGGATTTCTTTATAAAAAAACCCTAGCGAGCCGCTGAGCCTTCCTTCTCCTATCCTCTTTGCCGCGCCGCACGACCCCCTTCCCTCCTCTCCTCTTCCTCTCGTCGCCGATCCATCGCAACAGTGGCGGCCCTCACCTCTCTCTGGCCGTCTCTCGCCGTCGCGGTGGTCCGTTCGTGGCTTCGTCTCGCCGGCGGGAGTTTGCCTTCTCTCTTCTTTCTCTCTGTTCGGCTCTTTCTCTAGCCGTCTCTCGCCGTCACGGTGGTCCGTTCGTCGCTTCGTTTCGCCGGCGCTCGCGACCTCTGCTCTGTCTCGCCGGCGCTCGCGACCTCTGCTCCCTCGCCCTCCCTCGCCTCCACCCTCCATCAGTCTTCCGGACACGCGTCGACACGCGTGTCGATAAAAGTTGACCGCGTGTCGGATTTTCCGACACGCGTTGACCGCGTGTCCGACCGTGTCCGAGCGTGTCGACGTGTCCGACACGCTCCGACACGTGTCGGACACGACACGGAAGCATGGACAACGTGTCCGTGCTTCATAGGTTCATAGTCACATCCGCCTCGGCCATTTCCCTTTTGCTTTTTACTGTCGAAACTGGCAATCATTTCATGGACCTTTCGGCATTTACATGGCATAAAGCTGATCGATTTACCCAAAGTCGTCTTCAATCAAGTTTAGATTTGAAAAAACTTCTTCATGACGACAACAGAAATATTTTTCCTAAATCACCAAATAAATATAAATTAATTCTCATTCATCATAAAGTTTTCAATAAAATAAATGTACCATAAAAATTCGATTCATGTGTATATTCCACATAATAAGATCCCATTATGCGTGCATTTGGTTCAGTTTTATAAATGAACTTAAAGCCAAAGATATTTGAGAAAATGCAAATCGTATATGGTAAAAACTCTTTGCAAATAGATCATGAGTTCAAGTTCAAGTTTGGCAAAAACATTTTTGCAATGGGTTTTGGGTATTCTTTTTTTTTTTTTTTAATTAAAAAAGCACTCAAACCTTTCACCGGTTTCAACGAGGGGCTACAGTCGCTAGCAAGGGTTGCACAACCCAAGTGAGGGTCCCTCGAGGTCACATGGCCTCAGGCGACCCTTGTCGATCTCGCGAGGGTCATGTAACCTCAGGCAACCGCCGGCTAAGACCGCGTGACCTTAGCGAGGCCTCATTCGCCCATTGCTTGTGTTGAGCGACCCTCACTAGAGGTTGCTCGAGGTCGAGGGACCTTAACCAACAATCGCTGGCGGTTGTAGTAGGCTGGTTTTGACAAAGGGTTTGGGTCATTTTTTAATGAAAAAAAAATATAACGAGGGACAAAATTGAAAATTTGAAAAATTAACGAGGATAATTTTAGATGAAAAAAATGATTTCAATATTTAGCCAAATGCGGCGAAATATTGAAAGTCCAATGTTAGTCTCTGAAAGCCCAATGCTAACAGTTTCCAAGGTTAGCATTCGATCGAAAGGCCCTTGAGAAAACTTATCAAACACCACAACATTTCTTTAAAGGGCTTTAGAGGCCAAAAGCCCTTAGGGAAAGCTGTACCAAACGCGTCCATATACTATTCCGAATCTCCTCACAAAAAACAACAACACTTAAACCTCATCTCTTCTCCTCCTCCTATCCTCATACGTCAGCCACAGCTCCTGCCGCACCACCCTCCGCCATCATACGCTAAGTTACGGCCGCTCCGAGCCAAGCCGCGCCCAAGTCGTGCCACATCGTCAAGGCCGAGCTACTCAGCCATCGTGTCGGCCCCTCCCTCTCCATGTTCACGCTCCGGCAATCGATCCTCGGCGGATTGTCCATGGCCGCGAGACTTAACTTGAGGACGTCGTTATAGTGAAGCTCGGCCAATCAAAATTACTTTTAGAAGACAAGTGAAAATCAGCTCGTTCCATCCTTTTCCTCTTTTTTTTTTGGACTATTTGGTTTAGATCAGGTCAGCTTTTCAAAAGGAGAGGCAACAACTTTTCTAAAGGATGGAGACACGTTTAAGATCGTCGTTGATTTGTGGGGAAAACATATGGATGCCATTGCTTCGAGGAAATTGAAGTTCATTTAAAGCAATACATACGGAATTTCCTTGCCGACAGACAGAGAAAGGTTTGTTGCTTTATAAATTTTTCGTGTGTAACTTGGTCCAATTATCCAATGGTTCACATAAAAAGAGAGAGGTGAAGAATTCAAATCCTCACTTCTCAAAAGAATTGAGATAGATACAATTTAACATCAAGTGGGGTAAAGTAAGATCAATCCAATTATTTAGGACCCTCTCACATAAAAAGAGAGACGTGAAGAATTCAAATCCTCACTTCTCAAAAGAATTGAGATAGTGACAATTTAACATCAAGTGGGGTAAAGTAAGATCGACAAAAAATAAAACCATGATTAGCATCTAGCACATACCATTTTCTTCCTTTATCCCCTCTCTCTCTCTCTATAGAGAATCTCCTCATCTAGGATTGAGACTTTTTCGAATGGTTTTCCAGTATTTGAATGTGAAATCCCAAACCAATACACTCATATCATGATACCTCTAAATTAATTTTCATATAATAAAAAATTACAAAAAATCTCAAATTGATACATTCATACCGCATTAATTTAAATTAATTTTGTGTTGTAAAAAAAAAATCTCAAATTGTTACATTCGTGTTATCAAAAATTTCAAAAATCGGGTTAAATGTGGCACAATTTTACTAGTTTGGAGATAAATATGGCACATGTATACTAATTTGAGATTTTTGTGAAAAAAAAATTAATTTAGGGCACATGTGATACATGTATTTTAGTTTTGGGATTTTTTGCGATATAAAAATAAATTTAAGGTAAATGTAGTACGAGTCTATAGGATTCGGGGATTTAATTTGAAAAGACAGCTCTAAACATTAATCGATCTTCCAATATCTATTACAAAACTTCTATTATAACTTTTTTTTGTAAGTGATGATTTATTAAAAAAATGACAAATCGTTTCCCCTCGGTGCAATAGATGCGCTTTCTCTAACGGGTGCTCCATGACCATGCGTTGTGAGGGCCGTCAAACCAAAAGAACGGCGAGAAAACATGTCCAAAACGCTTATGATCGACTTGGTTGGATTAGGACGATTGAAAATTGTTACATTTATGTCATATTTATTCCAAACTTAATTGCGAATTCAAGAATTGAACCGTAACAAAAATAGCAGTCCCCATGACCTGAGGACGTGTTGCGACATTTCAAAATTTATTGGGGATCGTTTGGCAGGCGAATGAACACTTTAATCTTGCCGTCCAGCACCTCTAAAGGGCTGGACAGCATGCTTAGAGATGGCCTTTTACCAAGGGTCTCAAGCAGTCCCGGAGCGACCGTTTTACATAGTACACTATCTCTGTGAAGATGAGCAAGATGAATGGATACGGAAGAAAGATTATCTTCTTCTCTTCTCGTTTGTATTATTTCAGTATATGCAACACAATACAGAGCACATTTCAATGGCGTGCTCTTCCTCTATTTTCAATCTTTTCTGTTACATTGACTCCATGAAGAAGAAGAAGGCTAAGCTCTTCTATATACAGCAGATGCTAAACGAAAAAGAACCAGCTGTCATCTAAAACAGACTTCATGAAAGACTTAAAGAAGAAAAGAACTGATTTCGTCTATTCTGTTATACATTGAAAAACTAAACTAACAGCTTCTCTTTTCCTTCTGAGAATATGACACGTGTTATTTACACCGACTTATTTCCATCACATTGTGTAGATACACTACTGACAGCATCACTGGTACTGACTTGTGCATTCTGCTTCTTCCGAACTTTTTCAATGACAGCCGTCTTTGCTCTGGCAATGCTTTCATTCTCTGCCTTTGTTAACTTCATAGCAGTATAACAACTTCTCTGGTTTTGTGTTCTCATGTTCTTAACATCCCCCCTCAAATTGGGAGGGGATAAAAATCCCATGCCCAATTTGGTACGAAGATTAGAATGAACAAAGTGCGACAAGGATTTTGTAAAAATATCTGCAAGTTGCAGATGGCTAGGAACATAGCGAACACTGAGTGATCCTGAGGAGACTTTCTCCCGAACAAAGTGGAAATCAACCTCGATATGTTTGGTACATGCATGTAGAATTGGGTTGGCTGTAAGGGAGATAGCAGACTTATTGTCACAAAATAAGAGAGTTGGAGACGGAAGAGATATACCAATATCACGCAAGACAAAACCGATCCAAGTAAGATCAGCTGTAGTGGAGGCAAGAGCGCGATATTCGGCTTCTGTGGAAGAGCGAGAGACAGTTGGTTGTTTCTTAGCTGACCACGAAAGAAGATTGGAGCCAAGATACGCACAATAACCAGTTGTGGATCGCCTGGTGTCAGTACACCCAGCCCAGTCAACATCTGAGAAGCCATAGAGAGCTGTTGAGCTATTAGAATGAAGAAAGAGACCAAGATGAGTGGTGCCTTTAACATATCGAAGTACTCTTTTTAACCGATGAAGATTTGCAACTGTTGGATGTTGCAGTTTCTGACACAAAGTATTTGTTGCATAAGCAAGATCAGGACGAGTAATTGTTAAGTATTGAAGACCCCCCACAAGACTTCTATACTCAAGTGGATTAGAGAGCAAAGTAGTATCATCTGTCATAGTAACCGATCGAAGTGGAAGAGGAGTTGACACAGGTTTGCAATTGGTCATATGAGCTATTGTCAAAAGATCAATGGCATACTTAGTTTGATAGAGAAATAAATCATGAGTAGAGCGTTTGACTTCAATGCCGAGAAAGTAATGAAGATGGCCCAGATCTTTCATGTGAAAATGAAGACTCAGCAATTTCATCAAAGTGGTTAGTAGCTGAGCTGAGCTACCTGTCAACACTATATCATCAACATACAACAGTAACAGTACTGTGTCTGAACCAGTGTGAAGCACGAATAGAGAAGGGTCAGCAGTACTACTAAATAATCCATTCTCTAGGAGAAAGTTGCTAAACTTATCAAACCATGCTCGTGGCACTTGACGAAGTCCATATAGGGATTTCTTAAGCAGACACACACAATGAGACTGTTGAGGATCAATAAAGCCAGGAGGCTGCTCCATGTATACTGTTTCATTTAGTGTGCCATGGAGAAATGCATTTTTAACATCAAGCTGATGTATGGTCCAATTCTTCATCATTGCAACAGAAAGAACTATCCAAATAGTGGCATGCTTGATGACAGGACTAAACGTTTCAGTAAAATCGACCCCTGCTTCTTGATGAAATCCCTTGGCAACTAAGCGAGCTTTTAATCTATCTAGACTGCCAGTAGATGTTAGTTTAGTTTTAAACACCCATTTACAGCCTATAACATTCATCTGTTTAGTTCTAGGAACTAAGAGCCACGTCTGATTTTCATACAAAGCATCCATTTCATCCTGCATGGCTTTGTACCATCCTTTATCAGCTAAGGCTGCTTTAACTGATTTAGGCTCCAAAGGTACAATATAGTCCCCCAAATATGCATATTTGGGGTTAGGTTTGATGATGCCAGATTTCAATCGAGTTTGCATATGATGAACAGAGGAAATACCTGAAGAAGTAGCTGTTAAGTTTGGTTGTTCTTGATCAATGTCAAGTTCATCTGGTTCAACAATTGTAGATAGAGGATCTTGTTGCTCTATGGCAACAGAGTCAGACTGTTGCTGAAGAGAAGATGATATATGTGGTACACCTTCAGACTGTGATGTATGAGTGTGATCACTTTCTACAGAAGGAGGTAATTGAAATTTTGTTGTATGATTATTGGAGTGACTGTCCACTGAGGTTGTGTTTGTGGAATCAAGAAGATTAACCTCGTCTGCCCATTGGTTATATAGAGTTGTGTATTGATCATAGTCGGATATTACCTTCTTTGTAAAGGGAAAGAAGGTTTCATCAAAGACCACGTGGCGACTAATATAGATATGACCATCAGTAGGTACAAGACAACGATACCCCTTATGTCGTTCACTATAGCCCAGAAAAATACAAGTAAGAGATCTGGGGTCGAACTTGTGTTGTGCATAGGATCGAAGACAGGGATAGCAAGCACACCCAAAAACCCTGAGATGATCATAGCTGGGCTGCTTATTATGAAGTCTGAAATAAGGAGAAGCCATTTGTAACTTCGGTGTAGGAAGAATGTTGACAATATAGTTAGCCATTATGAAGGCATCTACCCAGAATTTCAATGGAACTCTAGAATGATACAGCATAGCTAAGCCCAATTCAACTATATGGCGATGTTTCCTTTCTGAAATTCCATTCTGTTCTGGTGTATGAGGGCAAGACAGACTCTGCTTTATACCACAATTCCGCAAATGATTCTGAAATCTATTACTGGTAAACTCTCCTCCACCATCACAATGAAACATTTTGATTTGATGATCAAATTGCTTCTCAACTAGTTTCTGAAACATGATAAAGATATCATAAAAGTCTGACTTTAGCTTCATTGGATAGATCCAGCTGTAGCAAGAGAAATTGTCTACAAAGATGACATAGTATTGAAAGTTTTGTAAAGATCTCACTGGTGAAGGACCCCAGATGTCACAGTGTATCTTTTCTAAGGGTATAGTAGATGTAGAGTCTGATAATGGAAAAAGTAAAACTGCACTTTTTGCTATTTGACAGCTACTACAAATGGATTCAGATTTTGCATTACAGGAAATCAAGTTTTGACTTTGCAGATGCTTCACTATGTTCAAGTTTGTGTGAGCCAGTCTTTGATGCCACACATCTGCTGCTATTACTCTGTGTCTTCGATAAAGTATGCTGCTGTAGTTTGAGGATCCACACAGTAAAGTCCTCTAATTTTCCTTCCGAGCATCTCTGTTTTGTTGGTTTGGTTGTCCTTTATATAGACACCAAGTTTATCAAAAACAAACGAACAGGGATAGTCATCTGTCAGTTTTGAAACAGAGAGAATGTTCTTTTTGATTTCAAGAACAATCAAGACATTGTTTAGAGGTAATGTGTTGTTTTCTGTATTCAACTGAGTATTACCAGTATAAGCAATAGGTAGACATGAGCCATTACCTATCATGACTGTGTCAGTTCCAGTATATTGAGTAGAGTTGAGGAGAATACCAGGGTCAGCACTGATATGTGCTATTGCTCCAGTATCAGGGTACCACTCACTTCCTCTTGGATCCTCTAGATGTACTACTGCCAAAGCTGTTGGGATCTCTTCAGCCTGATATGAATTATCGAATCGATACCAGCAACGAAGAGCATCATGTCCTGGTCGTTTACAAATCTGACATTCTAACCGAGTGTTTTATGTTGTTTTCTCATCTTGCAAGTGTTTCTGAGGCATCAAGATTTGAGTTGGATAAGATTTGGTGTCTTGATACCTTTGTGAGTAACTTGCATATGGTTGAAACCTCTGTCCAGGACTAGAGTAATCAATTCTCTGCCTGAATTGTTGATCTGTTCGTTCCTGATTCAAGTTGTTTGGTCTATAGTATTGATTTCTTCCTAAATATCCATAACTACGGCCTGCATTGTTCATTGCACGACCTCGACCAAAAATACGTCCTCCTCTGTTACTGCCTCTTTGACCTCCAAAACCAGAATTTTGAAAGCTATATTCTCTTTCAGAGTTCCCTTTCTGTTGTGTTTCAGAATTTCTTTGTCCAAAGTAGGCTAGATTAGGGTTAAATTGATTCATCGAATATGTCTTTAGCCTTGTTTCAAATCATTCAAGCTGTGCTATCACTTCATCATAATCTGGCTGGGGTTTCAGACAGTAGATAGTAGTTTGAAAGTTCTCATACTCAGAGCCTAGTCCTTCAAGAACACCAAACATTTTGGTTATCTCATCTATAGGTTTTCCAATCGCATTCAGCTGGTCACAGATGGACTTATACTCTCTCAAATAGACAGAAAGAGCTCGATCTCGTTTTTGACATGCCTGTAACTTTCCTCTCAGTTCAAACTCTCGAGCAACTGATTTCTGAGTAAAGCGATTGAGAAGTGTTTGCCATACCTCATAGGAGGTTTCTAAACCAATGATCAAGCTTAGAATATTTTCGGATACAGCTCCACTAATCCAAGATGAAACAAGCTGATCAGTTCTTGTCCAATCTGTGTAGTTTGGATTTATGACTTCAGTTTCACAATCTTCAGTCTCAGCTTTTAAAGTTCGAGGAGGTGTAGGAATTTCACCACTGATGAAACCGAAAAGTTCTTGATTTCGAAGAAATCTGTGAAACTGTACTTGCCACAACAGGAAATTATCTTCAGCAAGTTTAATTGTGACAAAATTGGAGATGTTAACATGTATTGGAGATGGATACTTCTGTGTTCTCGCTGCCATTACTGTGCTCACAGAGGTTTGATGATGACAAAAGTCGATTCTGTGACTGAAAGCAGGATTACCTGTTTTACAAGATGATGTTCTGTTCGTGTCACCAGCAATGTTCAGATCTTAACAAGGAACAGTAGAATCGATTGCAAAACACTTTGAAATCTTCAGCAAACCAGCACACGAGGATGATCAACAGCTACTTTGATCTGCTGCGATCATTGAAGTTCAGAGACCACTTCGATCTTCTGAATCTTCAGCACCTTCGATTTGATTTCATGAACGATTGAGTATTCATGAAAACTATTCAACACAGATGATCGATCAAGCTCTGATACCATGTGAAGATGAGCAAGATGAATGGATACAAAAGAAAGATTATCTTCTTCTCTTCTCGTTTGTATTATTTCAGTATATGCAACACAATACAGAGCACATTTCAATGGCGTGCTCTTCCTCTATTTTCAATCTTTTCTGTTACATTGACTCCATGAAGAAGAAGAAGGCTAAGCTCTTCTATATACAGCAGATGCTAAACGAAAAAGAACCAGCTGTCATCTAAAACAGACTTCATGAAAGACTTAAAGAAGAAAAGAACTGATTTCGTCTATTCTGTTATACATTGAAAAACTAAACTAACAGCTTCTCTTTTCCTTCTGAGAATATGACACGTGTTATTTACACCGACTTATTTCCATCACATTGTGTAGATACACGACTGACAGCATCACTGGTACTGACTTGTGCATTCTGCTTCTTCCGAACTTTTTCAATGACAGCCGTCTCTGCTCTGGCAATGCTTTCATTCTCTGCCTTTGTTAACTTCATAGCAGTATAACAACTTCTCTGGTTTTGTGTTCTCATGTTCTTAACAATCTCTATATGACAGATTCGCGTGTTAGTATCACATCGTAACTTAATTTCTAGCCTCGTGCCTAGTTTAACATGTTAGTGTATATTTAGTAAGTTTAGGATTTTATCTTGTTTATCACAAACAGAAATGAGAAAGATGAACGAAGAAATCGGGTTTGCATTTAGTTAGGAGTTACATCCTAGGGCTAGACTAGACTCGTGCTTAGTCGTAGTCAATTTTGCTTCATATTTCATTGTCGTTATTTAGCGTTAGGAAATGTGCATTCATGACTTAAGGCATTGACGTGTTTAACTTCAATCATGGCCCGTGGGGTCATTTCCTGAGGTTCGATAACGAGGTGTCGCATATCCTTTACTCGATGCGGATCGAGATTTACTTACTGCATTTTCATTGCTTTGATATTATCGCAACTTACTTGATGCGACCTTTTTTTTTCTTTTTTTAATCATTTGATTGTTGAAGTATTCTGATCGTGTTAGAGGAGCTTGATTAAGCATGGCCACATAAATTTGCATGTTTACGGGTTAACATGGGAAGGATTGCATGAAACGTTTTCTACTAATATCACTTTTCCCGAATTATAGTAGGAGTAAGCAAAATCTTAAGGGGGCTTTTGCATGCGAATCAAAGAGAAAAAAATTGCATGAAACAAGCAAATCACCATCACATTTAGTTTTAAATCAGAGAAAATTATCCAAAAAATTTTAAACTTATTGTATGGTGGCCAATTTAGTCTGAAACCTTTAAATTCTTTCAATTCAATCCTATACCTAGTGTACGGCGTTACGTCAGTAATGTCTAGCAAAAATTAGCCAGAATAACTAAACTAACAATTCGTTAAAAGGTTTAGGATTAATCTAGCAAATAGTTTAAATTTTTTGGACTAAATCGGTACAATTGAAAGGTTTATGACTGAATTGACAAGTTTTTAAAAGATTTAAGACTGAATTAGTAAAATTGAAAGGTTTATAACTGCATTTGCCGTTGTACAATAGGTGTAGGACTTTTTGTACAGTTTTCCCTTTTAAACTGTGAATGGAAAGTGGTAAATCAGTTTGACAATTAGGCTGCATTTGTTTCGCGAAGAAAAATAATTTAAAAATATTTTCGTAAAAATAATCGTTTTTATTACTTAAAATTATTAGTCAATAGATTTTTTTTTTTAATCATCGACAACTATTTATATCAAAATATTTTTGTGGACAATGACAATACTTTTCGTTCGTTTATTTTTGTAAGCTATACAAGAATAAGTTTTAAGAAAATATTTTTCAAATTATTTATTTTTCGCAAAACAAATGCAATTTCAATATCAATATCTTTCGCTCTTGTAGCTGCATCAAGAACATGAACCGCAATTCTGAATAACAAAAAAGGCCTGCACGGTCAGATTGCAAGGCAACATCAATTTCACAATTTTGACTAAGCCATATAAGAACATCAATTCGTTCGCCATGTTCATAGCTAGATTCCAAGGTATTGCGAAAGGATCAAACACAATATCAATCTTCAAGAGCAACGTTAACCTGAAGATCAATACATCGTCTGATATCTATTGTGTTTCCGCCATTGTCATCAAATGTTGAAGCTGTCCAAATGCTCAGCATGTTATACATATATCTAAATTCAAATCCGCAGACAATTCAAAGTGCCCTTAAGGACACAATTGAACCCTGTTAGCGGCGGCATTAGCAGTGGCAGCGGCGTCGGCGCAAAAGCCAGCCTTAGAAGGAGAAAGGCAGAGATTCACACCCTTGATGTACTATATACCTTACTAACGAAACTAAAACAAGTCGTGACTACAAAATGTACAGCAATGCACACTTCCCCGTCAGGCAGTTGAAGGGGAAAGTACCTGATAATATGAAAATAAACAGAGACAATGATGAGTTTAAAATCTCCAAACCAAAGGTAAATGTACACTTGCTAATACTGAGCTTGTCAAAACTGACTACAGAGTAAGAAGTTCACAAGAGAATGATCTCAAAAGATCTATGCCTGATTTGGGACACTTCATAGCACATGTCTGACGAGCAGCGGATCCAACCTGGAGTCATCTTTAGTGTACACCTTGCAACATACAAAGCTGACGCAGATAGCGGTGAGGGTTTCCACTCTAAACCCTTGTATTCCCCCTAAGCATAGCTCGGCAAGATAAAATGCTAAGTGTTCGAGCAGGCAGGAATGACCAAGGCAATGAGAAACATTAGCAGGTTTAGCGCTTAATGAAATTATACCAAGGCAACATAAGCAAGAATTTGCAGGATGTGGACATTCAAGTTTCCGCCACATCCAAATAGGTTAATAGGGACATCTGCAATCTGAAATCAACTTACTTCTACATTTTGAAATGTCTGAAGCTCTTCACGACAGTAGGAAGGAATGAGATTATCCTACATGCTAGTCTGATCTCAGTCATTCATGAGTTGCTGCATACCTTTTTGTCTGAATGAGCTGCTTTGAGAAACCTCATCATAAAAACATAGGGGGTAGGCAAATTGAGATGAAATTTTCAGCTGCTTTAAGATTGAACTTTCCTGAAAAAATATTACAAAAAGAAGCCATTACATGTTAATAGAGGCAATATTTTCCTAAAGAAAATAATGGAAGCAGGTCTTTATCGCTCACCCATGGTGATTGAACTCAATCCCTTAATTGAAGCAATTGTGGCTCAAAAGGAAGAAGAAAACAATAAGTGGATTGCCAAGATAGAAGAGAGGCTCCAGTTTATGCAGGACTCTGCGACCCAGGTGACAGGAGATTTCTCTCACTCTGCCAAGCTGAGGTGGTATTGGGGATCTGAGGATTTATTTGAAATACTATGTGCTGAAGATGTCATGGTACATCAAAGATGAGTCCCTTATGATTCAACTCGAAAGCTTAACCAGACCAGAGCAAAAAGCACAGGCAAATTCTTCATTTTCAACTCTACCTGGAGCTACCACTGGAACGTCTTATAGAAATTTGGTGATCACTTCTAAAAGTAGTCACTCAGTAGGCCAAGATGCACTTTTTTGGTTTCAGTCGATCACAAAGAAACGGAAAGAGCACAGAACAGGGCTTTTGGGTATGTCATGCTCGTTATATTGTCTCCAAGTTTTCCGTGGTGTGTTTTAGGTAGTCACCTGCTGAACCCCTCTTTTCTTTTTTTTTTTCAGGTTCTCTGATTTTGTTCCGAAGGCTGACCACATAGCGAATTTTAGTACTTCTCCTTGTATCCCACATTTCTAATAAGAAACAGCATTGAAACTAGAATTTTTCTTATACTGCAGAAGAATTGCTTCAACTAAACGAAGATTTAATAGCGCACCTTGACTAAACCTTTGTTTACTATGGGATGGATGTAAGGAAAGTTAAAAGGGGAACTGCAGTTCCGAAACTAGATTTTTTGGTTCTATAGCATGGACGAATTTTCTCAACTAAGCGTAAGCAACTTCACCATGTCCCTTTTTCCCCCAGTGATAAATTAGAGTTTAATTGGCAAAACGCACAAGCTGGTTCTATTCTATTGCCACTCCTGCTACAAAAAGAAATCTTTCTCTCTATCTCTCTCCATTATCATTCTTTTCATTTGCCTCACCTCCTGAATTTCTTCCCAGCACTACCTTTTGTTGAAAAGGATTGAAGAGGAGGTAATGATGAACATGATTTCGGTTATAATCTCAGTCAATTTGACATAATGATACTGTGCTTGCACCCTTTTCTCATTTTTGAAGTTGGAGTTCATCGAGTAGCCAATTGATGTTACATCCTTGTTCTCAGCTTTAGGGCCACTATCATACTTTCAAAGCAATATTGCTCTAGGAATTTCACCAAAGTCGATTGAGATCATCGAATTTCATTTTTGACGCCAAATTTTCCCTTGGTAATCTTATTTATGTTCTCCCTTGCTTAAGTTTCACTTTTTATATTTTGGAAATGCTTTAGAATCCCTCTTAAGTTAGTTTATGCATACAATGAACCAGAACTCACGAGTAGCTAAATTGTTTTTTCTGCACCAGATCGAAGAACCCATGATCTTGCTATGTAGCAAAGAATACCCTCAAGACACCCCAAACTTTTGCTGATTCGTTTGCAACATATGGCCCCACCCTTTGACCGTTTCGTACAGCCCTTTGATGCAAAATGGTGATTATATTAATTTTTTATTGAACATCTCTAATTTCTGCGGAAAAATTAAATGAAGAGAACTCAAAACAGAACGTGAACTTCGTCGACTTTGACATCGTGTGGAGATGAGAAACCACGCTGAAGATCGCAAGACCACGAACTTCACTGGCTGGAAGGAATTGATGAGGGGACGAAAGGGCATAAGAGAAACTTTTGTTCATATAATGTGTTTGGATCGTGACTAATGGAGACCGACCTAGTTTGTTTCTATTTTCTTGTTGATAATCAGAATTAATGGGGAGCACTGTGCTTATGTTTCGATTGTCTATCATCGTGACTGGTCAGTTGATGAACGATGCTTGTGAAGAAACATGCTTATCTTAAATCGGAATTCTGTTTCTTTCATTTGTAACCTGTTTCATGAATGAGGTTCAAGGACATCTCATGCACAAAGCTACAGATCATATTAGGAACCTTGAAATTCATTAGGATACTTGCAAGCACAATTACAAGACTGACTCCACACGGTGCTTATTAGTTTTTTTGGGTTTTTTTTTTTTTTTTTTAACCTCAAATAGAAGACGGTTAAAAGGCACCGGAGATACTTTACATCACATATAAACGATAGGACGCTAGTCTACCAACTAGCATCTGCCGTGCTGGTGGCCGCCCCCAGGACCGTGGCCACCAGGGCCATGTCCGCCGGGGCCTTGCCCGCCCGGTCCGCCTGGTCCGCCATGGCCGTGATCTCCTCCGGGCTTGCCGCCTGGACCACCCTGGCCTCCACCAGGACCACCATGGCCTCCGCCATGGCCACCACCTCCAGGGCCTCCATGGCCTCCGCCAGGGCCACCGCCTCCAGGACCTCCATGGCCGCCTCCAGGACCTCCATGGCCACCTCCGCCAGGGCCACCACCTCCAGGACCTCCGTGCCCGCCTCCGCCGTGATGACCGTGATCAGACATTTTGGTGACTCTCTCTTAAGGAAATTTTGCCCTCCAAAGGTGCGTTGCTAGCTGAGATGATGGGTGGTGATCGAAGGCGGGGGGATAAGGGAATTTATAAGGGAAAATATCTGACTGGTGGCCAAGGAGTCACGTGGATGAGGACCAGAGGCTTGAAGTGTACTGCCACGCGGCGACTGATAAAGGAGTTAATGTTCCCCGCGTTTCAGCCTCTATACATTATCGCATCCGCGTCGGTCATTTGTCGTTTTCTTGTGCAGAATTTAGCGGGAGTATCAAACTGAATTAGGACCATTCTATCAAGTGGGATTGACATGGAGGCCATCGATTTTCTACGGCTCGAATTCAGTTTTACACCGTCCGGAGGTGAAAATCATGCCTTAGAATTCAAGGCCCGTTCGAGGAATAAAATTAGATCAAGAAGTTCACTGAACAAAACATAAATGATTTTGGAGTGGCTCCTGCTCCATATTTGTCCAGAAATCCAATAATGAGATAGGAAGAAGACATGCTCAACCAATGTCAAGGTTTTTTTTTTTTTTTGGTCAAAACCAATGTCAAGATTGTCCTGTCCAATTTTCATTTGCTTTTGCACCTTGTTTTCCTATCAAGTCTTTCCAATTCAATGTGTGTTTTAGGTTAGGTGTTCGGTTTACGTGGGTATCCCGTCCCCAAGGATTGCCATACTTGTCTAACTCTAGTCCCCGGGTTAAAAAACCCGTTCTAGATCCCCAAAAAAGAAAACTTAACACCCAATCCCCTCATACTTCAGCCACAGCCTCTGCGCCACCACCCTCCGCCTCCGTACCCTAAGTTGCCACCACTATCGGCCAAGCCGTGCCTCGTCGTCTAGGCCGAGCTACCCAAGCCATCGTCTTGGCACTCCCTCACTATTTTCATGCTCTTGCAATTGAGTCTCGACGGCTCCTCCATGGCCATAAGACTCGACTAGACTCGACTTGATGATATCGTTGTCGCAGGGGCTAGGCCAGTCAAATTACTTTAAGAAGACAAATAAATCGGTTCGTTCAACTTTTTTCGTCCTTTTCTTTTGGATCATGTCGCTTCAACTTTTTCAAAGGAGAAAGGCCATCAACTATTCAAAAGGATAAGACACGTTTGAGATCATCGTTGATTTGTGGGGACAAACATATGGACCTGATTGCTCGAGGAAACTGAATTTCATTTAATACAATCTCATGTGGATTTCCTTGCCGACAGACAGAGAAGGGTTCGTTGCTTCATATAAATGACACGTGCCATTCTTCTTCCTTTATCCACTCTTTTCTTCTTCTTCTTTTTTGTGAAAATGCTTCTCACTTATGAAATTATCAGCATGAGAGTAAAAGCGGTAAAAGGATCCAATGTCTCAAATTTGCTTGAGAGTAAAACAGAAAAAGTAAAAAAATTAATCGCCAACCCCTACGTACACCTTTTTGTTTCCTGTCCATAGTAGACGTGTAGGTTGCATCTCCCTATATTTTACTTATAAAATAGGAAAGAACCTCTCTCTAAATTTTCAATTTCTTTTCCATCTAGTAATAAGGTGGCAATTTTGACACGTGATGATAAAATGATTTGAACTTGAGATGAAGTTAACATGTTTGGACCGAGACTAAACATATTCAAGTCAATTTTGTGCCAATCCATAATATATCATTAATAATCCTATTGGATGAAATTGATCGTGTAACCCTGGAGATACAAGAAATAGAAAAGACCAAAATAAGATGAGAAAAAAAAGGCTAGTAAATTTCAAGAAATAAAGAGAAACAAAGAAAAGGTTGAAATAGTAAAAAGAAAAGACCAAAAAAGAGTGTGAAGTTCCCAAAGACAAAAATACTTGAAAACTAAAAGAAATAATGGTACAACTCAATAACTTTAATTGCAGATAGAAAAAAAAAAAACGTAAATGACAAAAAATGGCCACTAAGGTCCAAATTATTAAAAAAAGAAGAAGAAGGGAAAACATGGAGGAAATTCCCAAAGGCTCGTTAAAGGTTAAGAAAATGGACATTAAGTTTCAATAGTTGAGAATTTCCCTAGATGCTACATGTTAAGAAAACCTTCAACGCTAGATAATTAATCTTTACCACTTAGCATCTACTTTTCATTTTCACTTGGATTAGAAAGTACAAAGTTTGTCTGAAAAATTGCAATTGAAGATCAGCTCGAAGATCATGTCCATCGTAAAAATAAAGTAGATCATATCTATTATCCTATAAAGGACATCAACCGAAATTGAATATGAGCAATAGTACATAGGGACCATTTCTTTTGTTCCCAAATTGAATATGAGAAATTGTACATAGGGACCACTTTCGTTTTTTTAGCCCTCTCTCAACTTTATTTTAGTACTCCACCTCAGGGCCAATGTTCACATCTAGTACTCGATCGGTAATTTCTGTCTAAGTTTTGATACGAAATATGAAATTTGTTGTGTAATTTTGATTCAAATATTACTTTAGAGTCCAAAATCGTCACAAGTCAAAGTACAAGGATTAAAAATAGACAGTGGCAGACAATAAAACATCGGCGATTTTTGCAGTTTCTTCACATTCATTCATATTTTCCCCTTTACATTCGCACTCCATCTTCATCCTCCACTTTCATAATACACGCACTTTCTTTCAGCTTTTCGATTTTAGCCTTGAATTATTCCCGCTACCGGCCATTTTTTAATCTTTGATACTCTTTTATATTTTAAAGGTTAGAAACGTGATTGATTTGCAAAACACGGGGCGGTGCATGTAACTCTGCCGACAGGCGCCTGTCCCTGTCACTAGTCTTGACATTGCAAAAAAAGATAACGTTTTATAGTTCGGCGTTCTCTAAGCCACATAAATTATTATTATTTTTTTGTTTTTCTTATATAGAACACATCAATATCTTGTTACTCAGGGGATGAAGGGGGGGACCCTTTATCTTATTATGGTGTCCTAATTTATCTCAAATTATTAACATCATTCTTCTTTAATGAAGTATCATAACTAATGAGAAGAATTTCTTATCATCATGACCGATCAATAATCTATTGTGATAGATGTATCTTTGTCCTTAGATCTTTTTATCTTCAGAAAATCTACTTCCTCAAAGCTTGATTATCTTTATCACTTACCTCAATAAATATTACAGGGTTTTTAGCACTCAACTCCCTCTAATAATTTATATTCTGCATTTTCAAAACCCCACTCTTTTTCTTTATATGTTCCATTCAAAACTCATCAAACATACTCCAAAAGATGTCAATGAGTATATCTAGTTTACTCGTTTTGATTAGCATCCTATTCCCACTACTCAGTAAGAACATTTTCTTAATCTTCATTTTCCTCCTGAACTTGTTCAACAATGGCATTATACACATCTCCATCTTGGAGTAGTCCATCTTACTTTAACCTTTCATGAATGAAAAGGCCTTCTAGTGGCTGCTAGAATGGTGCTCCTTCACATCTGGTTCCTCAAATACCAATGTGCTTACATAGGAACAATTGAGATTACCCTCAATGCTAGCACAATCTTTGTTACCCTTTTTCGTACCTTTAATAAGACCTTGCTTGATCCTCGAGTCCTTGATGCCTTAAAGGTCTAGTTGCAAATAACTAAAGCACCCCAAATTGCTAATTCAATTGCTACAACCCTTCGTTACCAAATGGTGGATTGAGTCGAAAATCACGCCTTGGATCTAGAGCTATCTTCGACAGACAATGCTCTATTCAATTCTGTTGACAGCAATCAAACACCATCTTGCATCCACGTGCCTAAAAAAAACCCCTTGCTTTGAGTTAGTTAAGCTCCTCCCAGATACTTGGGTGACTAATTGTGAAAAGCTCCATCAAAATTCCAGACCCATTCAAGCTATAAAATCAAAGTTCACCAAAAACAAAGATGGCTTTATAGTCATCAAAATTCGAACAATCTCATGAGAAGCCAAAAATTTCTATCTTTCCAACCATCCTTACCATGATGCCATATGTTCTAGACGAACCAGAAAGCTCAGAAGTTGACAAACTTGAAATACAAGCCTTCAATTTTGAAGGAGATCCTATAGTTTATTTCAAAGACACCATTTCGGGGCATTGCCCATAGGATGTGGATTTCCAGGTCTATATGATACCGGATCTTGATGATGATGATAGGCGTTCCAGAAGAAAATGGAAATCCAAACATCCAGTCTTCTAGAAATGACAGGAGAAGGACCCTTCTATTGGGCCACTTGGAGAAAGTGAAGGAAGATACCAATTTTTGGTGTCTTATGGCTCTTCTAAAAAATCAAAACCATTAGTTTCTTAAAACCCTTCGAAGAGAAGACCACAACCTTCTTCTCTTGTTAAACCATGCTAAAAACCTATTCTCAAATGGGCCAAGAAAAATCCGACTTGTGATCTAAACATCTTTCAATTATGCAAATCAGTAGAACCAAATCCTCCCGAGCCATTTACCCCTTCCCACATTTGCATGGTTAATGAGTTTGAGTTTCCATATTCGGAAAAATTCACAAGTCCTACTAAGTATAATACCCAAGATTCCCAATCCCACTAGAATTAATTCTAGTGGAACTACTAGAGAGCTCAGTCCCCTGGAATTTGTCATAAATTGGCAAACGAAAAATGCCTTAGTCCAAAACAAGGCCCTTACCATATTGAGGTCCGACAACAAGCGGGCTTTAATGTTCTCAAAACTCAAGTGGTTGAAGTCCAAAGCGAAGTGGGAGAAGTCAAAACTCAACTAGATTGTGTCTGTCAACAGATAGATTAGACTTCAGTGGTCCAAAACAAACTTCTTCAACTTTATTAGACAAAGCTACAAAAAAATAGAAGTTGGGTTAGACATTACCTTGATGATTAGTTAGTTGAAGTAGAAAACCTTCAGAAACAATCAAAGAACTCCAAACCAACGAAGAGAGGAAACACAACCCCTCTTCTTCTACCTTTATCTTTGATCCATTATTTTCCTCTTTGTGAGAAAAATATTCATTCCTCCCTTTGAGTTCCACCATTAATCCATCATTTCCTTATTTACTTTCTAGTTTAAATCAAACCGCTCCTGCTTATAGGCATGACGTCAGGGCCATCAAAGAAAGGTTCTTAGCAAAACAAAAATTGAAATCTATAGCCAAATCAACAGAATAATTGGCAAAATTAAAACAGTCTGAGCCTCCACCACCTGACCCTCCATCGTCATACATGATCTCCAACCCCCTTGAGTCGTTTATGAGAGAACATGCCAAGATGAGCATCACCATAGTAGGCCGTGACAAAATCCAGTATATACAAGATTCATACTCTAAAGCTTTTGTCTCTGAGTCAGACAATACATCATCCACTTCATGGATGATGAATAGCCTCAAACTCTTCCTAAACAAGGCCCCATTAGCTTCATGATGCAATATGAAGAAAGAGATGAAGAAAACACGATAGATTTTCCCTTCTAGAATACTAATTTTGGGAATAAAATCTCTAATCTCACCTTCACACTTGATGATATATCATATCACAAGTGGCATGCTAGGCTACAAGAGTTCTATGATTGGATGAACATCAAAACTACAGATCTAGAAAATGACCAATTTCATATTCTCCTAGATTTTACTGCTAGATTTACAAGCAGCTTGCTAGAATAGTGGTTGGCTCTTGCTCCAACAGATCATGATATGTTCTTAGCACAAGATTTTGACCAAGTGATTCGCATTCTTCACCTTTACTTTATCGGGAGACCAAAAGATCTCGTAGAGCAAAAAAAGAAAGAATTCTTTGAGAGAAAATGCTATTCTTATGAACAAAAAGATCTTGATAGACATTTACAGGATATGATGAAGCTCTACTAAACCCTTGGTGGAGATCCAGCTCTCAAATTGGTATTCTTGTCATCTGTGCCAAAGCAAATTGGCAATATGGTTGACAAGTATTTCCAATCAAAAAATCGGAGAACTTTAGATGCTTCCTTTAGAGAAATCAAGCAAGGGATTCATGGAACCCTTGACAAATTATGTCTCAAGAAAAAGGCATTCAAGAAATTCTTACAAAACAACAAGATGCTGGGCAAGGCCTCCAAAAGACTAGGCTGCCAATTCAAATGTGGCCATAGAGATTCTTCTTATGACTGTCCAAACAAGAAATAGAAGCATTTTCGAAAGCATTCTTCCAGAAGAAAGAAAAGAAAATGGAATCTTTTTTAAAAAGAGTCGTCGATACCATCAAGGAGATCATTTGGTAAAAAGAAGAAGAAAGATCGCTATTTCATCTGTGGTCATAAATGACTTTTCGCAAAAAATTGTCCACAAATCCACAAAAGAAGTATGGATCTTGTGGACGCCATCCACAAGAAAACTGGTATCTCTCTGGTAAAAGATGATCTTGAGTCCGTCTTCTCTCTTGAAAATGAACCTTCTGACATAACTATTTGTGCCATATAAACTTTCTCAAAAAATAGTGAAGATGGAGATTATTCTGCCCACAAAGGCATGTTCTTTTCTGATGAACCATCATCCTCTCTAGCAAGCCAAGACCAATTCTCATCCATCCAAGTCAGTAAAGGAAAAGCTCTTTCTTTCAAGCCATATGTTCCTATCCAGCTCCTTCCATCCCAATCCTCTAAATCCATTCCCCTCATTGTACTCAAAAACACTGGTGTAGACTCTTCTATCCTTGATCCAAAGCTTCTTCCTGAGAATATTGAGAACCTCATACTTGGTATTTTACTTCTACATCTAGAAACGCTTTTCCAACCAAATAAGGCCCATCAAAATTCAGTTCTTTCAATAGTGCACCATTACTACTTGGATTATCGGATTCCCATTTCGAAATTGGCGCATCATTATTAGCTGGGATATCCTAACTTAGACCTTGGAAGTTTTGAGAATTTTTAGAGACTTAGAGACTCTATTTGATCTAGCCTAAAACCCTTGATTTGATCATCCAACCCTTCTGGAGTCATGCGCTGAAAACCACTTAGAGTTTCTTGGCAAATGTTCCAATTCTTTGTGGAAAAATTAAGATTTTTTCATTAAATTTCCCTTTAAAAAGAAAGAGGATGTCAACCCAACTAGAGCAAGCTATAGGGAATGAATCCATGACACCTCCAATTAGCCTAGAAAGAATGCAAAGATCTCGTCCAACAATGACTTATTGAGCCCACAAACTCAGTGAGCATGTGAAGCATTTTATATGGAAAATTGTGTCGAACAAGTTAGAGTAAAAATGAGATTGGTCATCAATTATCAACATCTGAAAATGTTATTCCAGGATGATAAGTTTCCCTTATCCAACGAAAAAACTTTATTCTCTCGTCTGTCAACTACAAAAATTTACTCTAAGTTTGACTTGAAAGTAGGATTCTAGCAACTTGGAATCCACCTAGAAGACAAACATAAGACAACATTTTGGATACTAAACGAACACTTCGAGTGGAAGGTCCTTCCTTTCGGATTAATGACAACACTCTCATTATTCTAAAAGGTCATGTGCAAAATATTACATCCAATCGATGCAGGTGCATGGATCTACATTGATGACATATTGCTCTATAGGGAAGACAAAGAGTCTCACTGTATGTTGTTCATCCAATTTTGCTCATATTGTCAAGTAGAATGGTATTATGTTATTACTGAAAAAGATGAAGATTGCCCATACGGAGATTGAATTTTGATGGCATGCAGCTCAAGGATGGCGCATTCCAACCAAGTGATCATATTGCAAAAAAAAAAAAAAAAAAACTATTCTAGTTCCCATTTAGAATCTCTCCCATAAACAAAACCAACAATTCCTTAATAGTTAACCACTTGAGGGATTTTGTTCCTAAGACCACTAGGTATATGCATCCATTGCAAAAAATATTGAAGAAAGATCTACGTCCTTGGGGACTTTCACAAAGTAAGGTAGTCTAGCCACTCAAACAAAAGTTAGAATCTTTACATTCTCTTCAAATTCCCTTTCAAGGAAAAAGAATTCTCCAAACTGATGCTAGTGACAAATACTAAGCAGCTATTCTTTTCGAAGAATAGCCTGACAGTAAGAGGAGAATCTGTGGATACAAGAGTGGAAGATTCTCCTCAGTAGAAATTCATTACCATTTTTGAATCCCATCTCATAGGTCATCATTTTCTTATCGAACTGGACATGTCTTCCTTTCCCAAGATGTTGAAATTCAAACAGAAGACAGTTCGCACCCACAGCTTCTGAGGTAGGTAGAATGGTTTTCCAAATATTCTTTTGAAACCAAACAAATTGCGGAAAAAAAAAGAATATGCTTACAAATTTTCTATTTAGGCCAGATCAAGCTCCAGTGAGTTTCATCAACATGTATCAAGTACAATGGCTAGTGGCCAAATTTGAGCTCAACTAATGCGCCAAAATGGCCGAGTAGGGAATATCCTCCTGAAATTCTAGGACTCATTCAAGGAAATATTATCTTTGAAAGCTTAATTGATCTGTTATTGGTTTATTAGCTAAGAATCATCAACATATATGGTGGATTATGTTTGAAACCCTTGGGTCCCAAGTATCCATTCATATATCATTTAATCATCTCACCCATAGACCCATTTCCTGAAGACCTTAAATGGCTTTTTTGGTATATGCTTAATTTGCATACGATAGCTGTCGAATTTCCTATAGCTAAAATGCCTTTCATCATTAGCTAGATTATCCAAAAACAATAAGATTTTGCACATTTGGGAGAATTCATGTCATGGTTTAATCCTTTAGGAACCCAAAAATTAATTTTCAAAGAACAATTGAAAGATTGCCGGCCAAATCTAGAACTACACACCTTAATCATCTTTCATAGGTTGTGGATGTTTATTAGGCCAAGTGGAGATCTTCACTAGACTTTGGCAAAGGTTGGTGTCTCTACTTTCAAGCCTCAACCAGGAACAAACATGTTTTCAAAACCCTCCTAGCAAAGTCAAGCAAATCCCATAGGAATATAAGGAACTTCAGAGAATTTTGCACCAACACAATAGGGTGATTCCTCCATAAATTTGGCAAAAGGTAACACAATTTGGCAACACACTAATCTACAGTTTCCTGAAGTAAGTCACCAAATTCATCAAGCCTTAAGAGAATATTATGGAGAAGATCTCAGATTCGATTATGATGAAGCATTCACTTTTTCCTCCCAAGATCCATGGGGTGGGCCACTAGCCCAAGACCCATACTTATCTAAATTCCTTTACACATATTTATAGTTGGCTTCCACCACTTTCGAAAATTGATCCCACTGGTCATAGCCCTAGAAAAACTAGTCCTCTCCCTTTAAGAAAACAAGAACAGATCGCCCATCTTCATTAGGAATCCTTGACGACCTTGTTGCTAAAAAGCTTTTGTCATAACAAGAACATATAGCCTTATTCACGCCTTTTGCAAAGCAAAACACGAAGATGGCTCAAATAGCTCAATAGACAACACTAAAAGGATTCAATAATAATATATGGTAGTGTGCTTTGTGCTTTACCACGTGCTTTATTAGGCTTGGTGTGGAGTGTGTGTTGTTTGTAGTGCTTTAAGCATCTGTTGTACTTTGTGGCTTTTGTATCTATTGTTTGTAGCATCATTAGAGGGACCTATCCTCTAAATGCCTTGTGATGTTTGATGCAGCTCATGCCTATATAAGGCAATGTATTGTAAATTAAAGGGGTAGAATAACCTTCCCTAAATAAACCCATATTCTGATATCGTTCATGGTTTTCTAAGTCTTTTTTCTTCCTCCCCTGGAATGGCTTATTCTAATTAGAACTTTGTTGTTAGCTCGGTAAGATGGTATAATTTTAAGTATGCTCTCCATTTATCATTTTATAGAACCTGTGGATCAGAAAATCTAGCATTATAATGTCCAAATTCAAGAATAAAGGGTTAGGAAACTAAGATGCAATCCCCCGAAAAATGGCATGTGGTGCTTGTTAGTTAGGAATAGCATACCTATTTTAACCTTTTGTTCTTCAGACTCTACCTACCCAACATCAAAGAGGCAAGTGTTCAGAAATTAAGACATATAAACAATCAACTGGCCATTAATTTGGCCTATCAGTGTAGCTCTAACCTTGCCTAAACAGGTTGCACGTAATTAGTAAAATTTAAACATATGACCTAAACTTCATGAATTGGAATTTCCTTTGTCAAGTCTCCAAGAGATAATTACCCAAAAAGTCCCAACCCTATTGTGCATTGGCAAATTTAGTCTAAAACTTTTTAATTCGGGCAAATTAATCCTAAACCTTTTGAAGATTTGTTAATGTAGTCATTCCAGTCAATTTAGCTAGAAATCACTGATGTGCACGTCGATCATCCTACGTGGCACAATTAATACTAACATGAACCCTTGTTGGTGACGTTGCGTGAGGTGGAGACATTTTCGGAATAATGAAAAACTTAAGAGAGGACAAAGTTGGAAGATAAAAAATGTGTATTTCGGAAATGCTCAAAACTCAACACACCCGGACTTGCTTTGGGCTTAGAGGTGTCTAGAAATGCAATTGCATGTTCCCAAAACTCTCCAAAAAAATTACCAAATGGTATTTGCATTTATTCAAAAGCCTTTAAAGTCCAAGGGGTTTTGAAAAAGTGTTTTCCAAATGCATTTGTAACATGCACCCATCTAATAAACTCTTTAAAAAAACTTTTGTCGGTGGCTTGAGGATCATCTCTCACGTATTGAAACGCACCTTGGCCTTACGCATATATTAAATTTGGGGCGAGATAAGGAATCTCCGACAGAAAGCATTGCCCATACTTTAATACTAGTCAGCACCATGTGCGAAAGAGCCAACAGCATTTCAAAAGCAAAGAAAAATTTCAGTCCTTTTGTACTCTTGTAAGATGCGATTTCGAAGTGTAAGAACCGAACCGACGTTCAAACGATCGGAGGATCCTATGCCAAGTTATGTAAATTTTGACTTCTTGGTACCAAGACTTCCATCTTCAAGAGGAAAGAAATTTGCAAGGAAATCAAAAGGGATTGCAATCATAAGTTCTTAATGAGCCGAATGATGCTAAGTATAATAAGCAACGTAAAGGGGCTGTCGCCACCCTACGGACGGTTCCCTACACGAAGCGTGCAGACGAGCAATTCATGTGTGTCCACGGTAGATCGATCAAATTGAAGCAATCCCTCATGTAAGTAAAAAGGATTTCCTAAAGCTTGGTAGTGTTTCTCATGTCTTTGAAAGACCTTAGAGCTTGCTAATATATCTTCTGGGCCTTACTCCAGTTCATATGAAGCTCGTCTTCCTTTCCTTTTGGGCTTCTAAGTGGGCCAACCCCATTCCAATTAAGAATTTCGTACCTGTCTCGTTCTACAACTGCCTTGCTTTAGGGCTTTACACGTACCCGGACCAATTAAGAATCCTCCTCTTTCCAACTCTTAGCCTTGGTCATGTCTTTTTACCTCTGGAGTGCTTCTAAGGGTTCTTGGGTGAACCGATTGCCAATTCCTCGATGGACATCGGATAAAAAAGGAGACTAAATCTCGTCCATTAACTGTAAAAGTTTTCGTTTTTTGAGTGTTACGTCATTTTGTTTAGAAATTACGAAAATTCATGGAGAGTTGCCATCAGTCACGAGCCGAGGTTTCCCCCCAAAGAAGTGTTCTTTTTCACTAGGACTGCGAGGATTGCTAACTCATAGCAAGTCTTGTGGCATGCGCTTGTTACATCACTAATCGTGAATCAATTATTATACGAGACGTGGGGCCCAAATGATAGTAGACCGTCGCTGGTCTGCCTAGCTACAAAGCCATGAATGATGGGCCAAGCCTAGTCTCCCAACCAGTTTGGCTACTTTACTCAAGTCTGCCTATTTCTCAATACAGAGATAGACGCCTTATGTAGTTCTTGTTCTTTTCTTAACATGAACAAGAGGAAAATCTGCGTCGCGATCGTCGTCGTCGTCTTTCTGCCGGTTGTGCTGGACAGCAATCGCCATGGGAGAGTGGGAGGAGGATTCGAAATGAATGCATGAACATGGGATCGAAACCGCATCGCCAAGCGGGCACCCTGTCGTGAGTCAGGGGATGACAATCAATGGGCCTGAACTTTTTTGTTTTTTGAAACACGAGCATCCATATCTTCTGATCCACTCATTCCAATTAGATGCACGTAAACTGTCATGCCCACTTACATCGGGATAATAAGGCTCCTCCTGTAAGTTGATAGACATGACTCTAGGTTGCCTTAGTTGAGATATGTTGTGACTCAGTATGGCATCCACCACTTTCAAGTGAAACACTTAATTACTTAATAATCAAGATTCAATGTGATACGATTCCAATGGAGGACCACGTAAATATCTACTTTTGAAAATAGACCAAATGATTGGCGTGGCAGCTCACGACTGTGCATGGGCGGCTTGGCGCGGCCCAAAATTTTTATATGGAAAAAGGTTTTCCTCAACGGTGGGCTCGGGCAACGAATAGGTCTGATATAAGGGCTTGGCTTAGACGTGCCCATCGGCCATTTCCATAGTACGACATTACTAAATCAATTATGGGAGAATTACCAAAAAAGTCCTAAACCTATTGTAATTGTGCCAATTCAGTCATAAATTTTGTTTTTTGGCCAATTTAGTCCTAAACCTTTTACAGTTGTGTCAATTCAGTCCATCCGGCCAAAATTGGCCGGCCGGCGCTGACGTGGACCGGCGAACGCTGACGTGGCATTTTTAAATATTTTTTTGGAATTTTTTAATTCTTTTTTTTTTCCATCTTCTTCTTCGCCTCCTGGCTGGCCGGAGCCGAGGGCCGGCGAGGCTCGCCCCCGCCGGCCGGAGGCAAGGGCTGGCGAGGGCGAGGCCCCGCCAAATCTGGCGAGGTCAGCCTCGCCGGTCGCTGGCGAGGGTGAGGCCTCGCTAGATCCAGCGAGCTCGGCCCTCGCCAAGGCTGGGGCGGAGGTGGGGAGGCGGTCGACCGGGCGGGGAGAGGGAATCGGGGGGAGGCGAAGCCGAGCTGAGGAGACGATCGGACGCCCGATCTGAGGGTTGGTCCGAGGGACGTCGAAGCTCGCTGCATCGCTCGGTTGCAAGCGGACGCCGCCATTGACGCCGAGGTTCGGCTGACGGAATCTAAGAGCTTCGCGGAGTTCGGAATCAAGCCGAGCCGTTCGTTCTGGTGGGGCGAATCGGGGGGAATTCGGCGGAGGGACTCGTCTTCTTCGTCGCGGCGCGCGAGGGCGTCCGGTCGTCTCCTCAAGTCGGCTCCGCCTCCCCCCGATTCCCTCTCCCCGCCCGGTCGACCGCCTCCCCCGCTCCGCTGCTTCTTCTCTTCCAGGTCTCTCTCTCCCTCCCTGTCTCCGCCCCAGCCCTGGTGAGGGCCGAGCTCGCCGGATCTGATGGGGCCTTGCCCTCGCCAGTGGCCGGCGAGGCTGAGCTCGCCAGATCTGGCGAGGCCTCGCCCTCGCCAACGGCCGGCGAGGCTAACCTCGCCAGATCTGGCGGGGCCTCGCCCTCGCCGGCCCTTGCCTCCAACCGGCGGGGGGCGAGCCTCGCCATTGGCCGGCGAGGCTGACCTCGCTAGATCTGGCGGGGCCTCGCCCTCGTCGGCCCTTGCCTCCGGCCGGCGCCGGCCGGCCAAGAGGTGAAGAAGATGATGGAAAAAAGAAAAAGAAAAAAAAGAATTAAAAAATTCCAAAAAAATATTAAAAATTCGAAAAAAAAATAAAAAAAATATTTAAAATTGCCACGTCAGCGCCGGCCGGCCAATTTTGGCTGGATGGACTAAATTGACACAACTGTAAAAGATTTATGACTAAATTGGCTAAAAAAAAAAATTTAGGACTGAATTGGCACAATTACAATAGGTTTAGGACTTTTTTGGTAATTCTCCCAATCAATTACAATTGAGCTTAATCGTAAGAATTTTGCATTTATGCTCATGACTCTATCTGATCAACAAATTAAAATTGATTAGATTGACTTAATTTAACATAAATACAAAAATGTTTAAAACTAAATTTATTCAATTGAAAAATTTAAAATTAAATTAACACTAATATAATATATTTTGGATTTTTTAAATATTTTCTCTGGTGCGTGCAAATCGCAAAACCCCATGGAAAACTGGAGAATGATGGAGCGAGCGACTGACAATACGACTCCTACCCTAAAACCCTGACAGGACTTTGGGGGTGCAAGCATTGAGACGTGCAAGCATGGAAGAACCCTAGGGCTAGGGCTGTTATTGTCACGGGAGTGTCGGCAGAGGTGTACTGTGGAAAGCAACTATACGGGGCCTCGATTTTCGAACGCTGCCGCCCGATGGTGGGCTACGATGTTTGGAGTCTTTGGACCCACGGGATGCACCTTTGCTCGCTTTGTGAGAGACAGCTTTTGCGGATACGGTTACCTGATTTCTGCAATGTCTAGCGCTCAAGACATGGAGACTCTGCAGAAAAGAGGGACTAAAGGGAAAAAGAGAAGAGAGACGTTAGATTTGACCCCTTTTATGCTCCCGTCTTTTGAGAAATGATCATCCTCGCGAGGAAAGGAAAACCCTTAATTTTAATTAGTACCCAACACCATAAAAAAAGACTCCAAATTTCTTCCAAGATAATACTAATATCCCGAACATTTTTGAAATCACGAAAGATCCTCATATTTGTATATGTGACCCAAAAGTACCCTTCAACACAATTCTGTCCAAGACAGCTATTGAAAATCTCACATAGCAACATGAGGGTATAGCGGGAGGCAAATGGAGATGACGTCAATCTGAAAAAAAAAAAAATCTTATCAAAAAGGCCTATAATTTATCCGGCGTGGCACCCATACCACTAACTTTTATTAGTACTAACACCATCAAAGACTCTAAAATACATTTAGTTCGACGTGAAACCAATACTCTTAATACTCCGAACTTTTTTTGGGTTGTGAAAAATCCTCAAATTTGTATATGTGATCCAAAAGTACCCTTAAGTATAATTTGGTCTAAGATGGCTCTTGAAAATCTCACATGATGAATTGGATGGATGACGGCAAGCTAATGGAAATGATGTGAATCTGAAAAATCCCAACCAGAAGTCTTCACTTTATCTGGCATGACTCTTGTGCCCCTAACTTATTTCTTCGTGCTACCAATACCCACAAAATTGTACGAGTGATCCAGAAGATACACGCAAACTCAATCCGGAAAAGTTAACCTATGCACATATGTGATTCAAATGGCCGGTCGTTACTTAATTGTCGGGGATTTTACGTTTGTAGAAACTCATCTCTTCACGGACATAACGTGAAACCTGGTGCATAGGACCAGAAATGTGGGGTCCCGTTACCAAAATTAGGACATGAACGGTCGTTTTGTAATTGTTTGGACATTTTTTTTATGTAAGTGCCGAGAACTGCATGTGATCCTCAATGCATGCCTTGGATCAGAGTCTGCGGTGGAGTTTCGTGTACTACTTAGCAGATTAAAGTAACTCTATCTGGGTGGTTTCTATGATCTTGTATGTCAAAAAAAAAAAAAAAATGGACTTGCTGTAAATTTCTTGAATTTATCATAATGTACGAAAAAAATGCCATAAGGTTGATTGCAACTTATGAATAGTAATTTTATTTTATGATTCATAACTTATTTCTAGTTGTCGTGCACTCATAATAGTAATTATATATATGTACGGTAATTTATTTATAAAAACACATGGTAATAAATCAATGGCATAGTTTTTTGCCTCAAATTGTCGAAATTGATGGTGGTTGTGCTTAGTAGTTGCCCTCAATAATTATTGTTATTCTGTAAGTCCTTGTAACTGCCCTCAAACTGTTTGTAACTTTCAAGATATTCACAATTGACCGGAATTTATTGTAAATTGCTTCATAATTTGTACCGCGTCAAACGGTACCTTGACAAGTGTGTTTATATCAAGGAACTTGGTCAATTAGGGTGCGTTTGGTAACATTTTTGTTCAAAAAATGTTCCAGGGAACAGAAATAGAAAAAACTATTTCTATTCTGAGGAACAATTTTTGACCTGAAGATCGCGTTTGATAAACTTGTTCCTGGAATAAAAAAAAAAAGAATAGAAATATGTTTGGTAAATTTGTGTTTTTTTTTCTTTTAATTTTTTAATATTTTTCGTTTTATTTTTCATTTTTTTTCTTCCTTGTGGCCGGCAGCCTCGCCCAGCCACGACGAGGCTCCCCGGCCCCCGGTGAGCTTGGCCTCGCTAGATTTGGGTGAGCTCGAGCTCGCCCAACCAAGGCAAGGCTGAGCCTCGCTAGGGGCCGGTGATGCTCCGGCGACTGGCTAAATAAAAAAGAAGAAGAAAAAGAAGAAGAAGAAAGAGAAGAAAAATAGAAGAGAGAAGAAAATTTGTTTCTTGAAAGTGTTTCAGAAACAAGAAACAAGTCTTTTTTGTTTTGTTTTTCTATTTCATATTTGTTCCCAGGAAATAAAAAAATAAATTTGAAAAAATGCAACGAAGCGCGTTTATTCTTTTTTTGTTCATAAAAAACAAAATACAAACAAACACCCTCTTAAAGTGCTCTTTGGGAATTGAAGTGACGCGAACAACTTTAGGATTATTTCTGTGTCAGAGAAAGTATGTACTTGTGGCACACTAGTAGCTACATCAACGACTTCTCTAATGTAATGAAGGATTATTTGCCATGATAGTCTCAAGTCACTATCATCGATTAGTGTGATGTCTATTTGATGTTGGAAAACACTCCTATGAAATTTTGATGATCACTAAACTATCTCTATTATAAATAATTATGATGATGAATGCACATAGTGAAATTGCTTATCATTATCAATGATTCTACCCATCAACAAAGACAATATACCTCGACTTTCAGTGAATAAGCATCAATGAGATTTAGATCTCATGTTAGCTTGGAAGGACCAGTCAAGATAGCAATTTTGGAAATCTTTGGTATTGATAAAGTTGGAAAACAAGATTGATCTTAACATCATGTGTCACTTAGTCAATATCGTCATTGACTATAATTAGCTGAGTCACTTAAAATCAACGCCAATAATAGTGTGTAATAAATTGCAATAGTGATATATCAGGTTCGATGATAGTGAGATACACACCGAAAGAAATTCATTGATGGTTTAGAATAGAGCCATTGAAGCTTTGGATTTCGTAGCTAAAAAATTGGGTCAAGTATTCAATAAGCAGTTGATAATTTTTTGAGGCAAGACAACTATAGCCATTTTGGAAAATTTGCTCCGATCAGTGATGTGGTCAGAATTTTCTATGTTCAATAATAATATTTAGGATGTAATGTTAAGTATTATTTAGCTTGGAGTTTTAGGGTGACACATAGGGAATCTCAATTTAATCGATTGCTTTGCGAGGTGCGAAGGATGATCTTCCACGATCGTTATTGCCTAGAGTCCGATACGTTAGCATTAAAAAAAAGATATTGACATGTACGTTGATTGTGTATAGCGATGGTCATTAACCTACTACTTTAATACCTGTTGACGGGGCCTAACACACTCTGAAATACGTATTAGATGATTTTCAAGTTTTAAAATTTAGTGAGCTAAGAATTTCCTAACATCTATTATTTTTCATTAATGACTTTAGTGAGTCCAAAATACTTTAATGATTTTTCAATGTTTGAAATTGATACCGACTTTTTTCTTTATGTACTAATTTACTAGATATCTTGGTAACTTAACAAAATATCTACTTTAAAATGAGCTATTTGTCACTTTCTAATTGAAACACTCCTCACTCAATTTCAATCAATTGTTTTTAATTTCAAGCCATTATTACTTTTAATCTTGGTTGGTTATTCTTATCTTTTGATAACTTCTGGTCTTTTAAATTCATTCCCCTTGACCATATCATTGAATGGAGTTATATGATTATGACATTTGTAAATTTTATTTGAACCTCTTTAGTTCATAATTGCTCTTGATGACTCATTTATGCATTTTACTTGATGGAAGAAGCTCTCTCTTTTCTCAATTAAAATGTCTCATTTAAGCCACCCTCATTAAGCACTTTGTAACTTATGGACGGGAACATCTATCCCTCTCTTTTACACATAGTGTTTTTTACTCAAACCCATCATTATATTTAAGGTTAGTTACTTATTCTTATCCTTTTGTACTTCATGAAAGTCTTCTTGATTGTGTGAAGTCATTTCAAGAAGCCTAGCTCTAATTAGAGGAGCGTTAACTTATTCTTGTAAAGAAAGAGAGAGTTACATGCCACTTTTCTTTCTCTTTCATTTCCCACTCTTTTAAAGCAAAGGCAAATGTCTCATGCTTGTATTTTTAAAGCTTCTAGTTCAATATTTCAAGTTTTTATAAGGTGAATTTTTAGGCTTCTTCTTTATCTTATCAAATTAGTTTTGTTGTTTAAAAAGATCTTGAGTTGTTAATTTATGTTCTTGATTATTTTTCTTTGAAGGAAATCAAAGATTTGATTTTTGCTCCAATCATTTTCATGGTAAGTGGAAACTCTAAAGACTAAGTTAGATGGATCTACTTAGTGCTCTTGACTTGGTTGTTTGATGGTTATTAATTTTAGTTTAAAATTGGATGTTAAGTGTGAGAAGGTTATAACAATCGCATGACAAATCGTTATGTTCATTTGACTTGAATCAATGAATTTCTATATGTTGAGGTTGTAACTAATCAACTTCCATGAGATGTGGTAGTAGATTAAACCTAAAAATGATTTTCGTGATTCAACTAGATTACCAATTTACTAGTTAAGCATTTTGTCAATAATTATGCCGTCGATGTTATGTTGTTTATTATTTGGGTTGTTGATGTTATGTTGTTAATTATTTGGGTTGTCGATGTCATGTTGTTGATTATTTGGGTTATCAATGTTCATATGGTTGATTCTTTGATAATGTTATCATTTTCTTACATGAGAAATGACAAGAGGTAAGCATCTCATAATTATTATTCGCATATGCGATCATTGAAAGTGCAGTGTAATTTTATTCCAAAACAAAATTGCATGA
Source organism: Eucalyptus urophylla (assembly GCA_026873135.1). Lineage (NCBI taxonomy): Eukaryota > Viridiplantae > Streptophyta > Magnoliopsida > Myrtales > Myrtaceae > Eucalyptus > Eucalyptus urophylla. Next base: position 29,518,782 of record CM049473.1, read on the forward strand.
AAAAATGTTGTGTACCGGATGTCTTTTTTTGAAACGAATGTTGATTTTGTTGTTGATGTAAGAGAGATCATATGATTATAATGTTATTATGTGCATTTTTTCTATGTGAGTAAATATGAAGAGTATCATGAAAAGTTATGCCCATTGCTTACATATTAGTGGCAATGATGATACGGGAGCATCCCCATCATGCATCAAATGATGCCCCGGAGTTGGGGTGCCCCGTAGAGTTGGGATGCCTCGGGAGTGTTCGGGATGCCTTGGAGTGGAGATGTCTTTGGAATGTTTGTGATGTATCGGAGTGGAGATGTCCTGTGTGTCTGGATGCCCTAGAGTTGGGATGCTCCGAGAATCGGGATGAAATGAGATGAAATTATTAATATGATTTGTGACTATGTGCATACATGTCTATTAATGAAGTAATTAGTCATAATCATGCATCACAATATGTCATGTCACCCACTTGCATTTGAGTGAATAATCCTACATGGTATTGTTCATGGTTTCTATAGACATAACATGATATGTAGATTAATGCATCCATTTATTTAATTGTCTCTCATAGTTATTTAGTATGCACTTGGGATTGTTGTGCTTTGCACGTACCAGGTTGAGTGGTAAGGTGATCTTCTACCCTTAGATTTAGAGCCTTCATTTATTGAGTTTCGGCTCACCTCATATTTTTTAGATTTATAGGATGGATTGCCCTTCACTATTGCAGTTTGAAGTTCCTATATATTTTGGTTGTGATTACTATGATGCGCTTGTACCAAAATTGTCAATAGTATATACTAAGTATAGTTTTATTGTATGGGTTATTGCGAGATTATTAGAGTGGGTTCCCATCAATTTGTCACTAGTACTAGAACATCAACAGTGAGTTAATTGTATTGTTAAGGGGCTTTGATGATTCTTTTGGTTTCAATGGCAATGGCTGATTGATTGGCGAGGTTTGTCGATATATAGTTCAGGAGTTTAGGAGCTTTTAGATTAACACTTCCAAAGATCACTTGTAAGGCTTGGATCAAAGTGTGATGAAAGTGGAGATGGGTTTTTGTATAGAAAGTTTCGATGTATATTAGCTGAGGTTAAATTATTTGTTCAATTGAGGATAAATTATTCATTTATCAGATTGAAGTAGAGTTAAATTATATTAACATACGAGGTTTAAATTGTATGGAAATTTAGGTCATTACAAGTAAAGCGATTGTAGGAGCAATCTAGATACTGGTAGAGTACCTCCCAATGACTCTTAAATGGCTAGCTAATCATCCATGAAGGTCTCTAATGGATATATTGAAAACCCAAGTATATAAGGAGTAGTGGTGCTGTGAAGAGAGAAGCTTGGAAAAACAGAATATGTGAAATTGTCATTGCTCTTGATCTGTAAACCTCATTGTACTTGGTTTAGCATTGTAATAGCTTATACTCAAGTGTACAAGAGTAAGTGCAATATTTTTGTCTCTCGATATTGTGATCTATTAAATGAAGGGAACTACACAAGCCAATGATAACTTGCACCATTGTTTACTAGTGGAATCCAACTGCTATTTAGGTCGATAGTTCAAGAGTGGATGTGGGCTTGGTCATAAGTTAAACCACTATACATCTTTGTATAATCTAGTTATTTTAGTCTGATTTACTTACTAGCATTACACATACTAATCCGTTTGCAATATATTCTTGAGTGTCGATTGTTTAATATTTTGCAAAAGTTTTAATCCATCATCACTCAACTTATTCATTCCCCATTCTAGGTTGCTTTGTTACCCCCGAAATTTGGTATGAGAGCTTCGTTGCTTGTTTATTGAGGGGCAAGTACAGCAAGAGTGCCATAACTTTCGTACGACACTCATTTGAGTGTCATAATTTTTTTCTCGCTCATTTAAGTGCTACATTGGAGTAAAATCGATAATTTGAGTGTCACTTCTAACAAATCGTCCTACATGGAATTTTTGCATTTTTAAAACATTGATTTTTGACATTTATGGCACTTAAATGATTGAAAAAAATTACAAAAATTATCCATGTTGGCACTATCAGTGCCACGTATGATAATTGGCATCCATGTCGGATCTTCTGGTGAGATGAATTGTGATGCCATTTAAATGATTAATTTTTCAAATATGTGGCACTTAATTGAATGGAAAAAGAAAAAAGTTATGGCCATCAAGTAAGTGTCATACGAAAGTTATGCCCTTGTCCCATTTATTGAAGTGCATTACTTCTAAGCAAAGAGATCTGTTTATATAGCTAACTTTGGTAGCTTTTTTGCCTATGACTCTCTTGCTCCCAATCACCTTATTTTGATGGAATAGATTATAGCTATTGGAAGCAGCGCGTGCAAGCTTATATAAGCTTATATAGAAGCAACTGATCTTTAGATGTGGGAAGTCATCAAGAATGGTCTTGTTGTTCCAAAGAGAATGCTTGCACCGGCTGCTCAACATGAAGGCAAAAATCAACTGTTGCTGGAGCCTTGAAGAAGCTTAAAGGAGCACGGCATATGCTTTGTCGCGCTCTCCCTCCCTCCCTCGCTCCCCTTTATCGCACTCTCATAATGCTAAAGCAAGGCATATGCTTTATCGCGCCCTCCCTTCCCTTTTAAGTTTAGTAGAATTTCTTCGTGTATTTAGTTAAAGAAATATGGGATCAATTCTAAATATCATTTGAAGCAACTGAATGTGTGCGAGAAACAAATTTGAACATCCTCTTAGGAAATTGTGAATTGTTCAAAATCAAGTATGATGAGACAGTTATTGAAATGTTCACAAGATTCATTGTCCTCGTGAATGGTCTTGCTAATTAAGGAAAGATCTTCATTGATGTTGAGAAAGTGAACTAGATCCTGAGATCACTATCTAAGGAGTTGAGTCAAGAATACATTTTTGCAAGTGACATAAGTAATCTCTGTTTTAAAAAAAAAATTAAATTATTTATTCTTCGCGAAACAAATACAACCTAAATCACAAGAAGACATTAGAGTTCCAATAAGCTCATCCATAGAGATAGCTTGAATCCTCATTTTCTCTTTGAATAAAAAATAGTTTAATCGTTAGCAAAAATATTTAGACCTAAATTATTATTAATAATGAAAAAATATTTTTATTGACTTATCATTTCAAACAATACAAATAATTATTTAAAAAGTTAATTTTCCAATCGTTTATTTTTCTCAAAATAATAAGGCATCCCTTTCCCACCTTACGGTGTTTTGCGGGATTCTAGCAGGTGTACGGTGTGTTCGGCTTTCAATCTTAGCATGGTCTATTGGGCTAATCACCCCACTAATTAAAGCTAAGTAATAATTAGGTTCTCACCTTTCCTTTTCAATTTGACCCGGCCAGTCAGCTAAGACACCGAACTTGACTCAAAAGGCCGTTACTCATGCCGCCATTAATGCAATCTCGACTTCAGCACCCATGGCGTAACTCTTCCATCTCCTCCTGCAGAACCCCCGTCTCTCTGTCTGCTGTCTCTCTCTAATCACCCCACGTTTGGCCTTCTTCAGGCAGGACCCTCTTACCTTACCTTGCCGTCCCCTCTCGGCATCCGTGGAAACTTCTCACCGTCCAAGCTGTCGTGTCTTGGAACACACTCATCTGGCTCTGAGCGGAACCGGGAAGAGATGCTGGGGAAGAAGGGTCAGTACGGCCACCAAGTCTGGTTCGTCGTCCTCATTTCTTCTCTGCTGTGTTTCCTTTTACTGTTTTCCTCGGATCGTTCGTTCTTGAGCGGGGGCGGCGGCGGCAACAGCGGGGTCACTTTCGTCGTCGACAATTATGAGAATTCCATCAACACCCGCAAGCCCAAGTCGCTTCCCTCAGCCGGGAGTCCTAACAAGACCATCGGTTCAGCCCCCGTCGACAAAGGGTCGCTCCTTAAAGCAAACAGTACAGCAAGAGATCGTGAGGTCCCTAATGATGGTCTTAGTCCACCAGACGTCACTGTGGGGGACAAATCTGATGACGATTCGGTTTCTCCCACTAACCAGAGCAGTGAACATGCAAGTCTCGACGTGGGTCTTGATGGAGATCCGTGCTCTGGCAGATTCATTTACGTTCATGATCTCCCGAGCAGGTTCAATGATGACCTGCTTCGGAAGTGCGAGTCGCTGACCAGAGGGACGACTGTGAACATGTGTCCGTACATCGAAAACCTAGGCATGGGTCCTGCTGTGGCCGATTCCCGAGGGGTGTTGTTGAACAACAGCTGGTTCAGGACGAACCAGTTCCAACTGGAGGTTATTTTCCATAACAAGATGAAGCAGTATAAGTGCCTGACTAATGATTCGTCCCTCGCTTCCGCGATCTATGTGCCGTACTATGCAGGGCTGGACATTAGCCAGTACCTCTGGAGTTCCAACATATCGGTGAGGGACGCCACGGCCTTCGATCTAGTCGGGTGGTTGTCCGGGAGACCAGAGTGGAGGCGGATGTCGGGTCGAGACCATTTCCTCGTGGCGGGTAGGATAGCGTGGGATTTCAGGAGAGAGGCTGATGATCCGTCCTATTGGGGGAGTAAACTGATGTTCTTGCCACAATCTCAGAACATGACGATGTTGTCGGTGGAGTCGAGCGTTTGGAACAACGATTTCGCGATCCCGTACCCGACTTATTTCCATCCTTCGAAGGGTGCTGAAGTTGCACAGTGGCAAGACAGAATGAGAAAGCAGGAGAGAAAGTACCTGTTTGCTTTTGCGGGCGCTCCGCGACCTGAACTTGAGTTCACTATCCGGGGAGAGATCATTAACCAGTGTCTTGCGTCGAATGGGAAATGCAAGTTGCTTAACTGCAGTTCCAGCACAAATAATTGCGATGACCCAGTTAATGTGATGAAGGTGTTTCGAAGCTCGGTTTTCTGTTTACAACCTCGGGGAGACTCTTACACTAGGCGGTCGACATTTGACTCGATTCTGGCCGGGTGCATTCCTGTGTTTTTCCATTCTGGCACAGCTTATGTGCAATATGTATGGCATTTACCAAGAGATCATACTAAATATTCCGTATTTATCCAGTTGGATGAGGCCAAGAAGGTTAGCATTGAACCAATACTCCAAAGCATTCCGGAGAATGAAGTGTTGGCCATGAGAGAGGAGGTTATACGGCTGATTCCGAGGATGGTTTATGCAGATCCCAGGTCTAAAGAACGGAACTTCGATGATGCATTTGATGTAGCCATTAAGGGAGTTTTAGAGAGGATAGGAAAAGTAAGGAAAGTGATTGTGAGCGGTGGCGATCCCAGTATTGGTTTTGCTGAACAAAACCATCAAAAATTCAACTTCCCCAGGTCCGATCCAGAACAACGGGAAAGAAAGCGCTTAGCAAGGGAAATCCTATATGCAGCCGGAAGCAGAATTGGTCAATTTTTATAGGCCTTTCTCTCAAATCCCCTGTGAGGACTTGTGTTGTTGATCCTGTGAGTATGTCAATAATGAGTGTAGCTCTGCATTTGCCAAAAAGTGGGTATACTATACTTAGATCTTATATATGCAACCATATTATTCAAAGAGAGATTCATTTTGAGGATGTACATTGCAAGATGGCTCTTTTTCATTTTCAAATTTAATCATTCTACTCAAATCATTATTGAACATTCTGATTAAGAGGCAAGACCCCAGTATCTTTCCACGCGATCTTAGCAAAACAAATTGATTCCAGTCTTTTTGCCAAATTCAAAATGAGCTATCTTCAGATGTCCAAACCTATTAAATGAACTAAATTCTTGTCTCACAAAATTCACATGTTTTTCACTCCAGTAGCAAAAATTTGCAGGTTCTTCCTCACATTTTTCTTTAATCTGATAGAATCAATCTTTGGTTTTCATCTGTTTTTTTGGGTGAGTGATGTTCCATGTCGATAGAAGAAGAACCAACAGAACTAATCTGCTATGAGCTCTCAGATATGATGAATTCCAATCTTGGATTTCTATAACTATTCCGTCTATTTGCACTCGTAATTCTACGATACAAATCATTAAGACATAGCTGTCTAGGCCTTACCGCAAACGGTATGCTGCTTCTACTATCATTCACGTCAAACTATAGACAGGCTGTCCAAGACAGCCATTCTTGTATTCTGAGGTCCACCAACTATGAAAGCAGTAAAGCATCCCGAGCAAGCTCTAGTATTGGACATTGCAGAGATTTCCCCTTCGCATTTGACATAGCTCAAGAGGACTTCAATTTTCAGTCAGGAGAAAGAAATTTGCACCCTTCCACGCGGCTCCCGAAACAGGGCAGGAGAAGGGAAGAATTATTTTTCCGTTCTGAAGCTAAAATCACAAATAAACAAGATCCACTCATGCGACTAGTTCATCTGTCCCGCAAAGACAGAAGCACGAATGAGCGTTTCTGAAAGTTTGGACATGGTGAATTTGTCTCCCTAAGCGATGCCACTCATGCCCCTCAAGTAGATTGCAGCTCTTACCAATGTCGAGAAGGACGCTAGGAGCCTTTTTGGCAGACACTCCGTATTCAATATTATTGGATGTTTAAGCAAATTAAACGATTTTCACGTGCGGCTGAATTCTGGAAAGAACGAACATGGAGCCGACTGTGTGGCATTTTGGTCCTTGGAACAAAGGAGGTTTAGTCAGACCAAAAATTGTGCTGCAAAACCTTTGTATTAACGATCCAGTAATAACACTGTAAGCAATGAATAACAGTGAGTCTGCATGACTGCAGCAATACGAATAGGTGAATAAACAGTAGTCTGCTTCAGATTACTGGTAAATCTTTGTTCAGGGTATCGTAAGGTTATCACTGCTATGTCGTGTACGCATGTCTTGGTGCGGTCTGCTTCTTCCCAATAGCAAAGCCCGTAAGCACCATGCTCAACGTTGACAGGAACGTAACCCTACTCACATGATGTTATTTAAGTATATGACGCATTAGGTATTATCGCCATCACATGAACTAATTTCTCTGGAAGGAAAGGAGCAAGTGAAGATAATTGGGAAGCATTTCTCTTTTCCTTGTTTTTTAAACGGCCTATAAAACAGTATCATCGAGAAATCTCTGGTCAGACTGGCTCTGGATAGCATCGTCTGCTAACTCGTTAATTGGGCTCTCATCAGCCCCTAATGGTTACCCAAACCTATATTACTACATTTTTACCAGAGAAACTAAAGCTGGTCTTTTAAATTCTCCAGAGAGTTGCAAATGTCCTTTCGAGATCTGTAGCCATGGCTCTTTGGCCTTCACAATTTGACTACATCTCTCACAGTTTTTCCTTAATCTTGTCATCACTGACCTCCTCCATCTTATCCATTATTTTTAGCTTTTCTACGCGCTAATAAAGGCCCGGAATACCTCAAGCTGCCTGGTCAAGCCATGAATCAGGAGGATGGCCACCTTTAGGTCCTCAACAGATAGAGCACATTTAAAAAAATCCAGCAATTCACACTAAAGACCCAAATTGAAATACCGCTAGTTACAGATTGAATTCTTTTGGTCAACGAGTTACAGCCAAACTGAACCAGCTCCAGGAAAAAATAGGACCACAACATGGATAATCTTAGGTCCCCCGCACCCAGATCAATGAGTTAGCAGATAGTTTCTTTCAGCAAACACCAAGAAACATTATCCGAGTTAGATTCAAGCATCCCGGTGGATGTCAATCTCTCCAACGATATCCACAATTTGGGTTGCAGCAGACAAAGAACAGCGTCATACCTTCCTCCCCTCTAGCAGTGGCCTGAATAATGACAGATGAGATTGTCAGCATATACAGCCAGACAGAGACAGGCATAAGCCATGACTACAGTAACCATCAGAAGGACCTAGATATGGAAAGATCCTGAATATTTTTCCATTCCTTTCGTCCATTTTGCTGCCTTTCCTTAGAGAAGGCGAGAGGTCTAAAATATACATAATCACCATGCATTTTCTCATATTTATTCACTCAACTATGCACTCTTTAATCCTCATTCAATATTTATCACATCTCAATTTTCAATACATGAAGAGTGAACCTAATGAGGAGATGGTTGCCATTAAACTTTATAGAGCTGCTTTCTAGGAAACAAGTTTTGTATCGGCAACCCCTCTTCTGGTGCCTCCTCTTAAGTATGCCAAAACCAGAAGCAAATCTTCATTCTTTCCATATCAAATGACAGATCCCCCTTTTTCTACTGTGGGGGATCACTCTTTTGTTCCCTGAAGGGTGAAGGATTATTACCACTACCACTGCCTGTCAAGATTGTGATTTGGTCGATTGACCGACTCAAAACATTTTTCTAGTCTCAAAGAATTCATATATCACAAAGCAAGAGTTCCTTGGATATGTGCAGTGAGAAGGCACTTCTTTTGCAGTTAATCCATTTGATGTGTGACTTATTAATCCACAAAATACATGAGACAGATTGATGCAAGCATTGCCAAGTCATGCTACTTGGATTTTTCAAAGAATCTGTAGTTTTTAGAAACCATATGAAATTTCTCTGAACATTGTATTTATTCAAGGAAATAACCTAATTAAGGAGAGTAATGAGATCCAACATGCCGTTATTTCACTAGGTATCCAAAAGACAGATAGACCACATCTTACAACTACTACAATTCCTTGCTTTTCAAGATCCATAATCAAGAGATGCTACTATCTAGATCAGATTCCAGAATCAGTCTGTAGAGTCCAAGATTCAAGATATAGAACTAAATTAGCAGAATTTCATTCCAAAGTGTAGTATGAGCAATTTCACCTGGAAGAAGACAGCTTCGCCATGGTTACATTGAGCACAGCGTACAGATTTTGTACGAGGTAAAGTTGGATCTGCTGCTACATCCTGCAAAACTTGAGTTCGCTCCCCAACGGAGTGATGTATCTCATTTCTGTAGACACAATTGTCATCGGCAATCTCCTGAATGGATGATACAGACCTCATGAGAAAAATAGAGAGTAGAACTAAATCATATTGAAGACCCAGTATATAAAATTCAAACATGTGAGACAACCTCTGAATTTTTCATTCTCAAAACTAGCAGAACCATCGTCATATTTTTCTCCATAACCAATCTTTACAGAAGTTAAAGCAAGAAGATATCAGCTCCTTTAAGCATATTGCCATTAGAAATGATGCTTAGACAATGCTGACAAGAAAAGAACAACAGCGACAATAACAAATAATGCCTATTTCAGCAATAGGTCCACTACAGGGAAACTCCATCCCCCTCTGCAGTCTTATATAGAAAGTCCAAATGGATTAGCGGGACATTTCAATGAAAGAGTAACATCCACATTATTGGACATTTATTATTAAGGTTGAAGGAATACCATCAGACACGCACACGCACGAGCACGTGCGCACAATACATATATATTGACAAGCTTTTAAAAGTCATGAGACATGTCTCCACCATCATTAGCAGCAATTCCCACAACCAGCAAATCTATCATCCGCCCTAAGTAACAATTGCTTAATCTATATGGACCAGGAAGTATGGAGGAAAAGAAATGACATGGTCAGTTAAGTCAGATACAAATCGAACATCATAGAATTCGATGCTTGGAGTCAGCACGCATTTTGCCCCCTTTTCTCCAAGAACTGATTAGGAAACCATGGTGAAATTATCAACTTACAAACACGGGTTTGAAGGTTAAATTTCCCTAAATGGTCTCTCTTGAATAAGAAGACAACAGAGCACCGATACGTTTGTCACGGTAAACTAGAGTCAAACTTTACATGACATACTTAACTAAAACAACTGAACCTCAAGGCCATTATTGATCCATTAAATCTTTAATTATTGCAGCTATTAGGACAAGCAAACTGCACAATTAGCCAGCCACAATTCATGCAGCCTCTTTATCGTGTATGCCAGTGTTTGGTATAATCATAGTGCATATATATCACCTGCATGCCAGCTTCAACTTTTGTCTGCCTGCAAGCATGCATGCTTGCATCTATACTTGCTTAATAACTTATTTACTAAGATGAATGAGTTGAAGAGTGATTACCGATAAAGATCAAAGGATACTTGGAATTGTACAGGAGGAGACTCTAATTGGCAGTAAATGATCGCCTTATACATATGTGTAGCAGAGAAGACCTTATCTCTAGGAATTCCAACAATTAATTGAAGGTCTCGATCTTGCAATTGCTCTCTCATGCAAATGCAGGTTTGCAGATTTGAAATTGTACCAAACCAATCATATACCAAAGTTAATGATTATGTTTGTCCGGTTTGAGTTTTATCAAACCAAAGTTACAAAACAGATAACTTTGGTTCAGACATGTACACCGAAGTGACCCCAAACTCTCCTACATGTCTTACTCTTCACGAAAAAAATTCTCGTGACCAAAAACAGGCAAGCAAACAAACATCACCTCTTTAAGCTTTCGAAAGGAATCAGTACTGTTCCCATACGCAACGATTCTTTGCCCGAAGTTCGCCAGAGAATTTTACATTTTCACATGTTCTGCTGTAAATAAAGAGTCAAGAAAATACATGGCCACCTTGAAGTTCGAGCTCGGGTCCCTAAAGGGCTCGAAATAGTTCGTTTACTACCGGCTTACGATCATTTGCATCAAGTGGCGAATAATTAGTCACACTTCGCATCGCACCAGTAAAACCCACTCAAGAAATTTTCTATTTTCCTGGAAAAAAAAGAGGAAGAAACACCCCAAGATCGAACCTTTAAACTAGCAATGCACAGCATACTCCCAATTCGAAAAGAAAAAAAACGTGGGTCATCTCCAAGGACGCCAAAATTCTCACGCCACTAAATAAACCCAGCGATCATACGCCCCCCCCATCAATAAAAACCCCAACACCTGACCTGGTGCTCGCAGTTGCGGCAAGCGAAGAGGAGGATCTTCTCCTCCCTGTCCTCCTTGGGGTACAGTATGTTGTTGCTGCGAACGGAACAAGAACGGGGATCAGGCTCCGCGCAGGGTGCAAGAAAACGCGAGAAAGAGGAGCGCAGAGGAACAAGGGGAACTGACCATTCGCAGCAGAATTTCATGGTACTCATCCTGAACGAATTAGGGGGGAGCCGATCGCTTCGATTCTTCCGCTTCGACGGAGGAGGATGCTCGATGTGCCGGAGCAGGAGCGACGAAAGGCAGGAAGGAAGGAAGGAAGGAGGATGATGCTCGTTTAGGAAGACGTCCAGAGGCTTTGAGGGGGGAAAGTACGCGAGGGTTTTAGATTTGTGTATGTTGAGGGGGTTAATGGAGTGGAGAAGCGCTAATTAATATCACTAAACCCAAACCCAAAAAAAAAAAAATTCACTAATAATAATAATAATAATAATAATAATAATAATAATAATAATAATAAAAGAGCAGCTCTTCAATAATCATTTAGACAAAAAATAATTACACAAATGATCTATAAACTTTTATCCAATTTATAATATCTCATTGTGATTTATGAACTTTTAATCAGTGTTTCATCAAACATTATCTTTCTATTAATTCAAGTTAAGGGACGATAAGGGATTGCATTGAGCAAATTAAAAATTGAAGGATGATATTGCATATTAGGTTCAAATTCAAAGATCACATTAAATAAATTAAAATTTTAAGGACAAAAGTATACAGTGAGCCAAAATATAGAAAATGAAAAAAAAAAGGAAAAAAATCATAAAAAATTCAAAAATTATTAAAATAATATTTAAAAATATTTACGTCGGCATTGACCATGTTATGTTAGCATTTTTTTCATAAAAAATGACCAGATTGATTCAATTGACAAAAGTTGAAAGGATTTATGATTTAATTAGTAAAATTGAAATGTTTAAAATTAAATTGATTAAAGTACAATATATTTAAGACTTTTCGGACAATTATCCCTGCAGTGACGATACTAGATATTTGTGGACTTTTTCTAGAAAATGGATCAACAAATCAACAAGAGACGTTAATGCATTAGATGAGTTTTGTATTTGGGGAATGAATTTCTTCGAAGTACATATGTATTTTGGGCCGGTGGGATAAAATGTTAGTGGATCCCAACGAGGCGGTGGGGTCAACGGACCAAATTTCAAACGCCGATATTGGAAGACCTTCTCACACGCTGTTAGCAATTTAGCACCCGTCTGAATGTCGTGGAAAACACGTGAATTCAAACTATGTTGCCTCGTCTTGCATAGAAAAATGGGATTTTATTACCATAACAGTCTTTGGGTTCCTATAAGAATAATAATTTATTATGACTTATAAATTGTTGAGAGAAATTTTTTTTTTTGAGAACAATTGTTGAAAGAGTTGACTCACAACAATTTATAAGTATTTTTTATTTGATTATTATGGTCCAGAATAAAATATTATTCTCATAATAGATTAAAGACGATCACTTAATCATTTATCGGAAAAATGAGAGCCATCTTCACCAATTCGTTGTCAAATTCTCCATCTTCGAAATGTATTCGCTACTCCGGGAAGGAAAGTGTGTGCCAAACTTTGCCGTCACTTGACTGCTATAAGCTTTCTAAGCTAATGCTCTTGTCTCTGAATCTTGTTCCTTTCTCGTACCAGACTGATCCAATCGGTGCATTTGCACAAGATTTCATAGTGTTTAGTAACCGGGCTTAAGCCGTAAGTCCTTCCAAAATGGAATAAAGCTAAATTAGTGGAGGATATTTGATTATCTTGATCCCTTATTTTGATTGCCGTAGTTACTTGAATGAGAAAGATAGAAAGCGTATGCCATTGCCGGTGAAGAGGGTGCCGTTAAAGCCCTTAAACTGGCAGTTGGATCTGGTCAATGAGTTCATGAATGCCAATGGTGCTCTCGATGAGCTCAGTAATATATGATATCTGGTTCAAAACCTCTAGATCTTCTCCATAACACGTATGAAAATCATATATATGATCCGCCACCTCAAACTAGATTTGGTGTACCGTATAGTATACCAGGTATACACACAGTACAAAGGAGCTTTCATTGACCTCCACAATACTCCCTAATTAGCAGTCAGAGCAAGAGTACCCAATTGCTCGGTTTTCGGAGTCGGCGTCGAAACTGCGACTTCTTGTTCCTGCTCCGGTTGCCCCATACCGAAATGACGCCTCTGGCGTCAACCATGCGCATGGCGCTTACCTTTGTGACCGTGGCAGTGACCATGGCGATGACCATGATGACCACGTTTGAAAAGTCCATGCCCATGACCCAACAGACCCATCATCAGATGATGCCCACGTCCATGACCGTGACCCCAATGGACTAAAAGACCCATCGGATGATGCCCATATCCATGACCATGGCCCCCATGTCCAACACCACCCCTCATACGATGCCCATGTCCCCCTCCGTTGCCTAACCCACGATAGTGCCTTCCCCCGTGAGCCATTCTCATCTTCATCCTCTGTTCAGTACATAATCCCCCGACTCTGTTTCAGTCTTGACAGAAGATTAGCTGTCTGGATGATGAGAGACGAGTGGGAAAGAAGGCCCTTATTTACCGAGATTCAGGAGGCGTTGGTTCAGCTGCAAACTTTGGCCATCTTTTCACACGCCTCTTAGCTAACAACTAACAAGTATTCGAGCAATCCGCATCAACGCTCTTGAAAACTGGGAACGACTGGAAAATGTCGTGGTGGTGGTGTTGTCTTGGGGAGCAAGTCCACGCCCGACCAGTGTAATGGAGGCTGGTGTCGGCGCGTTCTGATTTTGCGGCTCCGCGTTTCGGGCTTGGTGTGCACGTTTAGATGAGCAGATACCTCTGCTCCTTTGGGCCACCATAGGACAACCGATTAAATTTGGAGACCTTGTCTGTGACTGATTTCGTTTTGTGCTTGTCTTATTGATCATGTGTTTCATTTTATTTGGTGTACTCTTCAATGCAGTTGAAATAATTACCAATTGGTTTAGAACTTAGTGCTAATAATGACGGCAACGACGACACGATGATGATAGAATAATAAGCAATATATTTGTTTTTTGAAAACATTTTAAAGAGAAACTATGCTTATTTTTACAATGTAACCTTTTTCTTTTTTTTTTCTTTTTTTTTTTTTGTGAAAACAGCACAATGAAACAATTATTGGTTTAATTAAGCAGATTTAACTTATTATACAGCTAATTACATTTTCATCAGAAAAGAAAATTGGCGCCATATTTTCCTCCTATAATAAGAAATGAAAGATGAACACATTTTTCTATGACATTTTCTTTTGTTTCAAAATTATGAATTATGTTAATTTTTGTTTTTGAAATAACTATTCATATTGTCAAGCTAAATGCCACTATTCAATGCATTGACAGCTATTTCGCCCAAATTTATCCCTTGACGAAATAACCTTTCATTGAAAATTGCTGTACGGTTTTTATTTGAAGGAGACTGGTCCTATACCAACTCCGGATAGGAAATATCATAGCTAACAAAAAAATCAACTTCTTTAATTTAAACAGTATTGTACAAACATAAACTGTGCCGAGATTTAATTAACAACAAGGTTTAGAAGATACAGACTCTACAATGGAACCCAACGTATACAAATTATGCTGGATTTTAATTGATAATAAAGCTTGACAACACAAAATTGCTACATTGGAATTTAATCAACAATGCGACACTCATAATAAAGATACACGTTGGAATTTAATCAACAACGCGAATATGAAAGATAAAAATACATTGCAGGAAAGTAAAAATAACAAAAAGATAGTAAATTCAATTATGCAAATATGATAGATAAAAATACATTGTAGGAAAGTAAAAATAATTAAAAGATAGTAGATTTGTTTGATTTGTAACGGGCTTTTCAATAGGCAAACAATGGCATTTATAGTAGTTGTTCCATAACCGTCTTCAAGCAGTTCTCCAGCAGCCGTAGCTAACCCTTTTCCTCTGAAAAATTTGTGCTCATATTCTCACGATGCCACCATCTTGCCTTCAAATTGTTGTTCCTTTAAAAACATGTGCCGAGTGCTCCATGATCTTCTTTACTTTGTTCGTAAGGGCTCGAAACTTGTAAGAATGCCTTGCGACCCTTTCTACGGTCAGCATATTTTTGGCACCTTGACGATTTTATTGACCTTGCCAATTGATACCTCTGTTGATCATTGTTAACTACACGTCGTCATATATCCACAACTGATTGATAACAATCATTTGTGTGCTAATATCCGCGCTAATCTTAGTCATCGATGATGAGTCACATGCTTGACAGCATTTAATGCTTTAGTCACGTGTCTACTGATATCGACCACCCGTCCACTTTTTGGTGCAACCACTCACTAATTTATTGGATTAAGTTTCACTCCTTCGAATGCTAAATGACAATCTCCAGAACAAGATGTACTACTAATTGTATTTCATAGGATGGTAACATTTGTGTTGAAACTTCGGTTGTGATAATCATTTTATTTGTCAGTAAACTTACTGGTTTGGCTTTTGTTCTAGCCTTGGTACTAATTCACTTTAACCATGGTAATGCTTCTGACCCATAGATTACTTGGCAATGGCTTAGTATCTAACCAAAAATAAACTTTCATGAAATGTGAAAAGCCGCAATAATCACCAGATTTATGACCTTACTGGCTTGACTTAGACCGGGGAAGGAAAGGAGAACAGGATAGTCCGAAGCAATTAATAGCTCACTTTATTTTGTTTTTATTTTTGCATAAATGATCAGTACAATAATGATTGAATACTATTGTTTCTTTGGCCCAAATCAAGAATCCCTTCTATACGATGTAAAATGGTTCTTATTTTTATTGTTGACCAGAGATTTCTCTTCCCCTTGAATAATAAGGTTTCTCAGAGATTTTGGTGTGATCAGTTAATGAGTATCACATCTCAATCACTCAACCGGTTCACTAATCCATCACTCTCCATCATGCATGATGATTGCTCATAGCGGGAATCCCTTCTAGCTGGAAAAATTCATGTGCGACGCAGATGCATAAATAGCCGCTGCTCCTTGACGAGTTCCATAGGCCAGCCCTTAGTTTGGTCCGGTTGCTTGAAGGGCTATTTGATCCAATTCGATCAACTTCATAAGCCATAGATAGCGTGCTAGCTCGTTTGCTCTTCCTCTATTTATGAGCGAGACTTCATCCAAACCTGCCATCAATTGGGCGAGGCCGCCTTCTTTTCTGGGCTTAAGCTGTAAATTCTAACATAATAAAAAAAAGCTTAACCGGTGGGAGATGTTTTATTTTCTTCATCGCCAATTTGGGTTGCCGCAATTACTTTTTTTTTTTTTTTTGACGGAAAGAAACATTGCATTAGCTGAACCGAAAATTACAACCTGCTTGACGACTATCAGAAGCTAATAAAGCTAACAAGGGCGCAGGAGGGGACAAAGCCCAAGTTTCAGGTAAAGAGCCACTGTTGCAAGCCTTCGCGGCCCAATCTGCCGCTGAATTAGCCTTTCTAGGGCAAAATTGAACACACAGACGGGGAAGACGCGAGAGGAAAGCTACAGCTTCGGTGATCAAGGGTCTGATCTCCCATGGAGATGCATCCGTTTTCCGAACCGCTTCAACGAGGAGAAGACAATCAGATTCGATGAGAGAAACCCTATTTTCGTTGGTGTTGATCAGATGATGCAAAGTGATATTCAGGGCTTCCGCCTTAACCTTTAATGCCGAATCTGCAGGTATGATCTTCGTGAATCCTTCAATCAAATTACCGGTGTGGCCGCGGCAAATATAAGCGACTGATCCTATAATGCTTCCTGGTTGATAAGCCCCGTCGATGTTGATCTTTAAAGCGCCCGGATTTGGAGGCCTCCATAGGGTACTGAGATCGGGACGCTGACGGTTTGACCCGATGCCGGGGACAGAAGCTGCGGCTACAGCGGCCGTTCGAACCTGTTCAAGAGAGCGGGCAACAACCTGAAAGGGGTCGGGTCTCTGTCGAACAAAGATGAAGCGATTACGAGACTTTCATATCTGCCATAACAGGGTAGCGATCAGCTCCAATCCAGGTACCGTCTGGTTTTTTGTAGACAAATCATTAAACCATTCATCTATGCGATGAATTGCTGTTTGTTGAGTAGAAACTCTGACTTGAGGATGAGACCATACCTGTGAGGTCCAGGGGCAACATAAAAATAAATGCTCGATAGTTTCAGGCAGCTTGGATGAACATAGGGAACAGATAGGAGAAACACTAATTTTCCTGCGATATAGATTTTCTTTTGTTGGCAATGCATTCTGACAGAGTGACCAAAGGAAAAATTTTAATTTGGGAGCAATCTGGATCTTCCATATGGTGTTCCATAGTTGCTTTGGTGGGTGATATGAGGAAGAAGCTCTGTTAACTATAGGAGTAGAATCCTCCTGTCTTAGAACATTATAGGCACTTTTTACAGTGAACACACCTTGAACAGTACATGGCCAGATAACCTTGTCAGTCGTATATTCCGGCCTGATCGGTAGCTTAAGAATTTCTGCAGTAGTTTCCGCATCATAAAAACGTTCCAGTAAAGATAGATCCCATCGCTTAGTATCTGAATCAATCAAATCAGCAACTCTTTCAGGTTCTTGTTCAGCAGCAATTCCGCCTATTCTGCCTTTAGGAAGCCAACGATCTTCTCGAATCCTAATATGCATACCATTCCCTACCGACCACTGAAGCTTTGAGGAAATGGAATCCCTTCCCATTAGGATACTCTGCCAACCCCAGGAAGATCTAGTACCTTTAGAAGCTGTTAAAAAGTCTTGAGAATGAAAATACAGACCTTTGAAGAGAGTTGCCCATAAAGAAGTAGGATTCTGAATTAGACGCCAGGCCTGTTTACCTAACATAGCTCTGTTGAAAGCCACTAGGTCTCGAAATCCTAGACCTCCTATCTGCTTCCCAGTTTTCAGAACCTCCCAATGTTTCCAATGGATTCCAGATTTCCGGCTGTCATTTTGCCACCAAAAACGAGCAATCTTTTTTTTTTCGATAGATTGGCAAAGCGAAATAGGTATCTTAAAAATGGACATAGCGTAATGTGGGATGGCCTGAACAACACTCTTAATAAGGATTTCCTTTCCCCCCTTAGAGATAAGATTTTCCTTCCATCCGTCAAGCTTGCTATTAACTCAGCCTAGTATCCATGCAAACATGTCTCGTTTAGAGCGTCCCCAATTAGATGGGATACCAAGATATTTCCCAGTGTTTGCTAGCATAGGTAATCTGATTTCCTGGGCTAAATTGTCCTTAAGTCGGTTAGGGCAGCCTTTACTAAAGAAAATACCCGACTTATTTCTATTAATAGCTTGTCCCGTTGCATGACAATACTGATTTAGAATATTAGAGAGTTCTTGGCATTCCTGTATTGACCCGTGAAGAAAGAAGATAGCATCATCAGCATAAAACAAGTGAGTCAATGTAGGACACCACCTATTTAGTTGGATACCCTTAAGGTTTCCCATGTGGATAGCTTGATGGATGAGAGTAGTCAACATGTTTGCCATAATTATAAATAGATAGGGAGATAAAGGATCTCCTTGCCGAATTCCTCGCGTGGGGTGGAAATACTCTAACTGTTCCCCATTAAATTTAACACTTATTGAAACAGTAGTGATGCATTGCATAATCCACTTAACCCAAGTAGAATGGAAGCCTAACCTGAGTAAGTAGTCGTGGATAAAATCCCATTCGAGTCGGTCGTACGCTTTCTTCATGTCCATTTTTACAACTGCTTGAAATTTTCGCTTGCGAGTCCTGGTTTTGAGCTGATGTAGAACCTCTTGCACTATTAGGATATTATCCTGTATTTGGCGACCGCTGATAAATGCGCTTTGCTCGGTAGAAATGATGTCGGGTAGGAGGGGTTTCAGTCGGTTAGCAATCACTTTGGATATGATCTTATATGCAAAGTTACAAAGACTAATGGGTCTATACTGATCTAGGCTGTCTGGATTCGGGACTTTTGGAATAAGAGTGAGAGAGGTTCGGTTTAGCTCCGGTGGCATAGAACCTGATCGAAAGAATTGTTGAACCGAAAAGAAAACCTCATCTTCTAATATATCCCAATGATGATGGTAAAAAAGACCGTTGAAGCCATCCGGGCCTGGGGCCTGATTCTTTCCCAGCTGAAAAACGGCTATTTTTACTTCCTCTCGGGTAATTTCTGAAATGAGTTGCATATTCATATCATTTGTGACAACACTTGCACATTTATCAAGAATAGGTCCATAGTCACGAGCTCCTTCTGATTTATAAAGCGTTGAAAAGAAATCCATCGTCATTTGCTTGAGAGTCCAATCATTAGTAACCCATCGTTGGTCTTCATCGAGCAGCACCCTAATTCTGTTTCTATTTCTGCGTTGAATAGTGGTGGCATGAAAGAACCTAGTATTCCTATCACCCCATCGGAGCCAGTTGATCCTAGACCTCGATGCCCAATACTGTTCCTCCTCCTACTGCCAAGCATCGTGGAGCTTGTCTTTCAACTGCTGAACTAACTGCTTGTCATAAGAACCATGTGTTTGATTTGTAATTGTTTGAAGTTGCTGCTGAATTTTCTCAATCTGTTCATTTGCTTTAGGAAAACTGACTTTACTCCATCACAACAGAGCCCAACTAACCTGTTTTAATACTTTTGACAGGTTATATCCCTTTGCCCGAGCTAATGACCAGGCCTCCTGAATAACTTTCCGACAAGACTGATGTTGAAACCAGTAAGCTTCGAATTTGAAGATCTTACCTTTACTGCGCTGCTGGCCTTTAGTATTAATCATCAAAGGACTATGATCTGATCCGACTGCTGGGAAAGCCAAGACTTCAGCCTCAGAAAAGGTTAGCCGCCAGTTCCAAGTACATAGAACTCGATCCAACCGCTCCTTAACCAATTCATCCCCCTCGCGATTGTTGGACCAGGTAAAAGCGCATCCTTTATTTTCAATATCCATTAATGCACAATCATGTAATACTTCTCTAAAGGTTTGCATTCGTGAAACATCAGGGAGTCTCTTACCAAACTTCTCCCACTGGTAGGTTATTTCATTGAAGTCTCCTACGCAAACCCAGGGTAAAGAATTGATGAAAGCCAGGCGTCTGAGAGCAGTCCATAAAGGTTGGCGCAAATGAGGAGTCGCTGGAGCATGTATGCATGTCAGTCGCATGGTAATTCCCCTTCCTGTCTCTGAACAAATAGTATCAAAAAAGTCTGGAGTAGCTATTTCCACTCGTATAGAAACATGAGAATGCCAAAACATAGCCAGACCTCCAGCTGTGCCTACAGGGCTAGTAGTGTAAGAGTTAACAAAACGCAGTTTCCGCTGAATTCTTGAAAGAACCAGCTCTCTGTTCTTAGTCTCCATCAAAAAAATAACATCCGGCTTCTCTTTAGCCACTAGGGCTGTTAGTGCTTGAACCGTCAGGGGAGAGCCAAGACCCTGACAGTTCCAGGAAATGATCTTCATTTTGCAACCGGTGGCTTTTGTGGGCAAGCCACCTCAGCCTAGTTACTGACTTCATCAGCCATCATGACAGGAGTTTCAAGTAATTGAGTATCGTCAACTTGCTCAGATGCATGAGAGGATAGATCGTAGGGATTATACCTTTTAAGTTTCTTTGCTGTCCCTGTTTTAGTAGGAAGGTAAGATGGGTTGGCTTTCTTCTTATTGACAGCTGCTTCGAGTTTATGTCGATGCCCTTGATCCCGAACAGGTGCTGGAATCAAAGCACTGTCTGTAATAGCTGGCAAGGGTCGGGACAAAGTATCTCTTGCTTCCACAATAGGGGTCAGTTGCTGCATTTCTGCGGCGGTATCCACTGCGAAGGTAGAAACACTGGATTCCTTTCCCAGGGGTAAAATTTGAACTCCTTTCATTTTTGAGGAGAGGGGGATCATATCAGTAGTTACTGTTCTCTTTTCGTGTATGCCTTCCTGATGAACTACCTTCTCAATAGTTGCTGCAGATGGCAAAGCAAGAGCAGTAGGCGTCCTGAAAGGTGGAGTTTCTGGGATAACGTCATCAGGGTCATCAGATGTAGACCCGTCTTCATAGAAGGCTCGCCAGTATGGACTATTCTCTTTTACTTCAGCGCGTAGCCACTGACCAAAGGCCATTTTTTCTTTACCCACCATCTTGGCTTCATTAAAAGGTATATTCTGACAGTACATTGCATAATGGCCTAACCTGCCGCAGGAATAACAAAAGTGGGGGAGCCGTTCATACCGGAAGTCCAGCCAAAATGCTTTACCATCAAGCCGAAGCAGTTGGCCTGGTTTCAAAGGATCGTCTAGGTTAAACTCTACCCTAGCACGACCTACTTTCGAGGTAAGTCCATCCTGATTATCTGCTCGTACTTCTAGCACCCGCCCAACTCGTTTAACTGCCTTGCTTATCAACTGAGCAGTGGACCACTCGAGGGGGAGACCAAAAACTTGAATCCATAATGCACATTTTGAAAAATCATACCTGTGAAGAGGAGTTTTTGGTTTCCAAGGTTTAAATAGCACCAAGTTTGTAGAAAATCGCCATGGGCCTCCATTTTCAACCCTCGTTTTATCACTTTCCAGCTTGAACTTGGCCACATAGATACCCATATCCTGTTGAGAAATTTCTACCTGTTCTGTGCGCCAAGCAATCCTCATGGTAGATTGGAATGCTTGTAAATTAACTGTGGAATTGGTGAATATCTTACCAACTAGGGTTCTGTGGCATTCTTCAAGTTTTTCCTGGGACGGCAATTCCTCCCAAACATCAATTTCCTGTTCAGACCATAAATTACCCAATCTATTGCACAGGGCAGCAAGGCGAGATGACTCATCCGGATCATGTGGTTCCATGAGTAATTTGGTGAATTGGAACGCGGGAAGAGAATTTCGCAAGATAAAGGCGAAAGATGACGAGCCCAAGGATGAGGACCGAGACCGAGGAAGAGCGGAAAGAAGAGGTGAGACGGGAACTTCGAACATCGCAGAAAGCAAGAGGACGAAATCTGTAATTTAGGGTTTAAAACATGGTGACACCGATGAAAACTACCATTAGCGGTAGAGGAGAGCTCTGCATGTCGAGAGAGAATTTTAGTGGTATGCCATTTGAATACGCCGCAATTACTTGAATGAGGAAGAAAGCATATGCCATTGTCCGCGATGGGTGCTGTTGAAGCCCTTTATCTCTAAATTGGATCTGGTCAAATTGTTCATGCATGCCAATGGGGCTCTCAATGAGCTCAGTACTACATATCATTTTTGGTTTAAAACCTTCAGATCTGAATAACACATAAGAGAATCATCTGTCTGATCCGACGCCTCAGCGATGTCATCACATAGGGTACCATAGTATATGGGTGCACAGACAGTACAAAGAAACTTTCTTTGACCTCTGCAGCACATGAGCCACTGCTGATCATCTAAGGAAATTACCCAAAAGGATAAAAATGATGACACGGCGTCGTTATTGTCCAAGCCCCAATTTCAAGCATCCTCTCTAGTCTGCAGTCAGAGCGAGAGTGCCGAGTTGCACGGTTATTGGAGTCGGGGACGCATCTCCGACTTCCTGCTCCTGTTCTTGTTGCCCCATACAAGGATGACGCCTCCGGCACCTGCCATGCACATGGCGCCTCCCTTTGTGACCATGACCGTGACCAGGACGATGACCATGACGACCATGTATGGAAGGTCCATGTCCATGTCCCAAAGGACCCCTCAGATGATGCCCACGTCCGCGTCCGCGTCCATGTCCATGACCATGACCATGACCCCCACCCCCATTTCCTAACACACCCCTCAGATGATGCCCATGTCCATGATCAAGTTCTCCTCCGATACCATTCTTGCCGAGAAGTTCTCCTACTTGGCAACCATGCCTGCCACGATGCCCATGTTGGCCTCCATTACCCATCCCATGATGACGATGTTGACCGTGATGATGCCTTCCCTCGTAAGCCATGCTCATTTTCATCCTCTGTTTAGTCTACCCCCAACTCCGTTTCAGTCTTGACAGAGGAATAATTCTCTGGACGATGAGAGATGAAAGGAAGAGAGGGCCTTACTTCTATAGGGGGTTTGGAGGCGGTGGTTTAACTGTAGCACCCCATGATTTTGGCATCCTTTCCACACGCCTCTTCTCTGCCAAATTTCTTGGCTTAGCTACTAAGTACTTGAGCAATCCGTGTGAACGCTGTGGATGACTACTTCAACTTCGAACAACGGAAAATGTGGTCATGTGTTGCCTTGGGGAGCAAGTTCGCGTGTGAATGAAATAATGGTGGTCGCTCTCTCTACATTCAGATAGGGGACCAGAGATGGGAAGGGGGAATGTCTACACCTTCTCATTTGCGGCCGGACGGTTCTGGCTTGGTTAGATAAGCGGATAAGTTTTGCTCCTTTGGCCAGCAAAAAGAACGGCGATTGAAGGGGTGGAGACTGCCGACCGAAAAAAAAAGGGTGGAGACTTGCTCTTGTGGATCTGATTTCGTTTTGTGCTTATTTTATTAACCATTCGTTTAATTTTATTAAGCATACCCTTCAATGCAGTTAAAATGGTTATCAACTGATTAGCAGTTAGATCTACAGAGTGTTATAACTTTATATTGTTGAGCTAGATGTCTCTCTATTCAATGCATTAACACCTTATGATTTCATTAGAGTAAGCTTCACAATCTCATCTCCTTTGAATGCCAAAACTACAATTAGTAGTGCAAGATTGTACTGTCAATTGTATCTCATAGGATTGTAAGATTTGTATATGTACTTTGGTTTTGAAAATAAAATTACTTTTAAGTGACTTTCAATGGTTTGGCTTTTGTTCCAGTCTTTTGAAGGAGCCGTGGTACTAAGCTTCTTAACCATGTCAATGCATCTTGCCCATAAGAAGATTACTTGACGATTGCTTAGTACCTAACTATAAATCAACTTTTATGAAATGCGAAAGGCCACAATAACCATCCATTGATGACCTTGCTCGCTTGATGTAACGTGGAGTAGGGGAGGACAACTAAATACAAGATTGTGCATTTTGAAGCAATTAGGGATAAATACACTAAATATCTTAAAACTTGTCGTGAAAGTGCAGAAGCTCTAGAATTTTCAGAAAATTCAATCAAATGCTAAAACTTGCTAATGCTGCCACCATTCAAAATTGGAGGGGTCGGCGGGGCTAACCTAGATTTGAGTTGAGGGTGCCCAAATTTGGGCGAAACCCTCGCTGGCCCTCACCTTGGGCCAACGCAACTCACCTAGATTTGGGCCTTTTTTGCTCTTGTCAGCCTTGGGTGAGGTCTTATTGGTCCCTGGTGAGGGTTGAAATTACCAAGATTTGGGTGAGCTTCACTTAAGGCCAGGCGAGATAGCGCCGGCCCCCCTCCCCCTAAGGTTGTGACTTTGTCAGTCCCTCCGGTAATGGGCGGCAATGGTGGCGCCCTATTGGCAAGGCCTCCTTTTTATTTTGTTGTTGTTATTTTGTAAATTAAATCTCCTCTTCTCGGAACAATTATGAAGATCTAATGAAAGGAAATAATCGAAGAAAGTCCGACTTTGGGTGGTGAGTATGGTAGGCGAAACTTTCTTACTTTACCTGAGGGATTTGAATTAGGCCCCCACAATCGTATATTGCCCGAGATGAAACAAGTCTATTTTATAATAGCTATTGCCCTACTTAAAAAAAAAATAGATTTCCATCTGTGACTCTTGATCCTTTTTCCTACCGACTGATCAAATTGGTACATTAGCAAAAGATGCCACAATAATAAGTTTCTGGGCTTAATTAGTACAAGGTGTTCGATTTCTTGATCGTGGGTTGCTGGAGTTACTTGAATGACAAAGATGAAGAGCATATGCTTTTGTCCGCGAAGTTTTCTGTTAAAGCCCCTATCTTTGAATTAATTCTGGTCAATTTGCTCAGGCATGCCAATGGTGCTCTTGAGGAGCTCAGTAACATATCAGTCTAGTTCAGAACCTTCAAATCTTCTGCATAAAATATATGGAATCATTTGATCCGAAGCCTCAAAGGACGGATACCATCACACTAATTTTCAGTGTACCATTGAATAATATTGGTACACAAACAACATAGAGAAACTTCCATCAACCTCCACAACACTTCAGACAGCTGAATCTGATCATCCAGCGAAACTACTCAAAAAGAAAAAACTGGTATTGGTTACTGGTCGTAGCCAAAACATGAAATCCCCAAGACACGTTTATTGCTGACACGGCGTCATTGCTGTCCAAGACCCAACTCCAAGCATCCTCTCTATTCGGCAGTCAAAGCGAGAGTATCGAGTTGCTCGGTTATTGGAGTTGGTGTCGCGGCCACGACTTCCTGTTCTCGTTGCTGCTCCTGTTCCTGTTCCGGTGCTGGTTGCTCTGTATAGGTGTGACGCCTCCCAAACCGACCATGCGCATGGCACCTCCTCCCTTTGTGACCATGACTGTGACCTTTGCAATGACCATGATGACCATGTTTGAAAAGTCCATGCCCATGGACTAAAAGAACCCTCACATGATGCCCATGTCCGAGAGTACCGAGTTGCTTGGTTATCAGAGTTGGCGTCGCAGCCACGACTTCCTGCTCCTGTTGCTGCTCTTGCTCCTGTTCCGGTTCTGATTGCTCCGTACAGGTATGATGCCTCCCAAACCGGCCTTGCGCATGGCACCTCCTCCCTTTGTGAACATGACCTTGACCTTTGCAATGACCATGATGACCATGTTTGAAAAGTCCATGCCCATGGACTAGAATCCTCACATGATTCCCATGTCCAAGAGTATCGAGTTCCTCGGTTATTGGAGTTGGCGTCGCAGCCACAACTTCTTGTTCCTGTTGCTGCTCCTGTTGCTGCTCCGGTTCCGGTTGCTCCATACAGGTGTGGCGCCTTCCGCACCAGTCATGCGCATGGCCCTTCCTCCCTTTGTGACCATGGTCGTGACCTTTGGGATGACCATGTTCGAAAAGTCCATGCCCATGGACTAATGGAACCCTCACATCATGCCCATGTCCATGTCCATGGAACCCATGACCCTTATGTCCTTTGAGACCATGCCCAAAGAGAAGTCCTACGTGGGGACCATGCCCACCATGATGCCCATCTCCGCCTCCGTTACCCATCCCATGATGACGATGTCGACCGTGGTGATGCCTTCCCTCGTGACCCATTCTCATCTTCATCCTCTGTTTCGTATATAACCCCGACTCTGTTTCAGTCTTGACACAAGAATAGCTGTCTGGATGATGAGAGATGAGAGGAAGAGAGGCCCTTATTTATAGAGTTTCCCGAGGCGGTGGTTCAACTGCAGCAGTCTATCAAACATGGCGATCTTTTCACACGCTTCTTCTCTGCCAAATTTCATAGCTTAGCTATTAAGTACTTAAGCAATCCGTGTGAACCGCGGTAAATGCCGTCGAGTGATTGTCTTGGGGAGCAAGTTCGCGCGTGAATGAATCAACGGAGGTCGGTGGTCCTGCTTTGGGACATTGACCAGAGACGTGGATGTCGACGCGTTCTGATGTGCGGCTCCACGTTTATGGCTTGGTGTGCACGTAGCATGAGGAGATAGCATTGCTTCTTTGGGCTACAGAAAAGAAACCGATTGAATTGGAGACTTGCTGTATGAATCCGATTTCCTTTTGTCCTTATTTTGTCAACTAGACGTTTGATTCTATTAGGCATACCTTTCAATGCCGTTAAATTAACTATCAACCTCCCCAAGATAAGGCAACGTATTTGTTTCTTGATGACATTTGAGGAAGAAATTATACTTTAACTTATTGCCAAAATGACACAGTGATATTATAATTGATTTAATTAATCTAATTTTGATTATTAAATACCAATGACAATTATAATCATAAGAGGATTGTGGCCATGTTTTCCTCCTACAATAAGAACTTAAAGATAAAAATTCTTTATGTGAAAACCAAAAAGATTTCGTTTGGCGAACGGATGACTAGAAGTAAGATTTGTGCATAAACATGCCATACCATTCAGTAGGGTCTCTCATCCTTTCTTGGGTCCTTTCTTGGATGAACTTGTTTTAGGCTACTTTGATAGTTGTTAACATGACTCCTTGTCAGATGTGGACTTTGCTTTTTTAAGGATTGAAATCGATTGAACTAACTCATACAATTTGAAAGCAGAGAACTCCCTAGCATTTCCAATCCAGTCCTCCGAATACGTGATTTGTGGGGATCTCATTCAACCTGGTCCGGCACCTTGATTTGTTGTCCTTGTCATTTCAATTAATTAAATCTCTTTATTAAAGGCATGGCATGCCATATGCGATTGAATGGCAAGAAAAATATGAATAGGTGATCCCTGGAGGCATGGTCGCACGAGCGAAGGCATCCATCTAATTAAACTTGGGTGGAGCTTTGACACATGATCAACTCGCTTTTCCTTGCGCACGAGCCTTGGCCTTATTTTTGCTTCCTTAACTATCCATAACCCTCTATTTTTTTTCCTTTCTAAACATAAGTTAACAATAGCACTATATGGCTTCATAAGAAGAATGGTTTTACACAAACTGGTTTATAGGGCTTTGGGCTTCCATTCCAAGTGGGCAATAATTCATCACGTGGTAGTGAAGTTAGTTTGCAGATGCTGTGTAGTTCTCCACTTCTTGCAATGGTTACGATGATCTAATAAGAGGAAATAACCAAAGAAAGTTGGACTTCGGGTATTGATTATGTAGGCAAAATGTTTTTTAGTTTTTTCATGATATCGATTGCTCAAGACCTTTGATCTCTATCGAGAATCAATGAAAAATATGAAATGAATAACCCTTTTGTGCTCCTTGATGAGTAAGCTTCGTAATCAGCTCTTCGTTAGTAGGTCTACCTAAGTTTGATTGGTTGCTTAAAGAGCTATCTGATCCGATCAAATTAAAAACTGCCATTCATTGTTGAGGCCTTCTTCTTTTTGTGAAAACAAGTAAATGATGAACATGGCCGGTCTTTGCCTACAACCCAATCAGAAGAGAACTCAAGAATAGAGTAAAAAAAATAAGTAAATAAAAATGAAGTAGAAGAACTCAAATTTCAAATGAACAAATTCAAATTTGAAAAGGATCTTTCTGATTGTCGAAGAATGAGAGACAAGGAGGTTGATTGAGAAAGATCTCTTGTTCTTGTTATAAGATTGTGATTGGATCCACAAGTGTTTGGTAAAAAGAAGAATCTTCTCTTTTGAGAATAATCCAAAATGGAAAGTGTTCAATTGGATAATGAAAACGTAATTGAATTGATCTTAGTTACTCTTTGGGATGGCGTGGAAGAAGGGAGGAGATTCTCGAACGAGGAAAATGACCTAATGACTTCAAAACAATTTAAGGAGGAGCTGTATGAGGTGAAAATGTCATGTACAATTCCGTAGAGTGGCAATAAGGATGACTTATATGTCAACTTTTCCACTATCACCCCCACAAAACCAAATTTTGCCTTACATAAAGTTGCCAAAGTATGATTAACCATTGGATTTGAAATCATTGCTTATATACTTGGTATTGGCCACAATTTACAAGCCCATTCTATAGCCGCACTTTTCAGTGTAATTACTATGACCTGATACTTCATCTATAAATCTTGTTCCTTTTTCTTTAGGATTGATCAAAGTGGTACATTAGCGAAAGTTTCTGGGCTTAACTAGTAGAAGTCTTCAACTTGATCGCCAACTTGGGTTGCCGGAGTTCCCAAACATTTGCCAAAGTTTAATGCAATTAAAATAATTATCAACTGGTTAGAACTTAGAGCCACCAATAATAGCAACAACAACAACAACAATAATAATAAGCAATATAGTTGTTTCTTAAAAACATTTTAATGAGAAGCTATGCTTATTTTTACAACGTAACTATTTTTTGCCAAAACAACTCTATGACACAATTATTGGCTTTAATGAGAAGATTTTAATTATTATAAAACTAATTACGAATTTTTTTGACAGAAAAAAATCGGCGTCATATTTTCCTCCTATAATAATAAATTGAAGATGAACTCATTTTTCTATATGAATTTTTTTTTCAAACTTATGAATAATGTTAATTTCTATTTTTGAAATAACTATTCATATTGTCAAGCTAAATGTCACTATTCAATGCATCGACACCTTACTATTTCACCAGAATTTATCCCATCATCATATACCTTTCACCAAAAGTCGTTCTTTGATATTTATTTGAAGGGGACAAGTTCGTGCCGACTTCAAATAGGAAATATCACATGGAACAAGGAAATCAACAACTTTACTTCAAATAAAACTATATGAACATAAATTATGCCGGCATTTATTTGATTATGAGCCTCGGAAAATACTGACTCCATAACGAAATTGAATGTAAACAAATTATGTTGAAATTTAATTGATGACAAAACTTGAGAACGTAAAAATGTTACGTTGGAATTTAACCAATGGTGTGACACCTATGATAAAGATGTACATTGGAATTTTATCGATGACGCAGATCTAAGAACTACAGCTAAGAACTTGTCGGAATTTAATTGATGCCACAAATTTGAAAGATAAATATAGTACATAAAAGTAAAGATAACTAAAAGATAGTAAATTTGTTTGATTGGTGTGAGAGCTCTTCAGCAGATTAATGATGGTATTTATAGTGGTTGTGCCATAACAGTCTCTGAGCAATTCTCCTAGTTGTAGCCACATTCCTTTACCTACGAAAACTTTGTGCTCATACTGTTGTGATACCACAGTCTTACCTTTAGGCGGTTGTTCCTTCAAAACGCGTGCAAGTTGCTCCACGACCTTCATTTCTTTGTTCTTAGGAGCTTAAAACTTGTAACGATGGCTTGCGACCCTTTCTATGTTTAGCTTTTTCCTGGTACCTTGACAATTTTATTGATCTTGCTATCCATTATCAGTCATCGTTAACTACAAGTCATATATCAACAATTGGTAGATAACAATCATCAATGGTTGCCAATACCAACACCAATCTTGATCCTCGATGATGAATCATGTGCTTGATAATAACACTTTAGTCACGTGTCTACTCATATTGTCAACTTGTCCTTTTTTCGGTGCAAACGCTTACTAATTCATTGGAATAAGTTTCACAAATTTTATCCCCTTTGAATGCTAAAACGACAATTAGTAATACAATATTGTACTACTTATTGTATTTCATACGATGGTAACATTTGTGTAGGAACTTCGGTTGTGAAAATCAAATTATTTGTTGGTGAGCTTCAATGGTTTGGTTTTAGTTCTGGTCTTTTGAGAGAGCCTTGGCACTAAATTACTTTAACCATGTCAATGCACCTAACCCATAGACAGATTAGTTGACGACGGCTTAGTATCTAACCGTAAATAAACTTTTATGAAATGTGAAAATCACGAGATTTTTATAACCGTACTCGCTTGACGTAGGCCGGGGAAGGAGAGGAGAACTAAAATATAAGATTGCAAGATAGTTCGAAGCCCAATAGCTCACTTTATTTTGTCTTATTTTTGCATAAGCAATCAGTATGATAATGATCCAACAATTTTGCTTCTTTGGCCCAAATAAAGAAATCCCTTAGATACGAGGTAACATGGTTCTTGTCTTATTGTTGATAAGAGATTTCTCTTACGCTTGTGTAGCAAGGGCTCTTGGAGACTTTGACATGATCAGGTAATGAGTACCATGTCTCAGTCACTCAATCGGTCCACCAATCCATCATTATCTATCATGCGTGATGATCGCTCATAGTAGCAATCCCTTCTAGCCGAAAGAATTCATAAGTGACGCGGATGCATAAATACCTATTGCTCCTGGATGAGTTCCATAGGCCAGCACTTCGTTGGTAAGTTTGCCCCTTGTTTGGTTTGGTTCCTTAAATGACTATCTGATCCGACCAACTTCATAAACCATAGATAGTGTGCTAGCACGCATGCTCTTTCCCTACATGATCCAGACTTGTCGTTGGTTGCGCAAGGCTGCCTTCTTTTCTGGCTTAAGCCACAAATGTATTATAATAAAGAAAAGCTTAAACGGCGGGAGATTTTTATTTTTTTATTTTCTCACCAATTTGGATTGCCGCAGTTACTTGAATGAGAAAGAAAGCATACGCCATTGTGGGCGATGGGTGCTGTTGAAGCCCTTAATCTCTAAATTGGATCAGGTCAAATTGTTCATGCATGCCAATGGTGCTCTCAATGAGCTCAGTACTACATATCATTTCTCGTTCAAAACCTTCAGATCTGAATAACACATATGGAAATCATCTGTCTGAGCCGACGCCTCAGCGATATCATCACATAGTTTACCATAGTATACTGGTACAGAGGCAATACAAAGAAACTTTCTTTAACCTCCGCAACACTTCAACTGTTCGAAAATATGGCTTCGAAATGGGTTGAACAATGAAATCGGATCGAGTAAAACAACTCGGACTTTGAGGCGTGATATCACTTTCTTTAAGGATTTATTTGCCCCACGACGTTGCTAATGGTCACCGGCAAAAATCCTCCAGGATACAATAAAGTCTCGGATGAGAATACTAGATAGCAATTTAAGTATTTCTCTAGGATCTCTCTAAGAAACAATCGAAAAATTGGCTGCAGTTTTTTAGAAAGAAGACTCGAAAAATGACCACTCTACTCTTTCCGAAAAAAGACAAGTATATATATGAAACAGCCTTGCAACTCTTCATGAAAATTGCCAAAGAATGAACAAACACGTCATTTAGAATATTGTTTGGATAAACAAATGCGACTCTTCGGAAGAAGTCAAAATATGAACAATTGCAACCCTTTGGGAAAAGTTAAAACCAAATAAGTAATTTTCCAAAGGTTGTCTTGAAAATACACAAATAAAATTCGGAATAATAATAATTTTTTTAAATAGAATTTTGAATTTTCATTTTATATATTTTATTTCTGAAATTCTCAAAATAAAAGACAATCTTTGAATTTACTAAAAAATTAATAACAAAGAAATAAAAATTAAAATAAATAACAAAAGGATTAGTGTTAATTAAATCGCAGGGCGCACAAACTGTGCACCCGCATGCGAGTATGGTGAGGTTTAGCCCCAGCTAGTCATTCTTTAATTACATAAAGAAAAACCCGCACTTTTAAATTAGCCCACTCCCTCCCACTTTTCCTATGTGGGACAAATAAAAAACGCTCTGTTTGTTTTAACAAGCAAACCTCCAACATCAACCACTGCTGAGCATCCAACGAGGTTACCCAAAAAGATAAAAACCGGTAGGAACCAATACATAGAAATCCCCAAGGCACAATATTGCCGACGTTGCGTCGTTATTGTCTCCCCAACTTCAAGCGTCCTCTCCAGTCTACAGTCAGAGCGAGAGTGCCGAGTTGCTCGGTTATCGGAGTCGGGGACGCTGTCGCGACTTCCTGCTCCTGTTCTGGTTGGCCCATACAGGGATGACGCCTCCCGCATCTGCCATGCGCATGGCGCCTCCCTTTGTAACCATGACCGTGACCAGGACGATGACCATGATGACCGTGTATGGAAGGTCCATGCCCATGTCCTGAAGGGCCCCTCAGATGATGCCCACGTCCGTGTCCGAGTACTCCATGACCATGACCATGACCACCACAGACTAAAAGACCGCTCAGATGATGTCCATGTCCATGATCATGACCATGACCCCCGTGTCCTAACACACCCCTTAGATGATGCCCATGTCCATGATCTCCATGTTAAATTGCTAAAAGGAGGAGAGATGAGGCTGAAACTTTATCTTACGTACAAAGCAACTCCAAGTCTTTTACAAAAGACAAAATACATAACGTAAAGCACACCATAACTACCCATGTTCCCCATAAAGCACTTGCCCCACTAACACCTAAAAACTAGGATAACCAACACACATGACTCCACTAATTCTAATAACTAAAAAAACCAAATCAGCAACATGTGGAAAAGGAAATAACTGTTATATTAACAATCCCTCCCTTAAACTGATGTTTGCTAACATTCAGTTTAAAGCCTTGACTTTTTTCACTGTGCAAACACCTAGTAACCTTCTAAGCTTCACAAATGACTCCATCTTGAGGGCCTTGGTGAATATATCAGCAACTTGATCTTCACTCCTGCAGTAGATTAGATCAATTGTTCCATCATTGCTAAGATCTCTCAAGAAGTAAAACTTCACATCAATGTGCTTGCTTCTTCCATGTAACACCGGATTCTTGGAGAGTTTTATTGTTGAGTTATTGTCACAAAAAATTTTAGTAGGTCCCGGTTGCTTGAATTGTAACTCCTCAAGAATTCTCCTTAGCCAAATAGCTTGACAAGCACTAGCTGTTCCAAACATAAAAGCATAACCCGAAGTGCTCCTCCTATCATCTTGATCTCCTGTTCCTCCAAGTACCCATGCAAGAACGCCGATTTGACATCTAGTTGGAAAATAGGCCAAGAATTCTGTGCCGCCAATGCAACCACCAATCTGATCGTGTCATGTCTCGCAACTGGAGAAAAAACCTCTGTATAGTCGATCCCATATTGCTGCTTGTATCCCTTGGCTACCAAACGTGCTTTGTATTTGTCAACTTCACCATTTTCTTTCAGTTTTGTTTTAAAGACCCACTTCACACCAATGGTTTTTTTGTCCATCCGGAAGATCGGATAACTCCCAAGTATCATTTCTTTCGATGGCATTAATTTCATCATCCATCGCTTTTCGCCATTTTTCTTCTTTGACAGCACTCTCAAAAGTTGTAGGGTCATAGTCTGAAAATAAGGCAAAGTGAGTAATTGAATCTCTAATTCCAGTTACCTCATAATCTTCCATCCAAGCAGGCTTTCTTCTAACGCGGCGAAGAGATTGGGCTTCTTCTTCATTGACTTCAGTGCCTGTTGGTGAAATTCCAACAGCTGTAGAAGTTGTATTTGATGAATTTTGGGGCATATAAGGTGCTGAAATTTGCTCCTGTTCAGCATCATTGTCATAAAGAACTTGGGTAGGCTGCTGCCTATTCCAATCCCAAGTGTTCTCTTCATCGAAAACAACATCCCTGCTAGTCACAATCTTCTTTGTTAGTGGATTGAATAATTTATATGCTTTGGATGCTTCACTTACACCAAGAAAAACACATTTTTCAGCCTTGTCATCAAGTTTCTTCCTTTTCACATCCGGGACATGGGCATATGCGATGCATCCAAAAATTTTGAAGTGATCTACAGCCGGTCTTCTCCCACTCCAAGCCTCTTCAGGTGTCATATTTTGAACAGCAAAAGTTGGACTTCTGTTCAAAACATGAATACTCCAATTTACTGCTTCTGGCCAGAAAGTCTTTGGAACTCTTCCTCTTGCCAATAAACTTCTCACCATGTTGAGAATTGTTCTATTTTTCCTCTCAGATACACCATTCTGCTGTGGTGTATATGCAGCAGTAAGCTCTTTTCGAATGCCATACTCTGCACAAAAAACTTCAAATTCTTTTGAGCAATATTCACCGCCGCGATCTGTTCGAAGAGTCTTAATAGTCTTTCCTGCTTTATTTTCAACATGAGTTTTGAAGGTTTTAAATGTGGAGAAAGCTTCTGATTTTTCCTGTAAAAAATAAACCCAAGTTTTTCTTGAAAAATCATCAATGAAGGTAATTAAGTATCTTTTACCTCCTTTAGAAGATGGATTTATGGGACCGCAAATGTCTGAATGCACCAGCTGCAAAACATCCTTTGCTCTCTATGACTTTTCTTTTGAAAATTGAGAACGATGCTGTTTGCTAACAACACATTCTTCACAGACTTGGGAAGGAACAGTAATTTGAGGAAGACCTGTCACCATGTTTTTCTGTTGGAGGGTCTTCAATCCACCAAAACTCAAGTGACCATAGCGAAAGTGCCAAAGCCATGACGGATCTTTCTTTTCAGCCATCAAACAAGACTTAATATTTTCAATCTTTAATGGAAACAATCTATTTGAATTCATAGGAACAACTGCAATAGCACCTCTAACGGAATCATAAATTTCACAGACACCTCTCTGAATGGTTATTACATAACCCTTTTCTTGTAATTGGCCAGCACTCAACAGATTACTTTTCAAGTCAGGAACATACAACACATTAGAGATCGTTTCCACAAAACCATTCTTGGTTCTTATCTTAATATCTCATTTTCCCATCACTTTCACAGTAGAATGATCCCCAAAACTCACAGTGGAATGAAAATCTTCATTTAGATGAGAAAAAGAAGACTTACTTCCACTCATGTGGTTACTGCAGCCTGTATCCACATACCAAATATCTGACTCGCGCTCCTTTTCATCTTGAACAGCCATCAACAACGTTTCTGCTTCCTTTTCTTCAACAAAGTTTGAACTCTCTGCCTTTTCTTTATTATTAGGCAGCCTAGTATAACATTCAGATGCATAACGACCAAATTTATGACATCTTAAACACTCTACCTTGGCTTTGTAAGGATCTCGTCCTCTGCCTTTGCCTTGAAATTGGTCATTATTGGCTTTGAAATTCTTGCCAACATCTCTATTTCCTCGATCTCCCCTTCCTCTACCTCTACCTCTACCCCTTCCTCTGAAATTGTTGGAATGAGTATTGGTAGAAGCCTTCAACGCTTGCTCCTCTACTGTTGAACTTCTGTTCATCTTCTGTTCATGGACCAATAAGGAGTTTTGCAATTCATCAAAAGAGAGCGCATCTATGTCTTTCGACTCTTCAATTGAGCATACAACATAATTAAACTTTGATGTCAAGGAACGCAAAATCTTCTCCACAATGGTGACGTCGTCCATCTTCTCGCCATGGAATCGCATCTTGTTGCTGATCTCCATTGTTCTGGCACAATAACTAGTGACAGATTCTCCATCTTTCATCGCTAATGTTTCAAAATCTTTTCTCAAGGCTTGAAGCTGTGCACGCTTCACTCTAACAGAGCCTTGATATTTCTTCTTCATAGAATCCCATATATCCTTGGAAGTTTCTTTGCAAAGAATAGTCTCCAAGATGGAACGATCGATAGCTTGAAAAAAATAATTTTTTGCCTTCAGGTCCTTCAACTTTCGAGCTTCCAATTCTGCTTTCTGGGGATCTGTCAAAGCCATGCCTGTTGGTGGCTCTTGAATTCCAGATTCGACAACCAACCAATACTCCTTTGATCGTAAAATTTTTTCCATCAGCATACTCCAATGGTCATAGTGACCATCAAAGCGTGGAATTGCTGGTTGAACAAAATTGTCGGTGGCCATTGGAAATATTGCTGCTGCAATTTTCTCACGAAAGTTTTTTTTTTTTTTTAAACTCTCTCACGTTTCTCTCAGGCTCTGATACCACTGTTAAATTGCTAAAAGGAGGAGAGATGAGGCTGAAACTTTATCTTACGTACAAAGCAACTCCAAGTCTTTTACAAAAGACAAAATACATAACGTAAAACACACCATAACTACCCATGTTCCCCATAAAGCACTTGCCCCACTAACACCTAAAAACTAGGATAACCAATACATATGACTCCACTAATTCTAATAACTAAAAAAACCAAATCAGCAACATGTGGAAAAGGAAATAACTGTTATATTAACACTCCATCTCCTCCGAGACCATTCCTGCTGAGAAGTTCTCCTACTAGGCAACCGTGCCCGCCACGATGCCCACGTCGGCCTCCATTACCCATCCCATTATGATGATGTTGACCGTGATGATGCCTTCCCTCGTGAGCCATGCTCATTTTCATCCTCTGTTTAGTCAACCCCCCAACTCCGTTTCAGCCTTGACAGAGGAATAGTTCTCTGGATGATGAGAGATGAAAGGAAGAGAGGGCCTCACTTTTATAGGGGGTTTAGAGGCGGTGGTTTAACTGTAGCACCCCATGATTTTGGCAGTCTTTTCACACGACTCGTCTGCGAAATTTCTCGGCTCAGCTACTAAGTATTTGAGCAATCCGTGTGAACGCTGTGGATGAATACTTTTCAACTACGGACGAAGGAAAATGTGGTCATGTGTTGCCTTGGGGAGCAAGATCGCGCGGGAATGAAATAATGGCGGTCGCTCTCTCTGCGTTGAGATATGGGACCAGAGATGGGGACGCGGATGTCGACACCTTCTCATTTGCGGCTGGACGGTTCTGGCTTGGTTAGATGAGCAGATAAATTCTGCTCCTTTGGGCCGCAAAAAGAACAGCAATTGAGGGGTTGGAGACTACCGACCAAAAAAAAGGGGTTGCAGACTTGCTCTCGTGGATCTGATTTCGTTTTGTGCTTATTTAATTAACCATTCTGAGCATACCCTTCAAGGCAGTTAAAACGATTATCGACTGATTAGTTGAGCTACAAAGTGTTATAACTTTATATTGTTGAGCTAGATGTCTCTCTATTCAATGCATTAATACCTTATGATTTCATTAGAGTAAGCTTCACAATCTCATTACCTTCGAATGCCAAAACTATGATTAGCAGTGCAAGATTGCACTGCTAATTGTATCTCATAGGACTGTAAGATTTGTATACAAACTTCGGTTTTGAAAATAAATTTAATTGTAAGTGACTTTCAATGGTTTGACATTTGTTCTAGTCTTTTGAGGGAGCCTTGGTACTAAGTTTCTTAACTATGTCAATGCATCTTGCCCATAAGAAGATTACTTGACAATCAATTAGTACCTAACTATAAATAAACTTTTATGAAATGTGAAAGGCCACAATAACCACCCATTGATGACCTTGCTCGCTTGACGTAGGGTGGAGAGGGGGAGGACACTAAATACAGCATTACGCATTTTGAAGCAATCGATAGCTTATTTTAGAGATAAATACACTAAAAGTCTTAAAACTTATCGCAAAAATGCAATTGAATTGTATAATTTTCAAAAAAATGTAATGAAGTGTAAAACTTATTAATGCCGCCACCACCCAACATTGGAGGGGCCGATAGGGCTAGCCTAGATTTGAGTCGAGGGTGCCCAAAATTGGGCAATGTTGGCCCCAAGCCAGGGTTGGTGACCCTTGTTGGCCCTCACCTTGGGCCAGCGCAACTCGCCCAGATTTGGGCGATGTTGGCCCTTGCCGGTCTTGGGTGAGGTCTTATCGGTCTTAAGCGAGGGCCAAAATTACCCAGATCTGGGTGAGCCTCACTCAAGTCCCGAGAGTGTCGGCCACCCTCCCCCTAAGGTTGCTACTTTGTCAGCCCCTCCGGCAATGGGCAGCGGCGCTCCCTCCTGGCAAGGCGTCCTTCTCGAAATGGTTATGAAGATCTAAATCTAATCAAAGGAAATAATCAAAGAAAGTCCAACTTTGGGTGGCGAGTATGTTAGGCGAAACTTTCTTACTTTACCTGAGGGATTTGAAATTTGAATTAGGCCCCGCAATCGTATTTCGCCCAAGATCAAACAAGTATAACTTATTATAGCTATCGCCCTACTTCATAAAAACAGACTTCCATCTGTGAATCTTGTTCCTTTTCCTTTCGGACTGATCAAATTGGTAAATTAGCAAAAGATTTCATAATAATAAGTTTCTGGGCTTAACTAGTAGAAGATGTTCGATTTCTTGATCGCCAATTTGGGTTGCCGGAGTTACTTGTATGACAAAGATGGAGAGCATATGCCATTGTCCGTGATGTTTGCTGTTAAAGCCCCTATCTCTCAATTAATTCTGGTCAATTTGTATAGGCATGCCAATGGCGCTCTCGAGGAGCTCAGTAACATATCAGTTCTAGTTCATAACCTTCAAATCTTCTGCATATAATATATGGAATCATTTGATCCGAAACCTCAAACGACGGATCCCATCACACTCATTTTCAGTGTACATGAATAATATTGGTACACAAACAGTATAGAGAAACTTCCATCAACCTCCACAACACTTCAAACAGCTGAATCTGATCATCCAGCGAAACTACTCAAAAAGATAAAACAGGTATTGGTTACTAGTAGGAGCCAAAACATGAAATCCCCAAGACTCATTTATTGCTGACACGGCGTCATTCCTGTCCAAGACCCAACTCCAAGCGTCCTCTCTAGTCGGCTGTCAGAGCGAGAGTATCGAGTTGCTCGGTTATTGGAGTTGGTGTTGCAGCCACGACTTCCTGTTCTTGTTGCTGCTCCTGTTCCTGTTCCGGTTCCGGTTGCTCTGCACAGGTGTAACGCCTCCCGAACCGACCATGCGCATGGCACCTCCTCCCTTTGTGACCATGACTGTGACCTTTGCAATGACCATGATGACCATGTTTGAAAAGTCCATGCCCGTGCACTAAAAGAACCCTCACATGATGCCCATGTCCGAGAGTACCGAGTTGCTTGGTTGTCAGAGTTGGCGTCGCAGCCACGACTTCCTGCTCCTGTTGCTGCTCTTGCTCCTGTTCCGGTTCTGATTGCTCCGTACAGGTATGATGCCTCCCAAACCGGCCTTGCGCATGGCAGCTCCTCCCTTTGCGAACATGACCTTGACCTTTACAATGACCATGATGACCATGTTTGAAAAGTCCATCCCCATGGACTAGAAGAACCCTCACATGATGCCCATGTCCAAGAGTATCGAGTTCCTCGGTTATTGGAGTTGGCGTCGCAGCCACAACTTCTTGTTCCTGTTGCTGCTCCTGTTCCTGCTCCGGTTCCGGTTGCTCCATACAGCTGTGACGCCTTCCGCACCAGTCATGCGCATGGCCCTCCCTCCCTTTGTGACCATGGTCGTGACCTTTGAGATGACCATGATGACCATGTTTGAAAAGTCCATGCCCATGGACTAATGGAACCCTCACATCATGCCCTTGTCCATGTCCATGGAACCCATGACCCCTTTTTGTCCATTGAGACCATGCCCAAAGAGAAGTCCTACATGGGGACCATGCCCACCATGATGCCCATCTCCATTTGTTCACGCATGCCAATAGGGCTCTCAATGAGCTCAGTAACATATCATCTCTTCTTCAGAACCTTTAAATCTTCTGCTTAAAATGTATGAAATCATTTGATCCGACAACTCGAACGACAAATACCATCACATTAATTTTAGTGTACCATCCCCTAATATTGGTACACAAACAGTATAGAGAAACTTCCATCAACCTCCACAACACTTCAAGCAACTGAAGTTGTTCATCCGGCGAAACTATGCAAAAAGATAAAATCGGCATTCATCACTGGTAGGAGCCAAAACAAGAAATCCCCAAGACACATTTATTGCTGACATGGCGTCGTTATTGTCCAAGACCCAACTCCAAGCTTCTTCTCTTTGCTCAGCAGCCAGAGCAAGGGTACCGAGTTGCTCTATTACCAGAGTTGGTGTTGCAGCCGTGACTTCTGGTTCCTGTTCCTATTCTTGTTCCTGTTCTGGTTCCTGTTGCATCATATACAGTTATGACGCCTCCAGCACCGGCCGTGCGCATGGTGCCTCCCTTTGTGACCATGACCATGACCATGGCGATGACCATGTTTGATAGGTCCACTCCCATGGATGAAAAGATCCCTCCGATGATGCCCATGTCCATGTCCATGATGCCCATGACCCCCTTGTTATAATATATTATTATTTCAAATGTGATCTCAATACTGTATTTCTCAATTAATTTCGATTTATTGCACAATTTATTACTTGTGTTTATTATGTAATATTTGCTTGTTAATATATTACCATAACGGTCTTGATGGAAGACGTCCGTAACGTAAGAAACAGAATAAAACGTCAGGTCTTCTAGTCTAAACCCTAATCACTATAGAAAACACACCATCACATTTGATGGATATTGGCTAGTGGGACAGGATATACAGATTTGGTGATTCCATATTCACATATAGATCGCGATAACATTATGTTTCCGCAAATCAATCCCAAATTATACACGTATTTGATTGTGAATGATAGATCGGGATCGTAAGGTTTTATTTAGATTTAGTCTTACAGTTAGTGTCAGAGCATGTTTATAATCTTTGCTTTGGTGAAAATTTGGGAATTTTTGTATGCTTTCACTAAATTATGTATGGGTAAAATTCGGATCTTTGGTGGCTTGGAATGGAATTTCAAATTTCGGTCAAATTAGGGCGACCAACCACACGATAACGGATTTGCATGGTCATACACCATTAGGTAGAAAACCCTTAAGATTATTAAGCATATTACTGATTGTCGGAGGTTAATCGAGCGATGAAATTTTCGGTGGTTAGGGTTTTAAGACATAGTTTTAGGCTTAATTCCAATCAATTTATAGGCTATTTTTGCCGAATCTTAGAACTATACATTCATCCCGGCATTGTCTTCGAAACTCATTGATCAATTTGGTTGGACATGGGCTGTGGAAGAAGACTTAGGAGGCGGAACGGAGGTTGGTTGCGGCAGAGCATGGCGGAAGAACAAAAATTGTGGAAAGAAGGCCTTGCATGTGCCCCAGCGCATGGAGGGGCACATGCGCCCATGGGTATGTGGTTGGCGTGTGCAACACAAGCGCTTGAGAGGGGAGCGGTGAGCGCGTGCCCGAGAGCCACAAATCGGCGCGCATGGTGGTTTCTCCATTATATCGCTCTATATATTTTATCCCTCACTTGCGTAAAATTCCGTTCTTGCCCCTCCGCATTAGTAAAATTACGGTTCTACCCTGGCAACCTAAAATTCCGATTTTGCCCCTGTTGGGCGTGAAAATTTACAGTTTTGCCGTTTTGGGCGTAAAATTCCCATTTTACCCCTTGTAAGTGAAATTCCAATTCTATCTTTGTGGGTAAAATTACAATTTTAACCCTTTTTACACTTGATTTTATTGTTTTTCCCTTACATGTAGTTTTTGAATATTTTCTAGTAAAATTAAATGTCTAATTATACATATATATTTAATTAATTGAAGATTAGCTACAACATCTTTGATTTTATTAAACCACATAGTAAGAGCTTATGGATCACATACAATCAAAAGGACATTGATTGTAATTAGTCACATTAATATTATGAATTTACCCAGAGGGATTAAAAAAGGGAATATAATTTTGATAGTTTCATCATAAAATAATTATGAATCTATTTAAATTAGAAACTTTGCTCATAGGCAATTTTTGATGTTATGTGATTCTTATTTTATAGCATATTTACATTGATAAAATATGATTTTAGGTTATTTGCCTCAAATGTAATTTACTTTGATTATGATGCAGTCTTACTATCTAAAATTAGTTCTGGTATAATTGTTCCCGAGTTTAATGGAAATAACTATAAAGAATGGAGGAAATTAATTCTTCTTCAATTGGGGTGCATGGATCTTGATTATGCTCTATGGTCAGACGAACCATGTAAACCTACTAAGGACAGCACTCGAGCTGAGTATACTCTTTATACACAATGGGAATGGTCAAACCGTCTTAGTGTGATGTACATAAAGATAAAACT
Source organism: Eucalyptus urophylla (assembly GCA_026873135.1). Classification (NCBI taxonomy): domain Eukaryota; kingdom Viridiplantae; phylum Streptophyta; class Magnoliopsida; order Myrtales; family Myrtaceae; genus Eucalyptus; species Eucalyptus urophylla. The sequence continues at coordinate 29,560,915 of CM049473.1, forward strand.
CCTTGCTAGTATTAGTGGTTCAGTCATTTGGCATAACAATGCTAAAGAATTGTTGGAAGCTATTGATGCACAATTAAGTCTTCAGAAAAGGCGCATGCCATGACCCTGATTATGAAATTCTCAAAGTTGAAGCCTACCGGTATAAGAGGTGTATGTGAGCAATCATGAAGATGAGGGATATTGTAGCCAGTTGAAGAATCTTGAGGTTGGGATAACAGATTCCTTTGTTATGTACTATATTTTGAACACTCTCTCGCAAGAGTATGCATCTTTCAAGATCTCTTACAATACACATAACACTAAATGATCAATGAATGAACTTATGACCATATGTGTTCAAGAGAAAGAGAGGTTGCCAATGGAGAAAGGAAAAAGTGCTCATATGGCAACATATGATAAGTACAAAGGCGAGGCAAGTAAAAAGGAAAAGGTAAAATGCCTTTATCTCCCAAAGCTGGCCATCAAGAAGGAATCCAAGTGTTTCTTCTGTAAAAAGAAGAGGTACATAAAGAAGGATTGTACCAAATTTAAGGTCTGTCTCAAGAAGAAAGGTAACCTAATTTCATGTGTTTGTTATAAATCTAATATGATTGATGTGGGTCACGACACTTGGTGAATTGATTCTAGTTTTACAATCTACATTTCAAATTTATTGCAAGGTTTTCAGAACCAGTGGAAACTAGTGGGAAGTGAACAAAGTATTTATTCAGGAAATAAGATGCACTCGCATGTGGAATCTATTGGGATATGTAGATTAGTTCTCAATAATGGATTTGTTTTAAATTTAGAAAGGATCTTTTATATCCCTAATTTCTCTAGGAATTTAATTTTAGTTTCAAGACTTGTACCTTTGGAATATTTCTTTGAATTTTCAAGTTCAACATTCAGTTTATTGTATAAATATGAAATTGTTGAGAGTGATATTTTGTTTGACGGTCTTTTTCGAATTAATTTACAAGACAATGCCATTTAAAATGTAATAAACGTTCATGATAATGCTAGCATTGTGAATGAGGATTTCTTTATGTTGTGACACTTGAGATTAGAACATATCTCAATCGATAACATTAAGCGATTAATAAATGATGGAGTGCTTAGTACTCTAAATTTTATTGATTATGACACTTGTGTCGACTACATTAGGGGAAAGCAAACCAACAAGTCAACAAATGTGCCAAAATGAGTACAAAAATATTAAAAATCATATATATAGATATTTGTAGTCCAAATATGGGCTCAAATTGTTAGAGATACTTCATCTCTTTCATAGACTATTATTCACGATTCAAATATCTTTACTTACTTCGTAATAAGCACAAAGCGCCGGATGCCTTTATGGTATCTAAAACCGAAGTAGAGAAATAATATGATAAGCAAATTAAGATCGTGAGATCAAATAGAACTGGAGAATATTATGGTAAATATATTGAAGATGGACAAGCACCTGGTCCATTTGCAAAGTTTCTTAAAGAGTATGGGATTATTACCCAATATACTATGCCTAGTTCTCTAGATCAAAATGATGTAGCAGAAAAAAGAAACCAAACTTTATTGGACATGGTGCGGAGTATGTTTAGCAACTTTGAACTTCCTAAGTCCTTGTGGATTTAGGCTCTTAAAATGGCAGTGTACATATTAAACCGAGTTCCTATCAAGACTGTTCCAAAGACGCCTTTTGAGTTATTTAAGGGTTGGAAACTTAGTTTGCAACATGTATGCATTTGGGGATGCTCGTCTGAAGGAAGAGTCTATAATCTACAAGAAAAGAAGTTAGACCCAAGGACTATAAGTGGATATATTGTTGGATATGCCGAAAATTCCAAGGGATACGGGTTTTATTGTGTATCTTACACCACTAAATTTGTGGAATCGAGAAACGCTAAATTTCTTGAGAAGGACTTGATCAGTAGGAATGATCAATTCAAGGATCTTGTTTTCGAAGAAGATTATTTAGATACGCGACCTTCCACCTCAAGTACTGGGTTGGTTGTTGTTTACAATGCCATTTCAGTTTAACTGACTGTTGAGCAACCAATCATTGAAGATCCACAAGTTGCTGATATTGATTCGGTAGGCCCAACTGTTCAGCAATTACCAGATACTGCTGAGCTTCCAGTTGAACAACAAACTCCTCGAGAGGATGTTGATGCAACATTAAGAAGGTCTACTAGAATGAAGAAATCAACAATCTCTAATAACTACATTGTGTATCTGCAAGAATCTGACTATAATGTTGGAGCTGAAAATGATCCTAAGACGTTTTCACAAGTTATGAGTTGTGATAAATTAAATTTGTGGTATAATACCGTGAAAGAAAAGATGAATTCTATGGCATCTAACAAAGTTTGAGGTTTAGTTGAGTTATTTGATGGTGCAAAGGCCATTAGTTGTAAATAGGTCTTCTAAACTAAAAAGGATTCATTATGCAACATATTGAAATGACGCCTCTGGCATCCACCATGCGCATGCACTCCCCTTTGTGACCGTGGCAGTGACCATGGTGATGACCATGATGACCAAGTTTGAAAAGTCCATGCCCATGACCCAACAGACCCATCAAATGATGCCCATATCCATGACCATGGCCCCCATGTCCAACACCACCCCTCATATGATGCCCATGTCCCCCTCCGTTGCCTATCCCATGATAGTGCCTTCCCTCGTGAGCCATTCTCATCTTCATCCTCTGTTCAGTATATAATCCCCCGACTCTGTTTCAGTCTTGACAGAGGATTAGCTGTCTGGATGATGAGAGACGAGAGGAAGAGAAGGCCCTTACTTATCGAGATTCACGAGGCGTTGGTTCAGGTGTAGCAGACTTATCAACTTTGGCCATCTTTTCACACGCCTCTTAGCTAACAAGTATTCGAGCAATCCGCATCAACGCTCTTGAAAACTAGGAACGACTGGAAAATGTCGTCGGGGTGTTGTTGTCTTGGGGAACAACTCCACGCCCGAACAGTGTAATGGAGGCTGGTGGCGCGTTCTGATTTTGCGGCTCCGCATTTCGGGCTTGGTGTGCACGTTTAGATGAGCAGATACCATTACTCCTTTGGGCCACCATAAGACAACCGATTGAAGTTGGAGATCTGCTCTGTGAACTGATTTCTCTTTGTGCTTATCTTATTGACCTTGTGTTTCATCTTATTTGGTGTACTCTTCAATGCAGTCGAAATAATTACCAATTGGTTAGAACTTAGAGCTAATAATGACGACGACCACGACAGAATAATAAGCAATAATTTGTTTTTTGAAAACATTTTAAAGAGAAACTATGCTTATTTTTACAATGTAACTTTTTTTTTTGGCCAAAACAACACAATGACACAATAATTGGTTTAATTAAACAGATTTAAATTATTATTATTAAGCTAATTAAAATTTTAATTATAAGAGAAAATTGGCACCATATTTTCCTCCTACAATAAGAAATGAAAGATAAACACATTTTTCTATGACATTTTCTTTTGTTTCAAAATTATGAATTATGTTAATTTTTGTTTTTGAAATAACTATTCATATTGTCAACCTAAATGTCACCATTCAATGCATTGACAGCGTGCTGTTTCACCTGAATTTATTGGTGACGAAATAACCTTTCATAAAAAATTGTACGGTTTTTATTTGAAGGAGACCAGTTCTATACCAACTCTGGAAAGGAGATATCATAGCTAACAAAGAAATCAACGACTTCACTTTAAATAGAACTATACAAACTTAAACCGTGTCGGGATTTAATCGACAACAGGGTCTAGAAAATACAAACTCTACAATGGAACCCAACGTAAACAAATTATGCCGGAATTTAATTGACAATAAAGCTTGACAACACCACGTTGGTACGTTATAATTTAATTAACAACGTGACACTAATGATAAAGATACATGTTGAAATTTAATTGGTGATGCAAGTATGAAAGATAAATATACATTGCAGGAAAGTAAAAATAACTTAAAGATAGTAAATTTGATTACGCAAATATGAAAGATAAAAATACGTTGTAGGAAAGTAAAAATAATTTAAAGATAGTAAATTTGTTTGATTTGTATGGGCTCTTCAATAGACGAATGATGGTATTTATAGTGGTTGTGCCATAATCATCTTCGATTAGTTCTCCTACAGTTGTAACTACCCCTTTTCCTCTGAAAACTCTGTGCTCGTATTTTATGATGCCGCGATCTTGCCTTCAGATGGTTGTTCCTTTAAAAACATGTGGCGGTTGCTCCACAACCTTCATTACTTTGTTCGAAGTGGCTTGAAACTTGTCACAACGCCTTGCTACCCTTTTTACGTTCAGCCTTTTTTTGGCACCTTGACAATTTTATTGACCTTGCCAATTGATACCCTGGTTACACTTCGTCATATATCGCCAACTAATTGATAACAATCATTGATGTGTGCTAATATCAACGCCGGTCTTAGTCATCGATGATGAGTCACATGCTTGACAGTATCTAACGCTTTAGTCATATCAACGACCTGTCCACCTTTTGGTGTAACCACTTACTAATTCATTGGATTAAGTTTCACTCCTTCGAATGCTAAAATGACAATCACTAGAACAAGATTGTACTGCTATTTGTATTACATAGGATGGTAACATTTGTGTAGACTTCGGTTGTGATAATCATTTTATTTGTCAGTAAACTTCAGTGGTTTGGCTTTTGTTCTAGCCTTGGTACTAATTTACTTTGACTATGCTAATTCTTCTGACTAGGGGTGTCAATGGGTTGGGTCAGGTCTTGATGTTACCCGACCCGACCCGAACCATAAGTGTCACGCCCCGAACCCCGAGCGCATGCCCATCCCTCTCAGGTCGATAAAATTTTGTGACTTCCCAGGACGAGTCGCCGACCCATTGATATTTTTTAAGCACATGCGGAAGCAAAAATAAATCCCCTGACAATAACCATCCCGGGATAGAAAAACAGGATACGAATTCACGAAACAAACAGACTTTTATATTCACATAATGTCAGGCACAAGGTCTATGACCAAAAGACTACAAAAGACTAGCCTTCCAAAAAGAGACGGCCCTAGCTGACCTACACTTCTCATCACTTCATCTCGGCTCCCGGTCCTCCACTCGACGACCCTGAAAATATTGTCCCACAACGGGGTGAGATAAAATCTCAGCAAGTCTAAGCTCTAAACCCCAGTTAGGAGGGAAATACGCCCAGAAGAGTCCTAACCACGCAATCATACAATTAGCATAGATGACTTACCTCGCCTCAGTTCCACCTTGCAGGTCAGCCCAGTTCATATACATTTTGTATAGAATCGATACATCCAGCAATTGAAACGCATCACTCAACTCAATAAATCATAGGGGTCCAAATTATAGGGCCAAATCGTTATAACACGTCCCATACCATGTCACACAATTTTGTCCCATAATCCGGTGCATCAAACTCAACCATCATGCGTTCCAATTGTTAATTACACCCCTCAAGGGTACGACCAACTCTATTGGCAGTCTTCTGGCATTGCCAGGCGTCGTCTCACCCCATTGAGCACGGTTACGTCTCTCTCAGAGACGACTTCCCCGAAAGGGCGTAGGTCCAGAATCTACTGCGACCCGAATACAACCTACTCACAAATTCGGTGTCTTCTGGCATAGCTAGGCTTCGTCTCCCACCATGAGCACGGCGACGTCTCTCAATTAGACGGCTTCCCCGAAGGGGCGTAGGTCCAGAATCTACTGCGACCCGAGTCCCAATGAATGGGTAACATCCGGCTTAACAGCCCGGAATGGTTTCTCTTAACCAACACACGACCACTCAATCTTAGCCTAGGATGCTGTGCATTGCACTCAAATGCCTCCATTAAAATAGCGATCCTGGCCTATTTTCTTCATATTAAAAACATCCTGAAAATAGTCGTGTCAATTTGAACTAGAAGACTGATACCTATCTTTTTCAAACCCCACTATTTGATATAGTACTTAAAATCCATTTTCGGTGTTAAAACCCGACACCCGGGATTTTCTGAATAAGTACTGGAAATTCACAATTTTTGGAATTAAATAACAAAAATCCAATCAGCACTCAATTTGCATAATTTAACACTCAATTGCAGAATTTAACCACATCATTGCAATCAGCACAAAATTCTGGAAAAATAATTAATAAATAATTATTTCGAAAATTAATTAATTAATTCAATTTAATTTCTAAAAATACTAACCTTGGCCAAAATTATTAAATTAAATACCGATACGGACTCGGAAAATTCCCTAACCCTTCTAGATAAACAGTACAATTTATTTAGGCTTTAGCTAAACCATGCTAACCACCTAACACGCTCAATTAAATAATTACATTTCTAATTTAATCTAACTAACCACTTAATTCCTAATAAAATAAATCTAAACACCCCTTAAACGTCATTAGCCTACTAAGCAGAGTTTAGAGTATAAACTCACCGGCTAATTGCGGAAACCGGTCCACCGTGACGATGACGCGACGGCGGCCGAAATCGAAATTTTCGGCGGTGTCGACAAACTTGAACCAGGCCTAAAACGGGCCCAACAAATCTCAGCCCAAATCTGAGATTTGTTTCCAACTTGGGCTGGGCTTCACTTGATTCGCGGGCTGAACTTCGGTGGACTTGGGCTCCAATTGACTTGCTGGAATTGGGCCTTGCTGAATTGGGCTGAAGACCCAATTAATTGGACTGTTCTCTTGGGCTGCTGATGGACTTCAAATGGGCTGGCGTTGCGTGAAGATGGGCTGCAGAAAGATGGCAACTTGCTGGGCCGTTGATGTGGGCTAAGCTTCGGTGATGCTGGGCCTTGACTCGGTGAAATGAAGCCATGCGAAGGTGGGCAAGGGAAACGCGAGCAGGCAGCGTGAGATGGAAACGCGGGGCAGCTTCGGTCTTCGCTGCTCGATCCGCGTACGTGGCAGCTTCAAGGAGTTTCGGTGGGGTGTGGCTTCGGTCAGCAAGGCTTCGTGGATTGTTGAAGTTGACCGAACAGCTTGCTGGCGTTGCGGATGAACGGAGAAGCAGCTTCGTCCGAGCTGCGGGAGACGCGCGGCCAGGAGTCAACAAAACAACTTGGCTGAGGAACTTTGACTCATAGAGATCAAGTGTTGGAGGTGTGGCGCTGCAACAGGGGAATTGGTGGCTTCAGTGGACGCATGGGCTTGAGAGAAATGCATGGAGAGAGAGAGAACTCGGTGGATGGTGATATTGATGATGAAAGATGATGATGATGGCATGGGCTGAAGGATATGTGACCAAAAGCAATTTCGGTGGGGGATTGCCGTTGCAGAGAGGGAGATTGAAATGAAGAAGCTCAAAAATGAAAATGAAAGTGAAGCAGAAGACCAGGCTGTCGCACAAAGGGAGGAGGAGGCGGTGGTCTTGGCGTGCGGGAGAAGCAGCCGGTGGAGGGTCCCAAAGTAAAGCAATTCAATCCATTACATTGATTGCATGTCCCCTATTTCTTTCCACTTAATAATTCTATGAATTAACAAATTGTAAAGCGAAAATTGCTGTCCCTTTGTAAAGCTCCGAATTTCACTTAAATTCTCTTGAATTTCTTCATCGATTCTCCAAATCGAGGTCCAATTTCATCGAAGAAAAATCCCGAACAATTTTCTATAAATCCCCGACACTCACAGGCTCAGTTTAGAAGTCCCAATTTCCATTGATTTAGCCCATCTAAATTTTCGTTGATTTTCCGCAACGTCCGTATCGATTTTCCGCAAAAATCCTGGAATCTCTGAAAATTCTTCGGAGAATTAGTCGACATTCTTCAAATAGCTCGTGACACCTCAGAACTTTCAATTTCTGAAATTGGGTTCAAATTCGCGGTTATTTTCAATCCGGCGCGCTTTTAGTGTGACCTAATCTACTGGGTAACTTTTAAAAATTTTTGGTGCAATTGACCCATGATCGATTTATCTCGAGTCACATTGTACATCTTCGACACATTGGTGATTCTCGATTGTCATGAAAATCTCGAGGTATCAATTACGGGCACTGGGTACCAAAACGATAGAAAAATCGGTCTAGTGCCGATCGACGAGTATTTTGCAATAAGGTGGAATCACCCACACTCTGATCACACATCTCAGTCAAGTCGACCTATCTCCGGTCTCTGATCAATTTCAACAGTGCCGTAATGACCCTTGCAATTCAACATAGTCGAGCAGTCAATTTCTGGTCGAATTCTCAAGTCTATTGCATTTAGATTCCTTAATTAGTTCCCCAGATAATCCAGTTATCTTATGAATGATCAGCTCAGAGAATATCACTATCGGCGCGTCGACAAAAGGGCCGATTTATTTAATTGAAAACGAATTCTGAAAATTCAGGATGTCACAATAAGGGTCACATACTATGACCCGACCCGAACCGACCCGAAACACATTAGAGCCACATCGAAAATTCAGGTTGGGCCAGGTTGGGTTTCTGGGTTTTCCCTTCTCTCTCTTTTTTTTTTTTTCACCTCCCTTTTCTATGGGGTTCGGGTTGGGGGCACCATTTTCGATAATTAACCTTTCAACACATTAGACCCGAGTTCCAACGGAGAAACAGAATTTACAAGAAGAGTAGCGGAAACTTCGGGCAACCGCACAAAAGGTTGAGGGCGGAGATAAAGCTCACAACCATCACGCATGACAGGAACATGTTACGTATTTTGAGGATTTGAAAGTTATTTTATAGTTGATTCTGGTCTTCAAATAGAAGGACCTTTATAGGTGGGAGAATGTGTGCCTTATTAACATTTTTGACTTCCTTTGCTAGATTTAGAGAGAGTATTGGTTTAGACTGAAGATAGACCACTAAGCAGTGCATGTACTATGCATTAAAAGTCCTCTCAATTGTCCATTTTCCCTAAATACCTGATCCTCATATTGAATCATTTCACTCTCCAGTGTTCTTGAGATGAAAACAATGCATGGCAATTAGATATTCAATGACGAACAGAAGCATCTACAGAGTTGGGAAACTGAGTGAATTGAGAGTATTCACTTCCGAAATCACGGAACCAATGTGAAAATGAGCAACAAAGCTTTTGTTTCAATCAAAGTGGTGATTCTCCAAGGTGAATAATGCACACAGCATGCCCGTAATTTCCTTTCACATTTGTTTCTTTTGACCCTTGATTGTGGTAACGTCACCTGTGGAAATGGCTTGTCATGAAATATTATATCAAAAAAATGGAGAAGCACTCTTAAATCTGAGCTGAACCACTAGTGCAATGTCTTCTTGCTTAATTTGCTGAATTAAGACAACACATCCAACGATCCATACACTTGAAGATTTCACCAGTTTCGCCTGCCAAAACACACAAGGCAAAAGAAGGGATCGGTAATTTGTAAAAGGTATTTCTATTGGGGCAAAATTTTCCGAAAATATAAGCATTTTTTATTTGCTATGCCGATATGTATAACGCACCATGCAGATAGCATTCAGACTTGATTTTTAAAATGGGCACCTGACCCATCCGGTCCCTTCTACACCAATGCTTCTTTCGTACAAATTGCGAGAGAAAGAGTCACATACCCTGTCGACCATCAAATGCGGGATTAGCCGTTTGCAAAGTAAAGAGACCGATGAGAGGATCCGTGATATTTATTGGCTTATATTTCATATGCATTTGTTGGTAGCCTTTTGGAAGGTGATTTACGGTACCGTTATACTTTGCTTAAAGATGGTTTCCTTTTCGTTCTACGGAGAGTATCCAGTCCTCGCCCTGATTCTACTGAAGAACCATGGAAGCAAAAACACCAGCAAGGAAAAGAAAGTTCCGATCCATGCCCTGATTTCTCTGCTTACTAGTCATGGCATGATCATACACAAAAACAAGACGCTTGGCGTGTGCATTAGCACGTCAAAAAGATAAGTTCACTGAAAATACTAATTATTTCTCAAAATGCTGTCAAGTCATGAAACTTCTCATACCACAAACAAGTCTTAGAATTTGTAAATATTGTAAAATCAAATGTCTCTACAAGATCCTTATTTAACTAAAAAATTTAACTTGGCAGCTTTGATATTTATTGAAAAATTTTGCAAGTAAAAATTAATCTTTTTTTGAAAACAAGTGGATTCAACTCAACATAAAGTGTGCCACTACATCTGATCAAATATAAGGGTGTGTTTATTTTACAAAAAGTGAATGATTTGGAAATATTTTTTCTTTAAAATGATTGCTTGTATAGCTCACAAAAATGAATTAATAAAAAATATATTTAGTGTCTAGGAAAATGTTTAGACATATATTGTTGTCAAAACTTAAAAGATTTTCATTGACTATCTAATTTAAATAATATAAGCAATATTTTTTCAAAAATATTTTTCAAATCCTTCATTTTTCGACGAAACAACTAGAGTCTAGGTGTGTGAGTTTATGTCTTTTAACCAAAGAAGTATTGATAATTCTCTGGTCAAAAAGAGAAGGTATTGGTAAATAACTCATCCTACTTCCTTTTTCTTTCGAGAGTATTGTATGGAATGAAAAGAGGACTACCGTGAGCCCTCTCTTTCTGAATGCTACCATGAGGGGCACAATTTTATGTGTCAACATCACGAGCCAATCTAGGTGGGATGAATTTCTTGATGACCACGGCATAAACCCGCGCCGTATTTGCTTATACTAGTCTGCTTTTGGCAAGTAAATACTCATTCATTGAGTGTAAGGAGGACCCCTACCTCTTGTGTTGGGTAAGTCTCAAATAAAGGTCTCAATAGACGGACCGGCCGAATTTACACCTTACATAGCCATGATTGGTGGCATTTTCATCTAAGGGTGTTTCTTGATTTCTTTTTCTGTTTTATCTTTCGTTTCTCTCTCTAGCGTGAGAACCTCCTTCTCCCGAGAGATTATCTTCAGTTCATCTTTCCTCCACCCTTTCGTTTCATCCATTCTATTAGAATATTTAAATAATAAACTATGTTTCCTAAAAGCTTAGACTTTTAGAATAGTTGACAATGATTCCACAAAATCTCAAGAGCTGGAGGTCTTGAGTGGGAGAGTCTTAGAAAATTTAAATAATAAGTTATGCTTTCATCTAATAGTTTAAGCTTTTAAAACAATTGATAATGATCCTACAAAATCTCACACATTCCTCTATCAACTAGTGGATGATAGAACCCACCAGTGGGCAGCTGCGTTGGTTGAGAGTCTCTTCCTCATCGCTGAGGTTGAGAGTTCGAAACCCCGCGGTGCTAACGTTGTAAGTGGGGGGCCATGGTGGTGGGATCTTGTGCTAGTCTCCCCTGAGGTACTGACGTTGGTCCGAATGTGCCATTGTGGCACTACTAGGGCCTTGGGACCCCGTAAGGGGGCCCGACGGATCCTCGGTTCACAAAAAAAAAAAAAAACTAGTGGGCCACGGATCCGATTGTAATTTGTTTGTAGTGGATAGCCCCCTTTCATATCCGAACACACTCGTTAGCACGGATCCTAAGGCCATTTTTTTTTTCCTGAGATCTGAAGTTCATTTGCTTTCATGATCGAATGTGACAAATCAGTTTTGGTGGGTGGAGCGTTTGCTCATCACCAGCACTACTTTTTTGATCCGGTTACATCTCGCTTTCGGTGTTGTGTTTTGTATTGAAGCCTCTATCGGGCTCTACTGGATGATTTTGAGTAATGAAAGAAATGTTTCTTTGACAAAAAACAGAAAGATCTTTAATAGATCAGTAGTGGTTTCTTGGGCACAACTGATCTAGATTCAACATAATAGATATAACAATTTCATCATATAATTTTGAAAAGGTAGAGAAACATGGTGTTCCTCGGGTGCGGCCTTCCCATTCACCGAAGCCGATTGTTGCATGCTTGGTCCCATAAGAGAATTGGATAGATTCATAATCCTCGGCATGCGATGATATACTTGACTTCCAAAGTACGAAAAATAAAAATGATGGAGAGAGAGGGGAGGGGCCAAAACTAGCTAGTAGCATATGGTTAGGTCTCCCAACGCTGAAAATCACTCCATGGTTCCCACACTAAGCTCCCAAACAATGTGGCTCTTCTCCCTTAAAAAGTTGTGTCACTTTATGATCTTGTGCCCTTCGTGTAGAAGGACTTCCTGTCTTGGCATTCAATGTTCACAGAGCTCCACTTGGCTAGAAATTTTTATGGGCTAGAGATTTAGCCCTTTCTTCCTACCATAAAAAAATCCCATGGCAATCATAGTAATACCTTAATCTGCAGATCACTGTCGATTTTCGTCAATCCATCTGCTTATGATATGTGCTTGATTTTCATGCGTCGGCTAGTCTAGTCTAGATCATTTGGCAAGAAGAAAGCTGCCGCTAGTTTGTGATTTCTCTCTCGTTTTCGTTCAAGCCGATAAATCTGCCTTTGATTTGAATGAATCGTGTCCGGATAGAAGTTGGGAGTGTCGTGTAATGGTAGGCATGGCATGTATAGTGGAATGTTGCGCAATTCCAAGTCATGTCTAAGTCCTGGTTTCATAATTCGTTCTTGAGAAATACTCATATGGAGTTCAAGTTTGAAGATCAAATCAAATAATTATTTTTCACTGAAAAAAATTATTAGGACTTATGATCCTTTCTTCATACAACTTTGCCAAACATAGTACCAATCAAAATTTTCATGGAAAGATGATGCTACATTCTGGATACAATGATTGTCACCTCTCCATAAATGGACGGACTAATTTGAGGGAAGATTAAAGAGACACTTCCTCTCCTTAGATCTGGCGATCCGATCTATCGGAGACAAAATGAAGACGGACCATATCTTGCAAGGGTACAAATTTCGCCGTTTCTTTGAGAAATTCTGCAGTAGATAGACAGCGTTGTTGCCGTGGAAGGAACAAGAAGAAGCCATGGTTGAACGAATGGAGCTCGAACCAAGTAGAAGCTCGAGTAGAAGATTGAAAGGAGCGTGTTTAGACTGTGAATAGGTGAAGTTAATTAGGATTTTCAGTACTAGAGGGAATCAACTTTTTTTTTTTTTTTTGGTTGAAAACGGGTGATTTCTTTCATTCCTCCATACGATAATTACAAGACAAAGGTAAACATACTTCTGAACATAAAATATCCCTAAGAAGTTAGGGATGAGAAGACACCCAGTTAAGAGGTAGTTTTTTGGTTCGATGTGCTTTTGCTATCCAATCAGTGGCTCGGTTTCCTTCCCGGGGGCAATGAGAAGACACCCAGTTAAGAGGCAGACTTGGATTGCTCGGCTGATTTGGGCTAGAATTCTTTTGCCTTCATTGACTATGTTCCTCACGTCCCAAGGTGCTTCTTCCCAGCCCATTATGCTCTCCACTACCGTCAAGTTGTCACTTTCACAAATAAAGTCTATTTCTTTCTTCTGACTTACTCACACGTGAACCTCTTGGATTTGCTTCAGAAAACTCAGACCTTTTACAAAAGCTAGGGTTTTAGCTTGAAGAGGAGTTGCAGCTCGGATCTCGCACGCGAAATCTCCCTCCACCATTCCACACGAATTTCTCAAGATCTCGGCAATTGAGCTCGGGATTTCGCTCCCCAGCCAAGATGCGTCCATTTAGTTTCTTCCCTTCTAGATCTGGTTTTTGATCTGCTGTTTTGTGGGTTCCATCTGAGGCAGGTGATGGCTTGAGCTCTCGCCTCTTCTAGTATGGCTATGGGACTCGGCTGCTGTCCTCGGAATAGTGCATTGTTCCTTGCCTTCCACATGAACCAGAGGATTGTTGCAACTTCCTCTGCTGCAGGTGAGCGTTCAACTGCTGTCCTTTGAGTTCGGCTGCTGTCTTCGAAGAGATCCAGTAGCCACTTATCTGCTTTGTGGACGTTTTGTAGGTTGTTAACACTTTTCAAGGCTTGGTCCGACCATATTCCTCCTGTCCAGCCGCATGAGGAGAAAGTGTTCGATCGTCTCAGGGTACTTGGAGTAGAGCGGGCATATGGGGTCCGGTAAGCCTCTTCTCTTGTAGAGTTTTTCACGCATTGGTAGGGCATCTTGGCATATGCTCCATAGGAAAATTCATTTTTTTTTTTGGGGGGGGGGGTTTGTATATTCCATATTTGCGTCCATAATTATCTCGGTTGCTGGAAAGAGGTTGATGGTGTGTTTGTAGCTGCCTTGAAAGACTTGGATCGCTTGTTGTTGTAGCTACTCTTGACTATATAGCTTCCAATTTTGTTTGATGTCCAGTATAGGGTGTCTGCTTTGGGGGAAGGACTAATGGGGGTTGCTAATATCTCCTCAATGACGTTTTCTGCAAAGAGGTTCTGCAAAGTTTGCTCCTTCCACTTCCTTGTGTCAGCATTTATTAGTTCTGCCACTTGTGTGGCTCATCCCTGTTTGCAGGACCCCCAATTGTGCTAGAGGGTAACCACTTGTCCTCTCCGATTTTTATAGTTTTGCCATCCCCTACTACCCATCTAACTTCGGGTTTAATGGCTTCTCTCCCAGTTAAGATACTTTGCCAACCCTAGGAGGGTCGAAGTCCTCTTTTGGCTTTCCAAAATTCCCCATCAGGGAAGTATATGCCTCTAAGAATTTGACTCCATAGTGTTGAAGGATTCTGATGTAATCTCCAAGCTTGTTTACCTAGCATGGCTCTATTCAAAGTTTGCAAATCTTTGAAGCCTAGACCTCCTTCATCTTTTCGGAGTTTCATCACTTCCCATTTTTTCCAATGCATTCCACTTCTGACATCGCTTTGTTTCCACCAAAATGATGCAAGTCTCCTCTCTATAGCATTACAAATAGAGTTTGGTATCTTGAATATCGACATGGCATATTGGGGAATAGCTTGCACTACACTCTTTATCAATATTTCTTTACCTGCTTTTGAGAGAAAATTTTCTTTCTAGCCTTCCATCTTCATATTAATTCTAGCCAAAATCCAAGTGAACATGTCTTTCTTGGACTGACATTCAATTCAATTTGTAGTTTCTTGCAGGTTGGAGAGAGCTAGCTCATGCCCGTGAGCTCAGGCTTTGAAATTCAATAAGCACCTAAAAAATCACAGGTTTCGTCGTGTGCAAGCACAAGCAAGCTTGAGAATTTGTACAAGACTGGATTTTTAGAGACAATTCGTGCAAAGATCATGTCTCTAGAAAGAGTATTTCGATGCACAAGATCTTAAACTTATTCGAGCACAATGACGTTTTTGGGGTAGGAAAACAAGTGATTTGACAATTACCGAGTTCATTATTTATCGGAACAGAGATTTGATTTATGCAATGATACTTAAAACGAAATCACGAGAAAAGTATAACAATCTGTCTGAAGCAATCGCAGGTCGGCAGTAGTTAAGATATTACGGAGTGCAGGGAAGAAAAATGTATACTTTGATGCATATCTTTCAGACCAAGGTTCAGTTTTACTCAACGGGTTGAGAACCAGGACCTGAAAATTAGTCTGTATCATATCAGAAATGATATGAACGTATTCACAGCAATACTACTGAGTGATAGTGTGATTTCAGGCAGAATAGCGACTTCAAAGCACATCCACCATGCCGAGGACAGTGACGTCTGCTTTGACCACGCAAGTGTCCTCCACCAAAGTGCCTTTGTTCGGATTATAGAAGTTGGCATGAACAATGTCAAAAAAAAGAAAAAAGAATTCAATCACCCGTAGCTTGTTCGCTAAGGAGATGTGAGTTCCGAGTCCGGCCTTTCCATCAGGATAGAGCCATATTTTCCTGAATGAATGTAATATACCACATCTCTGATTAATCAATGTACTTTTTGTTTGCTAGTCTTCACAACGTTAATGCACAATCCTATTCCTTCCTGGAAGGACAGATGGTCCTGAACTTGGTGAGGATTTTTTCAGTGTTGTAGTTCCATCTCCAAAGAGAGAAACATGCATCTGATTGTTGGGTTAAGAATATATATATCACCAATATGCAAATTTATATTAAAATGAATGTGTGCAACGTCCATGTTTATAAACCATCAATCAGAAGACCGATCGAAGAAACTTCCCTTAGAAATACTTGTCAAGATAGTTAATTGTTCTCCATGATCAGTTAGGAACATATCAAGAGGCAAGTGAGCAAAGGAGATTAACATCCATTATTTAGTGCATGCCTATATCAGGAACATTGAGAGCAATACGATTTCTGGTTCCCATCTACAAATACTTTCAACTCGGAGAATTCCTTGTCCAATCTCAAGCAGTTGTCGACCTTCCAGGTGTGCTTCTGACTGATCGTGTCCTTTACCATCAACAGATTCTCTCCTTCGCCAGTGCTCTTTTCCCTCTTCATGAAAACCTCCATGCCGAACACGCAAGTATTGTCCGTGAGACATCTGCTCTGCACATTGTTAAACTTGGTCGAAGCCACACTTGAGCTTCATCTGGTGAAAGCACCATTCCTTTCTCATGGCATCTGCGGAAAGAAGAAGATTTGAATCAATCAACTAACACTGGCTGCTTAACTAATTTGCTAATCAAAGAGCTTACTTTTACTAATTATCTCATCAAACTATATAAATGAGGATAAATGACGAGATCTAGTACTCTCAACAGATCAACTGTTAATCCTCTCAAAAGTGGGAACTTTATCATGTATTACTCCAAGAAGTAAAGCCAAATCTTGGCACATTAGGGGAGAACCACCCAAGTTGGTGCCAGTCAATGTCAGCATTCTTGTTTTAGACAATATCCCAAGCAACAAAAGAATCAAGGCAACCATTTGAAGAAGCTGTGCTTACGACTTTGTCTGCAGTTGAGGAAAAAATCACACGACAAACTGCAGCTTGGATCAGAACCAACTCTTTAGACCTAGTAGCAGGCCATTTCCAGTGAGAGTAACGAATTATAGATTGGCCAGCAGATGAAGATGAGTCATAACTTATTCTCCTTGAGAATGATTCCAGCAAGACCCCGGCATGGTGCCACAATCAACACCAAAGAGAGATATGATCTCCACTACCCACTAATTGTATGGGGTTTCAAAATATTCCTGACTTTTAATAACTTCTCTTAAGCATAAGCAGCATTGGGATTACAGTCAAGATGATAGCTATAGAGCTAGGCAAAACATAAAGACCACATCTCAACGAAATACTCCACATATACTTTAAAATATAAGCAAGATTTCAGAAATCTAGTCTTCGGATGCCAAGGCCTCCAAATTGCTTAGGGGGACAAACAGTGTCCCACTTAACTTTTGCTCCCTCTTTAGCATCGGGATCTCCCTTCCAAAGGAAAGCTCTACACTTCCACTCAAACATTTCAAAAACTTTCTTGGGCAACAAAAAAGTTGACCCTAATAGTTAACCAGACTATGAATAACAGATTTAATAAGCTAACGCTGGCATATAAGCTGCTTTTAACCGTCCAAGCTTTAGATCTTGTTGTAATTTGATGCTTATAATCCTTGTCTTCCAGACCATCTAAAAAAACTAGAAGAAAGAACCAAACAAGAACATAGGGTTGGCTCATTTGTCATGCTGTTTGATTTGACTGCTGCATGTTAGACAAATGCAACTGTAAAAGATTAAGCTATTAGGAAACGTGCCAAATATATGACTTAACACTCCCCTTGCGTAGAGCCAATCCCTTACACACACACGCGCGCAACAGAATGTGGATGTAATCATGTCAAGGGGACAACCGGGGAAAAGATAACAAGCGATATAACAGACAAGAAATTTTGAAATATTGACATGTGCTTTGATACAATGCTAGAAATGAACAAGTAGATGCAGAAAATTCGTTGGAAATTTAACAAAACAAGTAGAATGCGAACGATTTGCTAATCCTTCATAAGATATTCTTTCTGCATTCTGATTATACCCCATGATCATTACCCGCCTCTTAAACGGCCAGTCAAAAGAAAAAGCAGAAACAAATCTACTCACCCTTTAAACTTTTCCAACCAGCAACTCCAGGGATTTACGTCTTTGATTCCATGAAGTGGTATACGAATATTTATCAAAATGAGCAATGTGCAAAGATTTCTTTGAGTGCTATCCAGGATGCAAAATGCCTTCATTCGTGTCTGTACGCAAGCCGACTAAACCATTCCTTAATCTTGGATGGTGAATAAAATGCTGGAATGGAAGGTTTAAGGTGCAATAAAGCTATTTCCCCCATAGATCTCGAGGTGCATCACAGTATGCTTTGAAATAAAACGATTGCATGCGTGGGCATAAGTACCATGTATCGTAAATGCAGACAGAAAGTTGATACCGAGTTCCTTCCACTTCTACCGAATGCTGCAGGAGTAACTTTGGTATATCAGAATCAGAGATATAAGGGATAATAGTCAGGTGTGTCACACAACTTAGTAGAAGTGTTCAAATGGAGTTTCCAGACTAAAATGGGAAAGAGAATTTAAAGCACCTAACTGCTATTAACATGACATGAACTCGCTCTATCCATCTGAAGTTCGGAGTTACACTTTTTCGATGTGATGCAACTTTCAAACATTCTCAAACTTGTCTTTTGCTATTTATTTATGATTTTTGTGATTCATCTAGCGGATTGAAACATCAGGGGAAAACAGACACTTATTGAACAGGGAAAGAGAACATACATACATACCTCTATCCCTGCGAACAATTTGAGAACCAATTCTAATCATGGAAGGAGTTTCCACAGAAAGTCGAGATCTTAAGAATAGAGCCTGCAGTGGCATCTCCCCTTCTTCTCTGCAATGAGTGGCAATCTCACATCCCGGTCCCCCCTTTCAGCATCTTCTCCTCCTAGACTTGATACCGGCGAGGCAATGGCAAAGGAAAGTCTTATGGACTATGCCCACGAACTAAAAGGTCATAAAACAATTAATCCATTATAGAATTCAATGGAAGCTAAAAAGAAGGATGAACATTTAGAGAAACCGTCGCTCGTTCAGGCTACTGAGATCTACAAGCCGTGTTTAACTGAGGAAATGCAGCTGACTACTAACAAGAGTTCAAATAAGGAAAGCGCAAAGTAGCTCTACCTTCGCCTTGCGACCCCGGAAATACGGATAACTGCAGATGCGCAGTAGGTCCGGAATGATCCAGCCAAGAGTTCCCCCCCTCCCTATGGCGCTCCGCGATCACGCAATCGATCTCCAATTGCTGATGAACTGGATCCCCAAAAACAATGGAACAAACAAAGACAGGAAACGCTCCAAAAGCCCGAACAAGCCCCCATAGCCAAAAAAGGACACGACCAAAGTCAAAAGGCCCGGAAATACCGGTGGAGCCATCTTGCGTGACTCGAGTGCGAAAAGTTCTGAGTTCGCGGAGAGCTTCAGCTGTTGTCAGCTTCCCAATCATAAAATTAAAAATACGAACCCCTCTCCCTCTCCTTCATAAAGAGCCAAGGCTCTCGGATAATTAAAATACCCTAATCTCTTCCACGTAGAATTATTCGAGTCTGAATCCCCTTTTTAAGTAATTGATTCGAGTGGGTCTCTAGACTTACCACTCCATGTAACAAGTGGGATTTTGCGGCTGAGGGGCCAATAGCAGCCGGTCCCTTTCTTGCATCGCTTCTCCAGAATCGGGCAACTGAAGATCCAGAGTTGTTCTAGGGAGGGAGGGAGGCCATCCTGGGGCAACTTCCTCAGCTTCGGGCAATTGATGATCCATAAGAATAGGAGAGAGGGAGGGAGACTGCTGGACAGTCTTTTCACGTTCCCCATATCCCAGATACGGAGATCGAGCAGAGAGAAAGGGAGTGGAAGCACAAGGTCCTCCTCCGCTCCCACTCCTCCCAAGGTGTCACCAATCTCCAGCCATTGAAGGGAGGTGAGGGGGGTAAGCCACTCCCTCATCGGCTGTTTCATATTCTCGCATCCCCATACCGCAAGTCTTTGTAGCTGGGGTGGCAATCCTCCATCAGGGAAGCACGTAATACTTTCACACCAGGCTATTGTCAAATCTCGGAGATGAGTAAGTCGATGTAATTGATTAGGTAATGATTTTATTTTTGGACATCCATGAAGACAAACACTCGAGATGCCGGAAGGAAGAGGAGGGAAGCACTCCAGCTCAAGTGTAGGACAACAGCACAATATCAAGGAAGTGAGATGGGATAGCGTGTGCAAGCCCTGCGGTAAGCTTCTTAAATTATCGCAAGACAAAATTCTGATCTCTTGAATTGATTGAAGACGGTCTACAAGTTTCTCCGCAAGCAACTCCACTCCACTACACGACTCAATTTCAAGTTTCTTAAGGGTTGCAGGTGCGAATCTACCCCCGCTGAATAGAGACGCTGGCAAAGAATCGCATTTGAAGATTATTAATTCTTGCAAACAAGACGTCATGTCACTATGGTTATTGCTGCTGCTTGGTTCATCCATTTGAACTTTTAATCCTCTGGGTAATGATTGCAACATCTTGCAATTGTTGATATTTAATGATATCATCGACTTTGGCATACCTGCTTCGGGGAAGGACACAAGTTTTGGACACCCGTGGATGGTGAAGTTTCTAAGAGAGGAGAGGGTGTGAATCTTACTTGGGAGCTTCTTTAAATTGATGCAATTGCGCAAGTTCATAGTCTCCAAGTTGCTAGGCAACTCTATATCTTCTTCTCCAGCTATAAAAGATATGAATTCGGGACAACTTTCGACGACTAAGCTCTTCAGACAAGCAAGATTCCGAATTACATCTCCATCTTGCCACAAGTACATCAAGTTTTTACAACTTTTTATCTCAAACTTCTCCAGCTTGATCCAGGAGCTTGTAGACTCATGATTTAAGCAAGTTATTTCAGCAACATCTTGTATGACAAGAGCGGTTAGAGATGTCAGGTTTACGAAACTCTTCAGCACCCCCTCATTACAACCTCCAAAGTTTAATTCATTGAGGGATGGAAGGCTAATAATAGAGGACGATGCATCCATACGGGGACATGAGTTGATTTCCAAATTTTTGAGAGAGCTTAGTTGACTAGGCAATCTTTTAATCAATATAGGACAATCCTGAATGACGAGATGCTCAAGACGAGGGAATATAACTCCTACTTCTTCACTGTCGATGCAATGAGACCAATCCTCCCACAATGGCATATCCTCAAATTCCAAAGTTATTAAGGATGGAAAAGGGATTTTAGTTCCATAAAATTCATACCCTACCGTGTATATTGCATTTAGACCTTTGATGTACAGTTCTTTAAGATAAGATAGTTGCCCGAGCAATGGTAATGCTTTGACCCTTTGACACATGTGTAAACGTAAATGCACTATATTAACATGTGAGGGACTTCCTAACCATGATGGGAATTCCAGGCCACCATAGTAGGAAATTTCAAGATTTTCAAGGTTTTGGTGAGGGCGAAGAAAGTCAAGAACCTCTCCCTCAAGCTCTTCATTTTGTAAATCTTCAAAATCTATACTCCACTGCATGGTCAACTGGCATATTCCCTTTTTTGTGCATAAGTTAGCATCTTGGGCATCTTTGGCTTCTTGAACCAAATGCAAATTAAAAATGCACAATTCCCCTCTAAGGTTCTCTAGGTTTTTTAACTCCTTCAACCTTGAGCCATCTCCCATTCCCACTATAAACTTCGGCAACATCTCAAGACCCACCAAACTACCTATATACAATGGCATCACTTTTAGTCTGCTAGTGTCGCTAATATCGAGAAATCTCAGATTGATCAATTTCTCCATACCTTTTGGTAATTCAAAAAGGTATTGACAGCCTCGCAACATCAAAGCCTCTAGGTTATATAATGCAACAATTGATTTTGGAAGCATTTCAATATGAGTATATGATAGATCAAGGTGCCTTAGGTGCCTCAATTTGCCTATGCAATATGGTATCTCCCTTATGAAATAGTGACTTAACGAAAGCACCCTCAAATACTTTAATGTTGACAACAATTCGCATAGAACTTTCTGGGACAAAAATGACTTGTAACAACGGCTAGATTGCTTCCCTAACGATATGAAGCTCCTAAGTCCTTTCATTCCATGATATATCTCGAATTTTTTTGACACAATGTAACTACTAGGAATGAATGAGGCGTGACGAGCTAAGGATGGATTATTTTGATCCCACTCGACTTCAAACTCCCCCGAGCTAAAATGGGTTGCACTTGCAACTAGTTTTGCTAGGTCATTCACAAGATCGTGCATCAAGAATCGTGATTCATTGCTACTCGACCTTTGAAATAATGATCTAGACACTAGCTCGTTGAAATAATTCAAACCTGCATTCCAACGGTCCTTTCCATCTTTTTCCTTCACCAAGCCCTCTGCAATCCACCAACGAATCACCTTGTCCCGTTGGATTTCATAGCCCTTGGGAAATATAGCACAGTAAGCGAAACATCTCCTTAAATGGGAATGGAGATGGAAGTAGCTAAGTTTCAAAGCTGGAAGGATGTTAATTCTTTCTTTTGGTAGATCCCAAATCTTGCTGTTCAATATAGCTTCCCATTCATGGGGACTAACTTTAGTACGTAGCAACCCAGCCAATGTCTTCACGGCTAATGGCAAACCTTTGCATTTTTCCGCTATTTTCCGGCCTAATACTTCAAGATTGGGATGATGAGCAAAATTTTGGACTTCAAGAGCATGAAATGCGAACAGAGTCATACAATCATCTAGTGACAGCACTTTGAGAGTTATCCATCGAGCATTGGCCATTGAAGCCACATCGAGGTCACGAGTCGTGACGATAATCTTGCTTCCCTTTGCTCCTGATTGAAAAGGTTTCAACAGGAGAGTCCAGTTTTCATAATTCTTGTTCCAAAGGTCGTCTAATATGACAAGAAACTTCTTTCCTGAAAGGTTTTTCTTGAGCTCATCTTGAAGCCAATTCAAGGTTTTACCTTCACAGGACAAATGACGATCGATTGTCTCTAGGATACTCTTTGTAATAGAAAGTACATTGAAATCATCGGAAACACAAGCCCATGCTTTCTCATCGAAGGTGAGATGAGGATGATTGTAGATTTGTTGAGCCAGAGCTGTCTTCCCAACACCCCCCATCCCTACAATGGCAATCACTTCTAGTTCCATGCATGTTCTATCGTCTTCTTCTCTTGTCAATAATTTGAGGATCTCCCTTTTTTCATCCTCTCGGCTAACAAAACAAGGCTCGGTCCCATTCGTTGAGGGAATCGGCTTATCTAGCTGGTGGTAGGCTGATTGCCTCCCCCTGTTCTCTGTTAGGCTCAGAACATCTTTACGAGCTATGATCTCCTCTAATCTGCCATCTAGCTTTTCTATCTTGGATCTCATCGTGCGGTCGAACATCAATGCTTTCGGGCTCAATTTGAAGCAACAACTCGGAAGAAGGGCACGCACCTTGCTAGTGCCAGGTTCTGCCTTGGACTTGTTTTCTGTAGATTTTATGGCGAACTCATCGAGGAAGTCCTCGATGTCATAGGCCAAGTTCCTGAGATCTTCAAGCCACCACTTCACACTGGGATCGCCGGTCATTTGCCTGTCCTCTGCATCAACCAGCACCTGGTCAATACTACTTAGCATATTCTCCCATTTCTTCAGCAGCTTATCAATCCCCACACGCCGTGCAAAGTTGAGCAGCTCACGAGAGGCCAACATCTCGAATAGCACGGGGAGAAGGGCGCTAAGAAAGAGGTCCGCGATGGGCATGGCTTGGTTCGTGAGCTGTAGAGAATTATACAAGACAAGAGTGCCCGGATGGTTTGAGTCGGGGTGTTTTGAACAAAGAGGAAACAGAAGTTCTTATTTTCAGGACGGCAGCATCAAAAGTTCTAAATTTAAGCATTAAAGTACTCTAGTTAGACCGAAATAATGCAAAGTGTGGGTCCCCTTCCGCAACGTCTTGAAGACTTACACATTGAAAGTTCTTACTTTTTATATATTTATTTCCTTCTCCTCATAATGGCGGACAAAGGAGTAGGTTCAATCCATGTTTGTCCTTTAGCGAGGGAGGTGGAGGAAGGGATTGAGACTTACGACACCGATTGTGTGTGTGTGTGGGGGCGGGGTGGAGGTGGAACTGCCCACTATCTCGACTCAATTGAGGTGACCAGCAACGGTCTTTCTTGGTTATTTAGTTTGGCTGATGACGACTTGGAATCAGAAAAAGGTTGTTCTTTCAATTTGTTTCTCACTCCCTTTTTGCAACCGTTGAGAAAAATCTATTCAGATTTTAAAGTTGACAAAATTTTCTAATTTTAATATTTATGTTAGAATAAGTGTTGGAACAAGCATACATAATTTTGATCAACTTTCAAGGACTTTTTGCAAAGTTTATTATATTTCAAAAACACATATACAATTCAAGTGAATATCCTACTCTGACAGGTCCACAATGTGACAAGACCAGAACAAAGTCCAAAACAAGACTTCTCGAGTATATAACAAACGACTAGAATGAGACAGATTCATAATATAATCAACAATGGCTACTGATCTGGATAAGAATTTCACTTTCCATATATATATATATATATATATATATATTGAGTTAATCACTAATTGATGAAATCAATCCCGGAGACAAGTTCCAAATAAGGAAGTTATACTTATGGAAATTAAGATTTCGATTGTATGGACAACTAGGATCAAGTGGTTATTCTCTCTGTCTTCAATCGCCACAAGATCTTTTTGAATCTTTCTATCAAAAGGGTAGATTGGAAGAAACCTTGGCGTCGGTCCCGTTTTGGTAGCAAATAATCCAAATAAGATAATTTTCTTGAACCAAATTTCATCTCTATATTATTGCCTAAATTAGAATATTTGATGTAAATAATGATTTCATTGAGACTTTAGGCATTATCCAATAAGATACTATTGACAAAAAATCACTATAAGTACTAATTTGATCCGTAAGGCTTTGGATCACTTTTTTAAAATTATTTTGATTTTTTTGTGCATTGATGATATTTTAGCTTTGAAATCATAATCATTCTTAATTTGATCGTGAGACTTAGGATCAATTTTTTTAATTATTTTGATTTTTCTTGCGTGTTGTGGTGTTTAGGGTTAGAATAATTGTTAATTTAATCCGTGAGACAATGGATTATTTTTTCAATTAATTTAACCCTTTATTTGAACTTTTGATGAATATCTTGAGTGGGTTTGGATATAATGAATATATTTGGTAATTGCTTGTTTTGGAAAACACCCAAAAAAATCAAATTGTGATAGTTTCCTAAATTAGGATTGCATTTTTTTATATATTAGATTGCATGTTAGGACATATAGGATTTCTCAATAACGTTGCCTAATTTGAATATGATTGCATGTTTAGATAATTCTAGAATAGATTCTAGATAGCATTTTCTTTTATAGATAGGGTCCCAGATAATTCTTGCATGTTTAGATAATCTCACATTTTAAAATAGTTTTTTGAGATAGGATAGGGATTAAGTCAAATTAATCCCTAAAATAGATTAGAAAATTATTCATTTTAGATAGTTTAATTAGGGTTTTTTAATTACGAATTTTAATAAAAAAAATAAAAAAATATTTTGTGCATGTCATATAGTTTGCATGTTAGGTTCATTTAATTAGAAATTGCTTGTCAATAGGACTAGGTCATGTAGTTAAAATGCATGAAATATAGGTAAGTCTTAATTTTAAGATATGATAAAATCCCAAAATTAATTGCTTGTTTTGGTGTGTTTAATTCATTTAATGCATTTTTTTATTGAGTGTTATTTTTAATGTTTGTGCACTCACGTGATCACTCCCTTGCATGTTAGTGATTTAGACTAAAATTAATTTAGACTGCCTGTAAAAATATTTTTGAAAATAAAAAGAATAGTACCAAAAGGGCATTAGAGAAATCTAGTGCAACCGAGTCCTTGATTCTTTGGTTCGTAGGAGTAAAATAATTCTCTTGTTATTTTACTTAGATGTCTAATTGATCTACCATAAATGAATTATTGGTGACTTCTATATAAAATTTATTTGAATGCTAAAAACTTAAACTTAAGTCGTGAATCGGTATGGGTTTGGGAGAGCCCGAGCCAAATCTATACTTAGTAGTCCATTAGCCAAACTTTACATGGTGCATTCGAGATTAGATTGAGACAACGATTAAATTGATATAAATGCAATATGTTTAAAAGAAAATTGAAAAATCTTCATAAAAAGACACTAAAAGGAGACTTCTTCATGATTATTTCGAGAAAATTATGCACATTTTGACATTGATATCAATTTGAAACACGAATATTGTTTTTAATATATGATGATACATTTGCGATATTTGGGCAGGGGGGTCGATTATTTGTCGTTCCCGTGTCCTATTTGCTTTCCCACTTTTTCTAGAAAATGATTAGACTCAACCTGAACGTGCATGTCTGCTCGTTGTAGAGCACATTTATCCGGGAAAAAAGTGGTTGGTAGATGCATTTATTTCACCCAAAAAGTGGTTGGTACACTCAACCTTATTTACTAGGAAACCTGGAGTCCGCAACTTGCATTTAGTTGACAAATTATATCAGTTCCAACTAACATTTGGAAAAAGAAAATTGGATTGAATGGCAGATGCAAAATCTCCCTCTCTACCCCCGAAGATTGTACGTTCAACTTCGTAATGCAGAATCTTTTTCTTTTTGGTTGGGAAAAAAAATAGAAAAGATAATAAGTTGACAGTTGACCGTTGACTCCAAGCGCACGTTATCTGTGTTTGGTGGACATTTCAATACCTTTTAAAACCATAGCGACATTTAGCAGAAAATGTGACTTAGGATTACGGAACCTGAACTAGAAAGAAATCATAAGACTGTTGTCCAGTCCAACCCGAGAGAGAAAATATCGCAAATACCTCCCTTTTGCTTTCTCAGGGCATGAAAAATTTGTCTAGATCTAGTTTATCTAGAGCGTTGAGGATATGAAGTAGGGCTATTTTCTTAAAATATGACATGGACTAGACATTATCTCAAATAAGAACCCAAAGAGTCAAATTTAGGATCCATTTATTTGAAAGAAAAATGTTTCTGGAAAATTATTTTCTAATTTTCTGTTGTTTGGATGATAGAAAACTAGGAAAACGTTTTTTATGAATAGAAAACAAGAAGTTCAAATTGGAGAAAAACAAATTCCCTTTTTAGTAAGAAGAAAATCACTTTTCTAAATCATCAAACAAATTTTCATGGAAGTCATCATGAAGTTTTCTGTGAAACAACACTTTTGTCTCATATAAGGGTTTGAACTCATAGACCTATTCTTATTCATGAGAGGTATTTGTAAAAGGTCTTATTATTATTTTTTAATTCTTTCTTTTTCATTTTCTTTTTGCTCTTTTCTTTCTTTCTTCCTCCTCACACTTGGTCCGTGGCTTTGCATCACCTTCCTCTTTGACATAGTTATTGGTCTCTCCACTAGCGAGCTCATGGGCCTCACGTCCTCGTGTAAGAATAATTGTGGCTCAAATGATATTATTAATTAATGGTTCAATAATTATTTAAATGCTATAAAAGAAATATTTTATATGAGAAGTTGCAATTCCTAGGAAAATGTGCAGTTCTTATTCTTCAGGAAAAGTGTCAAAAAATTCATAGACCTATTGTATTAGTGATAATTTAGTCATAAACCTTTTAATGGTGCGAATTCAATTCTAAACATTTTAATTGTGCCAATTGAATCTTAAAACTTTTGCATTAGTGTCAGTTTAATCCTAAACGTTTTAACTTGGTGCCAATCTAGTCCTTTCAACTAATTTTGGCTGGATTTTACTGATGTGGACGTTGGCTCACTTATATGGGACCACCGACGGTGATGTGGATAATTTTTAATAATATTTTAATAATTTTTCAAATTTATTATTAATTTTCTATTTTTTTCTTACTTTCTTCTTGGGGAGACCAACCCTCACTTGGGTGAGGGCAAGGGCTCCCTTGGCCAAATCCAGCGAGGTCAGCCCTTGCCCAGGTTAGGGCGGCCTCTCTAGGTGTTGCGATTTGGCCAAGGGAGCCCTCGTCAGGGCTGCCCTCACCCATGCGAGGGTTGACCTCACTTAGGCAAAATCCGATGAGGCCGACCCTTGCCGAGGCTCGGTCTCGCCATGGCTAGGCGAGGCCAGCCCGCTTGGCCGTGGCCAATGACCAGCCATTACCTATGGCTGGTGACTAGTCACTAGTAAAATGAAAAAGAATAAGAAGAAGAAAGAAAAGAAAAAAAATAGAAAAAAATAATTAAAGCATTATTAAAATTGTCCACGTCAATGCCGGTGATACCACATAAGTGGATTAGCATCCACATTAATAATATTTGGCCAAAATTAGTTGGAATGACTAAATTGGCACTTAGTAAAAATTTTAGGTTTAAATTGGCACTAATTCAAAAGGTTTATGATATAATCAGCACTATTAAAAGGTTTAAAATTGAATTGGCACAAACTCAAAAGGTTTATAATTGAATTGATACCATTATAAGGTTTATGATTAAATTGGCAGCAATGGAATAGGTTTATGATTTTTTTTTTGACACTTTTCTCCTTATTCTTTTGAAGATAGAATGTGCTTCAATGAAAGACACCTATTGATAGCTTGTATAAATAGAGTTTAATTTGCTCTCCGCTCAAAATACGAACGTTTATATTCTATCCTCGATCAAATAAAATATGTTGAGGAGAAAGTGGGTTAAGGGAGAGAAATCAGATTTCTTCCTTTGCTTCTGTTTCTTCAACAATCATTCTTTTCAGGGTTTTTGTTATAAATAAAAGTATGTCTCCATTCCTCTTATCATGAATAAATCGTGCAGATTTAAGATTCTTTAATTTTGAATTTCCGCATAAAGAATTATAGTACCAACTACAGTATATATTAAAGCCAAGGTTTAGGATCTCATGATTTTTTTGATTACTAAAACTATATATGGTTTGGTTAATAATTTCCCATTAATGCTCGTTGAAATTATACATACATACGTTGAATTGAAATCACACGTAAAATAGTGCTTAGTTTTAGTTAATTAATATCTACTTGAGCTACTTGTGCACTCTCTGCAGCCCAAGTCCCATGTGAATGTCCATAATTCGACTTTACAACCGCTAAAGACCTTCGCAGCGACTTACATTAACTGATATTACACGTGACAATATAAGAACTGTTGGAGAAATCTTCTTGAAGTGTTTTGAAGTTGACAAAACGTTTCCATCAGTCGAGTCTGAAGGCTTGCAGACTCTACTATTTAAAGTCTGAAGACCTCCGGACAGCCAGACTCAAGACTCAAAGTCTATCCTCATTGACAGTCTCTAATCCGTTGAAGAAAGGTTATCCAGAACTGGATGTTCCGTCAAGAATTTAATCTTATCAACCGGAGAAGATCTCACGGCTGGAGAAGACGTAATGGAATCCTTTGATTGATCGAGATTGATTCGATGATTGAAGATTCGATGATTGCCTAAATATATTTGGAAGGTTTTACTTATGGAAACCGAGATCCTGATTGTATAGGCGAACATGATTGATGGGCTATCGACACGTTCCTTTAATAGCTCGAACAATCTTCCTAATTGATTCCGTCCAACGGGTAGATTGGAGGAATTCCTTTGGAAAGTGCCAACGGGTATGATGGCATAAAGGAGTATATAAGGAAGAAGGTCTTAGTTGTTTGAGGTGTGCGCGATAGAAGAATTCCAAAGTCTGAAGCTCCTTCTTGTTTAGACAATCACTTTGAGCGAATACTTGTATACAAAAGAGAGTCTATATTTGTGAGAAACCTTGAGGAAGTGTGGTAGAACATCTACACTGTGGAATCAAGGCAAAGCTGTGCTGTAACTTCTCTTTTGATCATAATGAAATCCAGCCGGTGGGCTGTCAGTGCGGAAGAGTGGACGTAGGCTTGGAATAAGCCAAACCACTATAAATCCTGTGTTCAATTCTCTCTTCCTTACTCTCTTTACCTTGATCGTATTTCATTTTGTTAATCAAGAAAGAATTTCCTTTCTATCGTTTGCCAAGAATCGCTTCCGTATCTCGATAAATTGTTTGTGCACCTACTCACCCCCCTCTAGGTGCTTATACTAGCTATCTCAATTGGTATCAGAGCTCGTGTACTCACTTTGTTTGAAGTGTTTTACTTCAGAGTTAAAGATCCATGGCTAGTATGTTGGCTCCAGGGCTGGTAGAAGGGCAAAGCAACACCAGACCACCTTATTTTGATGGAAAAGACTACAACATATGGAAAAACAAGATGAAGGCGTTCTTAAGATCAAAGGATCCTCTGGAATGGGACGTTGTAGAAAAATGAATCGTTCCCAAAGCTGTTCCTATCTCAGAAAGAGGAAAAGACACTGTTGAGTCTAGCGAAATGACTTAGGAAGAGATAATCAAGAGACAAGCTCTTGATGCAAAAGCAATTTATTCTTTATATTGTGCTTTATCACCTACTGAATATAACAGAATATCTTCTTGTGATACAGCCAAAGAAGTCTGGGATAGATTACACATTACCTATGAAGGAACCGATCGAGTGAAAGAGACAAGAATCAACATTCTTCTCGGTCAATACGAAGCCTTCAGAATGAAACCAGAAGAATCTATAACTGACATGTTTAGTCGTTTTACAGATATCGTGAATGGTCTTGAAAATCAAAGTCAACCAATTTCTGATCCCATGAAAGTAAACAAGTTACTACGTGGACTCTCCAAGGATTGGAATCACATAAAGACCTCAATCAGGGAGACCCAAAGAATCATGCCACTGTCTGTCGATGAGTTGGTTGGGACTCTTCAATCCTATGAAGTGGAACGAATCAATGAAGACGAAGACCCTAAAGGTAAGAAATCTATTGCATTAAAATCTAATGATGATTCTGATGTAACAGATTCCGAAGACGACTTGGATGATGAAGAACTTGCTCTCATGATAAGAAGATTCAGAAAACTGAATAGAAAAGGAAGAAGGTTCAACTCAAAGAAACAAAGCTTTCAAAGACAGCAGACCAAGTCTGTTGATGATGAGGAACCAAACAAAGATGTAGTCTGCTTTGAATGTAAGAAAAAGGGACACATCAGACCCAACTGTCCTCTTCTAAAGAAGAAGAAAGGAAAATCTGAAAGATTTCGAAAAGCTCTCAAAGCTGAAACCTAGAGTGATACAGAGTGTGAAGAAAGTGATAATGAATATGCCAATCTATGTCTGATGGCACAATCAGACTCAGACTCTGGATCAGACTCAGATAGTGAATTTGAGGTCACCGTCAAGAAAAAGGTAAAGTGGTATCTTGACAGCGGATGCTCAAGACACATGACAGGAGACTCAAATTGTTTTATAAAGCTTGCTCAAGTAAATGGTGGAAAAGTTTCATTTGGAGGAAACATCAAAGGAAGTATTGTGGGATTTGGAACTGTGAAAATTGGAAATCTCACAATAAGTAATGTTTCCTTAGTGGAAGGACTCAATTACAATCTTCTCAGCATTAGTCAATTGTGTGATACTGGTTTCAAGATCTTCTTTCAAGAAGGAATATGTTCTGGAATCAGTAAAGACTCTACTCAATCTTTCATGGGTCGAAGACATGGAAACATCTATCTTCTGGATGTGAAACCAAATGAATCGCAATGTTTTATCTCAATTCAAGACGAAGCAAGCTTATGGCACATAAAGCTTGGTCATGTCAACATGAAGCAATTAGCCAAAATCTCATCAAAGCAGCTTGTTCGAGGACTACCCAAATTACCTTATCAAAAGACTGATCCATGCACTCCATGTATTCTGGGAAAGCAAGTAAGAAATTCATTTAAGCCAATAAATCATGTCTCTACTAATCATGTACTACAGTTGCTACATATGGATCTCTTCGGACCAACCAGATCACAGAGTATTGGAGGTAAGAAATATTGCCTAGTAATTATGGACGATTACTCCCGTTTCACTTGGGTATATTTCCTTGCAAGTAAGTCCGAAACCTTCTCGTATTTTGAAAAATTTGCTAAAAAGGTTCAAAATGAAAAATGATGTGTTATCTCAAGTATAAGAACAGATCATGGAGGTGAATTTGAAAATCAAGATTTTACAAAATTTTGTGATGAATTTGGCTTTAAGCATGTGTTCTCCTCTCCATATACTCCTCAGCAAAATGGAGTTGTGGAAAGAAAGAACATATCTCTTCAAGAAATGTCTAGAACTCTTTTAATTGAAAGTAAGATTTCTTCACGATTTTGGGCTGAAGCTGTTTCAACAGCATGCTATATCATCAATAGAGTCTTCTTAAGACCTATTCTAGAGAAAACCCCTTATGAGTTATTCAAAGATAAGAAGCCTATTGTTTCATACTTTCATGTATTCGGTTGCAAATGTTTCATATTGAAAAATGCAAATAATCGAGTTGGTAAGTTTGAAGAAAAGTCAGATGAAGGCATCTTCCTTGGATATTCAACCACAAGCAAAGCGTACAGAGTCTACAACAAGAAGACTCAAACTGTGGAAGAATCAATGAATGTCAAATTCCAAGATTCTACACAAAGTGAATTCATTCAGACTCATCTCGAAGAGACTGAATCTGCTCCAGACTCTACAAAGTCTAAATCTCAAGAAGCAGTTCAGACTTTGAAGGATCAGCAACAAGTGACTGTTGAAGATTCAAGTGAAGGAAGTGATCATCAATCTGATAAATTAACCAGCAACTGGAAACATAAGTCCAGTCATCCCAAAGATCTTATTATTGGCGACATCTATGAAAGAATTCGCACAAGATCCAAAAGGCGAGAAGAGTCTAGTGCCGTGGCTCTTATTTCTGAAATAGAACCCAAGAGCATAGAAGAAGCTTTATCCGATGAAAGCTGGATTGAAGCTATGCAAGAAGAACTTAGAAAATTCAAAATTAATGATGTCTGGGAATTAACTCCAAAACCGAAAGGTAAATCAGTTGTTGGAGCTAAATGGGTTTTCAGGAACAAAATGGACGAAAAAGGTAAAGTCGTAAGAAACAAAGCTAGACTCGTGGCCAAGGGATACACACAAGAAGAAGGGATCGACTATGACGAGACTTATGCATCGGTAGCAAGGTTAGAAGCAATTCGTTTATTACTTGCATTTGCTTGTCATAAAAATTTCAGGTTATTCCAAATGGATGTCAAAAGTGCTTTCCTAAATGGATTCATCCATGAGGAAGTCTATGTGGAACAACCACCAGGGTTTGAAGACCCAAGGAAACCAGACTCAGTATTCAGACTCAAAAAGGCCTTATATGGCTTAAAGCAAGCACCTCGAGACTGGTACGACAGATTAAGTAAGTTTTTAATTCAAAATGGATTTGTTAAAGGTAAAGTCGACACTACTCTTTTTATTAAAAGAGAAAGCAAAAGTTTTCTGCTTGTTCAAATATATGTCGATGATATTATCTTTGGATCCTCTAATGAAAGTCTGTGCAAGAAATTTTCTAAGACTATGCAGGATGAATTTGAAATGAGCATGATAGGTGAGTTAACCTTCTTTCTTGGACTTCAAATAAAACAATTGGAGGAAGGAACTTTTATTCATCAAGAAAAGTATGCAAATGATCTTGTCAAAAAGTTTGGTCTGGACAATTGCAAAAAGGCTGACATACCAATGTCAAGTGCCTTGAAGATAGACAAAGATGAAGAAGGGAAGAAAGTCAATCAAAAGCTGTACAGGAGTATCATCGGATCTCTTCTTTATCTTACTGCTTCTAGACCTGACATTTTGTTTAGTGTTTGCATTTGAGCCAAATTTCAATCAGACCCAAAAGAATCTCATTTGAATGCTGCGAAGCGTATTATTAAATATGTTTCATCAACTTCAAGCATCGGTCTTTAGTATCCTAAGAAGGAAGATCTTAAACTTATGGGATATTCAGACGCAGATCTGGCCGATTGCAGAGTTGATAGAAAAAGCACTTCGGGACCTTGCCAGTTGCTTGGAAGCAAGACAGTGTCTTGGTTTTCAAGGAAACAAAGCACTGTGGCTCTTTCAACAACAGAAGCAGAGTATGTAGCTCTTGGAAGTTGCTGTTCGCAAATTCTATGGATAAAACAACAGATAAGAGACTTTGGAATTGAAGACTCATGCACGGAGATTAATTGCGACAACACCAGCGCTATCAACCTCACCAAAAATCCAATTCTCCACTCAAGAGCAAAGCATATAGAGATTCGACATCACTTTATTAGAGATCATGTTCAAAATGGAGATGTTTCAATTCAATTTGTTGACTCAAAGAATCAACTGGTGGATATATTCACAAAGCCGTTGGAGAAAAATCAATTTGAATCTATCCGTTCCAGACTTAACATTTTGAGGTATGAGGAGATCAAAGTCTAAAGACTTTCAGACTTAGACACACAAGACTTTATCTGTAAGATAGTCTTGGTACGATCGTCAGACTGTAAGTCTTTCTCTCTCTAATCTTATCTTGAAAAGGTACGATTGTCAGACTGTGTTTAAATGGTTGCTATATTTAATCGACGTAATTATTGCATCACTTCATTTTCAAAAAGAAAGTATTTTTGAAATGGCTATTTTTGCGGAAAAAGACAGTTATTTTGAAAAGGCATTTTTTTTTATTTCCTTTATGACGGTTCGTTTATCTCTCTTCTTAACCGATCGAGCACTGTCGATTGCTCTTCACTTTACTCTCAAAAACCCTAGAAAGCATCGATCCTCCATTCCCGTTTGTCTTCTTTGTTTAATCTTCAAAAAGTTGTCATCTTTCTTGGGAAAGTCAAGCAAGGAATCTTCAAAAAACTGAGAAAGATGTCATCTTCAAGGAAGTCTTCGAGAATAGCAAGCAGGGGACCACGGCGAATGAGTGAGGGGCCTACGCACTTCGATCTTACTGAAGAAGAAGTGTCTCCAGAACAGCAACCGAGCCCACAACATTCTCAGCAGCGTCATTCTCCACCATCTAGTCCTCAAGGCGTTGATCATCAACAACAAGAAGAAATCATCGAGGATGCAGACCCCGTAAGAGTTCAAAAGCCCGCTTTTATTTACAAGCTATATCGTGCCTTAAAAGGAATTCGTACTCCTTTGAACTATGTTGACGATTTTCTTAAAGACAAAGGATATAAGAACGAATATATCTTTCTGCGAAAAATGGAAAGTTTGGGAATTGCTCGCAAAGAGGTGGCTGAGGAAACCCTTGCGAATATCCCAAGTGATCCTCGTGACTGGGGGCCGAATCCTGTAGATGGGAATGATGATGACAATTTGTACAGCCTATTTCAACCGAAAATGGGTATTGCGGCTGAAATTCAAGGAAAAATGGGAGATTTGTTCAGATCAAAGGAACAAAAGGATCTATACTCGAAATTGCTGAAGCGTGGGGTAATAAACCCTAGGAGTGTGAATTTTGATTTTCTGGATGCTGTGAATGTGAACTTGAGGGAAAAGTTCAGTCATCTTCAACTTGAAAAGTTCTGTTCTGACAATACAGAGGCTTATGCTGGATTAACTGCATATTTCTATTCAAATCTTAGCTTTTTGGATGCGAATAGATTCTCTTTCAGCGTTAAAGACCAAGATTATGTTGTGGATATGAATATGCTGGCAGATGTGTTAGGAGTCGAAAGAGGAAGATATCAACCAATTAAAGTTTCCATTGCTCGAGCCACACTGGAACTGGTGAAGGACAGGAGAACATATGAGAAGATCACCTATTTAAGGATGAGTGCATTCAACATCTTGCTTCACAAGATTGTGATTAATTGCCTCCGACCAAAATCAACTTCCAAAACTGATGTTTCAAGTTCAGAGGCAAAGTTGATGTATGCCATCCTCTGTGGAAAAAGGTTTTCTCTCCCTCATACTGTTATGTTTCACATGTATAGAGCAATGATGAAGGACAGAGGTCAACTTCCTTATCCAAGCCTTGTTACGAAGTTATTCAGACATCTGAATATTCAGCCTCCACAAATCTTTTGTGTTCGACCATGCGATCATATGGTGGTAGGACTGAAAATGGTGACCAAAATGCGTTTGAACGAACTGAGCAAGGAGTTGGAGAAATTCAAGGAGAAGACTCCTGCCAAATCTCATCAAATCTCTTCTGCAGCTAAAAGAAAAGGGAAGGAGCCCATGGTTGCTCCATCCAAGAGAAGAAGAGCTCTCCTCGTTGAGGATGAAGATGATGAGGAAGACATCACCATCTCTGCAATGGCTTTGAAGAATTTAAGTCGTCCTGTTCCACAGAAAGAATCGGAACAAATGACGAAAGAAGTAGAGGAGAATGAAGAAGAAGAAAGAGAAGTTGAAAAAGAAGCAGAGGAGGAAAGACCTGAAGAAGAAAGAAGAGAAGAAGGAGAACCTGAGGAATTCTCTTCTCCACTTGTAGGCATGGAAACAGGGGGAGATCAGGAGAAATGAGTGAAGTCTTCATATCCTGATGCAAGTGAAGGAGTTAGTCGCTCACCTACAGACCCAGAGGATGTTTATACCTCTCAATTTCCAGAAGAAGGTCATGAAGTTTCATCGCCAAACCTGCGAGATTATGTTGATATACCATCATATGCATTTACTCCATCAGATTGAGCCGAAGCAAGTACTCAGACTGATAATGGAGCAGATTTTCGCAGAATCATGGATATTCTCTTGGAGATGCGAGGTCAAATTTATGCCTTGGGATGCGAGGTTCAAAGCTTGAAGAATGCATGTCAAGTTTCTTCATGTTCATTGAATGATAAGATACAAGCCCTCTCTGTTCAGAATCAGGCCAATGCCAAGAGTGAGGAGATTGCACAACTGAAGGAAGACTTTAAAAGGCTGGAAGGCATCATTCAGTCTATGGAAGATTTCCAGCTTGTCCGCGTTCCCAAGCAATCTTGACTTCATCTCAACCTTTTTAATGCTGACAAAAAGGGGGAGAGATGCAAGATTTGATCAAATTTTCAATCATTAAACTTTTAATTGTGTGTTTTGTTGGATTGTTTTGTTGTTTGAACTCTGTTTGACTTTGTTTTGTGTCTGGATGAGAACTGAACTAGACTTGGACTTGACTGCTTTTATTAACCAGTATTGATATCTTATGGATGGCTTTATCGTATACAAGACTAACCTATTTTCTGTGGTTGCAGATTCTAGTGTTATTCATTTAGCCATTTATCTCTATAAGATATGCATATGTGTTTGAGAAATGTTTTGCAGGTCAAAATTATCCAAATCTGCAGGAAAGTTTTGTCACCATCAAAAAGGGGGAGATTGTTGGAGAAATCTTCTTGAAGTGTTTTGAAGTTGACAAAACGTTTCCATCAGTCGAGTCTGAAGGCTTGCAGACTCTGCTATTTAAAGTCTGAAGACCTCCGGACAGCCAGACTCAAGACTCAAAGTCTATCCTCATTGACAGTCTCTAATCCGTTGAAGAAAGGTTATCCAGAACTGGATGTTCCATCAAGAATTTAATCTTATCAACTGGAGAAGATCTCATGGCTGGAGAAGACGTAATGGAATCCTTTGATTGATCAAGATTGATTCGATGATTGAAGATTCGATGATTGCCTAAATATTTTTGGAAGGTTTTACTTATGGAAACCGAGATCCTGATTGTATGGGCGAACATGATTGATGGGCTATCGACACGTTCCTTTAATAGCTCGAACAATCTTCCTAATTGATTCCGTCCAACGGGTAGATTGGAGGAATTCCTTTGGAAAGTGCCAATGGGTATGATGGCATAAAGGAGTATATAAGGAAGAAGGTCTTAGTTGTTTGAGGTGTGCGCGATAGAAGAATTCCAAAGTCTGAAACTCCTTCTTGTTTAGACAATCACTTTGAGCGAATACTTGTATACAAAAGATAGTCTATATTTGTGAGAAACCTTGAGGAAGTGTGGTAGAACATCTACACTGTGGAATCAAGGCAAAGTTGTGCTGTAACTTCTCTTTTAATCATAGTGAAATCCAGCCGGTGGGCTGTCAGTGCGGAAGAGTGGACGTAGGCTTGGAATAAGCCGAACCACTATAAATCCTGTGTTCAATTCTCTCTTCCTTACTCTCTTTACCTTGATCGTATTTCATTTTGTTAATCAAGAAAGAATTTCCTTTCTATCGTTTGCCAAGAATCGCTTCCGTATCTCGATAAATTGTTTGTGCACCTATTCACCCCCCTCTAGGTTCTTATACTAGCTATCTCAAGAACAAGTCACTAAAAGATGGTCATACCTTGTAAATCTCGTCTCCTCAATTTCCACCATGCTTAGGGCTCCGGATTGTTGACCTACTGTTTTCATACTTAGAAATAATGGAGTCAATTACCGATCCGGTATGTTTATTTCTCTCACATCTGTGTGGATACCATCTTTTCGAGGGGTGCCGCTTCGATCTCCAAAAGGCTCGATGGATTTGAAGGGACCAGAACAAGAAATTGGTTCTGAGTGAACTCCTATTGAATCGAGATGGGATGGCTGATCTTCCACAAAAGCCAATTATCTTGCTACCTATCAATGGATAGCAATAGAGACTTCTTTTTTCCACACCAAATGGTCCGTACCTTCTTGTATTTAGTTTGAAACGTCAGCGATCAAATGACAACCGAGCCAGAATTATGTCTAACATAACCCGAGACTGTGATTAAGTATTCAAGTGTGTAGTCCAAATCAATATTCAAAGTTTGCAATTAATATGGTTATTTATGATAGGAAATCGAGTTTGACGGAAGAAAGGAAAATAAGTAAATGCTAAACCTTATCCTAATCTCCTCGTTTCTTTTTTCTTTCAGGTTTTTCAGTCCTTTTTTTTTATCCTCGCAACAAAGAGAATTCAACTGATGATATCCAGTGAAAGACTCGAAAAGGTAAATAAAGTTTCTTTGTGGTAGAAAAGTAAAACAAAATATTGGTAAGAAAGTTACTCATGGTCCTAAAACTAGATGAATTCACCGTAGAAACTCCGCCTTTGCCACTTCTACCATGTGTGGAGGACCAAATGGACTCGCCATCTTTGTCATACTCAATGGCGATGTAGTTGAGAACGCTTTTAAATAGTATCTTTATTTTCTTTACGTCATTATACTTTCCATCATCCCAAGATTGTCCACCTTGGCCTCCAAATGGTGCAGTAGAG
The DNA here is from genome assembly GCA_026873135.1 of Eucalyptus urophylla. Classification (NCBI taxonomy): domain Eukaryota; kingdom Viridiplantae; phylum Streptophyta; class Magnoliopsida; order Myrtales; family Myrtaceae; genus Eucalyptus; species Eucalyptus urophylla. The sequence goes on from CM049473.1 coordinate 29,599,770, forward strand.
TTGGACGGAGGTGAGATACTTTTTCTAAGTAGGCTACAATAAATTCCAAAATAGGTACCAGAACTTCCATAAATCCAATTTTCTTTCCCTTAATTGCTGGAAATGAAAAATGCCTTCACTTTTCAGTACCCAAGGGTTCCTATATTCATTTATTGCTCTGAAATGTGAGTGAATTCATAATAGTTGAGCCCAAATCACTCGCATTATGGCTCAAAACTGAAGTTAGACGCTCAATTAACCATTCCAGACTTATCTGTAACAATCATTAGAATGTAAGGAATATTTAATGCAGCAACAAGCCAAAACATGATGCGTGATGGTAACTAGCACATGATACCAACTTTTAGCTAGTTGAGCATGTGTGCATGAGCTGATGAGAATAGATGATCTTGGCTACTTTACTATCACGTGGTATATCTCATACAAAAAGCAAAGACACTTCCAATAGAGCGGTGCACAACATGTCATTGGCACTATTGAGTGATTTCGTTATTAACTTATCATTTGGGATTCTGAAATAACTCATTATTAGAATATCTTCCACACAAAAAATTCGTGATCAAGAATTTTTTTTTTCAATTTTATTATGTGATACATCACATGCTAGAGGTTAAAAGAGAAGAAGACCTCGCCTTGAGCATTAGGGATTAGGCCTCGACCTATTATGGGGACTTGGGCCCAGTAGTTGAGGTCCCGATCGCAATAGCTTGGATTTCTCAAGCTTAGCCACTATGACTGTGTTTGGTACCAGCTTTGGGAAGGGACTTTGGCCATCTAAGAATCTTTGGGCCAATGTTTGAGTGTGTTGGAGAAAACTCCTTTAATGTTTTGAAGTTGACAAAACATATCCAAAGTCTATTATGAAGATATGAATTCTGTGTCAAAATCTGTTCGACATCAGAAGTCTGTCCACACTGACAAATTCTAGACTGAACACTACTGAAGAATGAAGACTTATCCAAATACGAGATTTCATTTACCTCTTCAAGAGTTCAGTTCGTATGGTTTATGGATGGCTTTCTGGTTGGATATATCACCTACAAGATTGGATATCTTTATTGAAATCAATTTAGATACATCAAATCTTTTCAAAGGCAAGCATATTTGGAAAGAATTTACTTATGGAAATCAAGATCCTGATTGTATGGGCAAACCGGATTGACAGGCTTTCATCACAATCATCAGAAGGCTCGAGATCTCCTTGATTGATTCTGTCTAACGGGTAGATTGGAAGAATTTCTTTGGAAAGTGCCAACGGTCAAGAAGGTATGAAGGAGTATTTAAGGTGGACTCTCTAGTTGTTCGATAAAGTGTGTGAAAGAAAATTTTCAAAGTCTAAAGCTTACCATTCTCTTGTCATTCGATATTTCGAGCTCAAAGTTGTGCTCAAAAGAGAGAGAAACTTATAGTGTGACTTCGTGAAAGAGTAGTTGAAACTCTTCACTGAGAAGTTCAGATCACAAGGCTATACAATCTCTTTTAATTCTTAGTGGAATCCAGCCAGAAGGCTATCAGCATGGAGAGTGGACGTAGGCTTGATCTAAGCCAAACCACTATAAATTCTATGTTCTTATTCTCTTCCCTGAACTCCTTTATTTTGTTCATAATTCTATTTAATTGCTAAAGTCTGAACTCGCTCAAAGTCTGTCATTCTTTAGACTCAGTTTCAAAAGTAAAATATCTTTATTGTTATTTACGAAAAATTGTCTTCACACTTATTCATCCCTCTCTAGGTGTTCATACTAGCACTTATAATTGGTATCAAAGCCTGTGTGCTTCTTTCATTGAAGTGTTATTATTTCTAAGCTAAATAACTATGGCTAGTATTTTGGCTCCAGAATTGGTTGAAGGTCAAAGCAACACCAGACCTCCTTACTTTGATGGAAATGAGTACAATGAGTGGAAGAATAAAATGAAGGATTTTTTTAGATCCAGAGATCCTCTGGAGTGGGATGTGGTAGAAAAATGAATCAATCCCAAAGCTACATCAACCTTAAAATGAGGAACATAAGTTGTAGATGCTGGCGAAACAACACAAGCAGAAATAGCCAAGAGACAAGCTCTTGATACTAAAGCTATCAACTCTTTATATTGTGCCTTATCTCCTACTGAGTATAGCCGAATTTCTTCTTATGAAACAACGGAAGAAGTTTGAGACAGATTGCATGTTACCTACGAAGGAACTGATCGAGTAAAGGAAACGAAAATCAATATTCTACTTGGACAGTATGAAGCCTTCAAAATGAAGCATGGAGAATTCATCACTGATATGTTCAGTCGTTTCACAAAGATTGTAAATGGCCTGGCTTATCAAGGTCAACCAATCTCAAGATCGATGAAAGTCAATAAACTGCTGCGTGGACTCTCTAAAGATTGGAATCATGTGAAAACATCAATTAGAGAAACTCAGAGGATCATGCTTCTTTCACTAGACAAATTAGTAGGCACGCTTCAATCATATAAAGTGGAGCAGATCAATGAGGAAAAAGATCCAAGAGGTAAGAAGTCAATTGCTTTAAAATTTAATGATGATTTTGATGATGCAGATTCAGATGATGACATGGACGATGAGGAGCTAGCGCTTATGATTAAGAAGTTTAGAAAGTTGAATAGAAAGGAAAAAAGATTCAACTGGAAGAAGTAGAGCACGCAAAATTTCTAGAAGAGACCGACTGAGGAAAATGAAATTGGCAAAGATGTAATATGCTTCGAATGCAAGAAAAATGGGCATATTAGACATAATTGTCCTTTGTTGAAGAAAAAAGAAAGGAAGAACTGAGAAATACAAAAATGCTCTCAAAGCTAAAACCTGGAGTGACACTGAGTGTGAGGAAAGTGAAGAGGAATATGCCAATATATGTTTGATGGCCCATTCCGATTTAGACTCAGAATTAGAAACAAACTCTGATTAAGATTCAGATCAAGAAGTTAAGGTAAGTAACTTAAAAATTCCTGTTAAAGTCTCGAAGTACATAGAAGAACTTTGTTTCAATCTCAAAACCTCTCTTAAAAGGATTTCCGAACTAAAAAAGGGAGAATTCTAAACTCAAGCAACAGGAAATTTCTTGGAAAGAAAAGTTTGAAAGTCTGGATAAAAGTTCTGTTAATTTGAAAGAAAATTCTGATTCTCTTGCTAAGGAAAATGCTATTATGAAAGAAGACATTTCAAATATTTCAAAAAGATTTTCAAAAGGATTTGAAAAGTTGGAGAAAATTCTTTTAGTACAAAGACCATATTTTAACAAATCTGGTTTAGGTATGACTTCAAAAACCATTTCATTAATTGATTTTCCTAAAGTAAAAGAAAGAATCAAACAAAAACTTGCAAGGGCATTTTATAAAAATCATTTTCAAAGAGTTTTTATAAAACTTGTTGGCCAAAGTGCACTCAAATGTTCAAAGTGTAATAGCTCAGAACATTTTGAGAAAGAATGTCCCAAAGTTTGAAGACTTGTTAAGAAGGACTGAGCAAAGACCGTTTATAATGCTAACTCTCCTAGACCCAAGAAAATCTAGGTACCAAAGAAAACTTGAGTTCTTCTTATGATTGTAGGTCACTATCAAGAGGAAGATCAAATGGTATCTAGATAGTGGCTGTTCGAGGCATATGATAGGAGACTTAAGCTCTTTATAAAGCTTGTTAGACTAAATGGAGGAAAAGTTTCTTTTGGAGGAAATAACAAGGGAAGAATTGTAGGTTGTGGAACTGTGAAGATTGGAAGCCTGACTATCAACAATGTTTCCTTGGTGGAAGGTTTGAACTACAATCTACTCAGCATAAGCCAGTTTTATAACACTGGATTTAGAATAAACTTCCAAGAATGAATTTGTTCTAAAACGAGTCAAGATTTCTCCTAATCTTTCATTGGGCGAAGGCATGGGAATATTTATCTTTTGGATGTAAACCCAAAAAGTTCTTAGTGCCTTATATCAATTCAAGACGAAGCAAATCTCTAGCATCGAAAGCTTGGTCATGTTAACATGAAGCAAATTGCCAAGATTTCTTCTAAGAAGCTTGTTCATGGTCTTCCCAACCTAGCTTATCAAAAGTCATAACTATGCACACCATGTGTTATGGGAAAATAGGTTAGAAGTACCTTTAAACCTGTAAATCAAGTTTCTATCATTCGAGCTTTGCAACTTCTGCATATGGACCTTTTTGGACCAACCATAACTCAGAGTATTGGTGGAAAGAAATATTACCTAGTAATCGTGGATGATTACTCTTGCTTCACTTAGGTCTACTTTCTAGCAAATAAGTTGAAGCATTCTCTTACTTCTCAAAATTTGCGAAGAAGGTTCAGAATGAAAAAGGTTATGCTATTTCAAGCATATGAACTGACCATGGAGGTGAGTTTGAGAATTAGGACTTTGCGAAGTTTTGCGATGAATCTGGTTTACAGCATGTTTTCTCTTCTCCATACACTCCAAAACAAAATGGGGTTGTGGAAAGGAAAAATAGATCCTTACAGGAGATGACCAGAACCCTCTTAATTGAGAGCAATATATCCTCTCGATTTTGGGCAGAAGTAGTTTCTATAGCTTGCTACATCATCAATAGAGTGTTCTTGAGGCCTATCTTGGAGAAATCTCCATATGAACTGTACAAAGGAAAGAAACCAAACGTTTCATACTTCCATGTCTTTGGCTATAAATGTTTTGTTTTGAAGAATGCAAATGATCGAACTGGGAAGTTTGAAGAAAAATCAGACGAAAAAAATCTTCCTTGACTATTCTACTTTAAGCAAAGCCTACAGGGTCTTCAACAAGAAGACTCAATTCGTAGAAGAATTTATGAACGTCAAGTTTCAGGATTATGTGCAGACTCAACCAAACCAGACTCAACTTGAAAAGTCTGAACCTGTTCCAGACTTTACAAAGTGAATTTCCCCCGAAGAGGTTTAGACTTCTAGAGAACAACAACAAATAAATCGAGAAGTTTCAACTAAAGTAGAGGATCAACAGACTTTCAAACCAAGCAGCAATTGGAAGCACAAGTTAAGTCATCCCAAAGAACTCATCATTGACAACATTGATGAAGGAATTCGAACCAGATCTTAAAGGCGAGAAGAGTTGAGCGCTCTAGCACTTGTTTTTGAGATTGAACCAAAAAGTGTAGATGAAGTCTTGTTTGATGGAAGTTGGATAGAAGTTATGCAAGAAGAACTCAGACAATTCAGTATCAACGATGTTTGGGAGCTGATTCCAAAATCTATAATCGGGACAAAATGAGTCTTCAGGAACAAGAAGAACGAGAAAGGAAAAATCGTTAGGAACAAAGAAAGACTCGTGGCCAAAGGATATACACAAGAAGAAGGGATAGACTATGATGAGACCTATGCACTAGTAGTGAGGTTAGAAGCATCAGATTATTACTTGCTTTTGCTTGCTATAAAAATTTCAGATTATTCCAGATGGACATCAAAAGTGCATTCCTTAATGGATTCATTTAAGAAGAAGTCTATGTGGAACAACTACCAGGATTTGAAGATCTAAGAAAGCCAGACTCAGTCTATAGACTAAAAAATGCCTTGTATGGATTGAAGCAAACACCTTGAGCATGGTATGAAAAGTTGAGTAAGTTTCTAATTCAAAATAGTTTTGAAAAAGAGAAAGTAGATACTACTTTGTTCATAAAGAAAAAAGGAAAAGAATTCTTACTAGTACAAATTTATGTAGATGATATTATCTTTGGTTCTCCTTATGAAAATATATGTAATACATTTTCAAAGTCTATGCAAGATGAATTCGGGATGAGCATGATGGGTGAGTTAACTTTTTTTTTGCAAGTCAAACAATCGAAGAAAGGGATATTCATTCACCAGGAGAAATATGCCAAAGATCTGATCAAGAAATTTGGGTTAGAGAATTGCAAAAAGACAGAGACACCTATGTCAAGTTCCTCGAAGCTAGACAAGGATGAAAAAGGGAAGAAAGTAGATCAGAAGCTTTACAGAAGCATGATCGGTTCTCTTTTTTACCTTACTGCATCTAAACCTGACATTTTGTTTAGTGTTTGTATGTGTACTAGATTTTAGTATGATCTTAGAGAATCTCATTTAAGTAATGCAAAACGCATAATTAAATATGTAGCAACTACTCCAAAGCTGGGTTTGTGGTATCCAAAAGAATGAGACTTTACTCTTCTTGAATATTCAGATGTTGATTTAGCAGGTTATAAAGTGGATAGAAAGAGTACTTCTGGAACTTGTCAATTGCTGAGAAATATGTTGGTATCTTGGTTCTCAAGAAAGTATAGTACTGTAGCTTTATCAATAGCAGAAGCAGAATATGTGGCTCTTGGGAGTTGTTGATCTCAAATCTTATGGATAAGACAACAACTGAGAGACTTTGGGATTGAAGAATCGTGTACTGAGATCAAATGTGACAATACCAGTGCTATTAATCTCACTAAGAACCCAATTCTTCATTCAAGGGCGAAGCACATAGAAATTCGACATCATTTTATAAGAGATCATATTCAAAATGGGGAAATTATGATTCAGTTCATTGATTTGAAGAATTAGCTAGCAGACATCTTTACGAAGCCTCTGGAGAAAAATATATTTGAGTCTATTCACACCAAGCTGAATATAATTTCTATTTTGGAGTAAAGTCTGAAGTGATCAAACTTAGAATTTTCAAACGCTGCTTTAGTAAGAGAATGTCTCGAATTTAGGTATTTTATTTTTGGAATGAAAAGGTATGTTTAATTGAATCGTTGCTTGCCTATTTTATTTTTAGAAGTTATCTTTTTTGAATTTTTGAATTTTTGGCATTTTTTATTTTCAGTTTATTTCAAAAAGGCAATTTTCTTTTTCCTTATGGTTCGATTATCTCTTTTCTTTGAGACCTCTCATTTTCTTTAAATACTTTATTGTATTTCTTTCGAGCACTTCATTCCAAACCCTAAAATACAGACTCTCTACTCTCTCATCTCTACTCTCAAGTTTGTTCCGCAAGTTTTCATCTTTTTCACCCAAACTTGTTTGAGAAATCCTCCTAGCCTGCAAGTATGTCTTACCAAAGGAAATCATCCCAGATCGCAAGCAAGGGACCTCGGAATGTGCCAGAAGGACAGACACATTTCAATCTTACAGAAGAAGACTCTCCTCAGACATCTCCATAGCACAACCCGAAGGACACTTCGTAGAATCCTCCTCGTGAACTGTTGGAAGAGGAAGTTGAACAAGATGTTGTTCCTCTCCGTACCTTAACTCCCTAGGTTCTGTACAAGCTTTATGATTGTCTGAAAAATGGTGGTTCGCCAATGTCCTTTATTATTGATTTTCTAAGAGAACATGGTTATAAGAATGAAACGTTGTTTCTGAGAATGATGGAACATTAAGGAATAGCAAAGAAAGGAGTAGCAAATGAGGCTTTCCTTAACTTTCCTATCGATCCTAGATTTAGCTCTTTCAATCAGTCTAAAAGCAAAGATGATGATGAGAGAATGTTTTCGAATTTTCAGCCAAAGATGGGCATTGCTGCTAAAATGCCTGGTGTAGGAATGAAGCTTTTTTGTTCTAAGGATCACAAAAGGGTTTACACCTAAATGCTAAAAAGAGGGGTGATGAACCCTCGATTGGTCGACTTTGACTTTTTAGACTCGATCAAGGTGAATTTGAGGGAAAAATTGGTTTTCTTTCAACTTGAAAACTTCTACTTTGAGACAACTGTTGCGTATCCGGAGTTGACTGCATTTTTCTATTCAAACCTATCTTTTCTTGACTAGAATTGTTTCAAAGTCACTGTGAGTGATAAAGACTATATGGTGGATGTTGATACATTGGCTAACATTATTAGGGTGGAAAGGAGTGGTTTCCAACCGATAAATGTATCTGTTGGTCACACAACAAGATTTCTTGTTAGGGATAGACTACCGAAAGGAGGCATCCTAAAGCTAATGTTCCCTCATCTCTCAACACTCCACGAACTCAACGCGCTGAGGCTAGTTCACAAATAGAACCTAATGCAGACTTTCAAAGGCTACTCGAGCTTCTTCTGGAGTTAAAAGCATAGCAATATGGTATGGAATTTGAGATCCATAAGCTTCACTCTGCTTTGCAATTGACTTCAGATTCTCTCAATGAGAAGGTACGATCTTCAAACTTTCAAGTTCAAGCTTTACATCAGCAAGTTTCACAAACTGCCAAGATCGAAGATGTTGAGAAGCTGAAGGAGACAATGCAGAAGTTGGAGGAGACAGTTCCGTCAAAGAGGGATTTCCATCTCGTTCGAATTTCGAGACAAACTTGATTTCATCCTATCTCTTTTCTATTTTGACTTTCTCCACTTTTTGCTGCTGACAAAAAGGGGGAGAATGTGCAATTTAAACCTTGATTCTGTTAACTTTTGTTTTGATTTTGTTTGACTATTTCAAATACTTATATTCTGCAGAACTTTTGTGGTCATGATTATGGATATGGATCAATGCTTAAATCTTTATATATGTCTAATTCTTCAAGATTAACATGTTTTCTATGGTTGCAGAATCAATACTATCCAGATCCTTATCCATTTGTTTTTTAGATATTATGTACTGCTAAAGAATTGTTTTGCAGGTCATAAGTTCTTAAATCTGCAGAGAAGTTTTGTCACCATAAAAAATGGAGAGATTGTTGGAGAAAACTCCTTTAATGTTTTGAAGTTGACCAAACTTATATAAAGTCTATTCTGAAGATTTTCAGACTTCTGTGTCGAACAGGCTTTAGCGTTAAAGTCTCTTCGACATCAGAAGTTTGTCCACACTGACAAATTTCAGACTGAACGCTACTGAAGAATGAAGGTTTATCTAGATGCGAGATTTCGTTTACCTCTTCAGGAGTTCGGTTTGTATGGTTTATGGATGGTTTTCTAGTTGGATATATCACCTACAAGATTGGATATCTTTATTGAAATTAATTTAGATACATCAAATCTTTTCGAAGGCAAGTAAATTTGGAAAGAATCTACTTATGGAAACTAAGATCTTGATTGTTTGGGCGGACATGATTGACAAGCTTTCATCACAATCTTCAAATGGCTCGAGATCTCCTCGATTGATTCTGTCCAACGGGTAGACTAGAAAAATTCCTTTAGAAAGTGCCAACGGTCGAGAAGGCATGAATGAATATTTAAGGTGGACTCTCTAGTTGTTCGATATAGTGCGTGAAAAAAAATTCAAAGTTTGAAGCTTACCATTCTCTTGTCATTCGATATTATGAGCTCAAAGTTGTACTAAAAAAAGAGATAAACTTATAGTGTGACTTCGTGAAAGAGTAGTAGAAACTTTTCACTGAAAAGTTGAGATCACAAGGCTGTAAAATCTCTTTTGATTCTTAGTGGAATCCAGCCAGAAGGCTGTCAACGTGGAGAGTGGACACAGGCTTGATCTAAGCCGAACCACTATAAATTTTATGTTCTTATTCTCTTCCCTGAACTCCTTTATTTTGTTTGTAATTCTATTTAACTGCTAAAGTCTGAACTCGCTCAAAATCTGTCATTCTTCAGACTGGTTTCAAAAGTAAAATATCTTTACTGTTCTTTGGAAAAAATTGTCTTCACACCTATTCACCCCATCTAGATGTTTATACTAGCACTTATAGAGTGTTTGGTAAAAAAATTTAAACCCACCTTGAGACAAAGTTTTCCTTTGAAAGGTTGAATGCCCAAGGCAAGTCCTAGGCTGCCTTGGGCTTTCAGCCTTCTCATTTTCCCTTGGCTGCCACCATTCATCTTCTTCTCCCAAGGATTGGCTATCAGCCTTCTTATTTACCCCATGTTTGTTGTGACTGTGAGGGTTTGGCCATGGGGTAAAGAGAGGTCAACAATGTCGCTGATGAGCCAGGCGACTGTCATCGGCAGTCATGTGACCTAGGCTAGTGCCGTCTGGGTCGCGCGACCCTCACAAGGCCGACTAAGGTCGCTCGATCTAGATAGCAAACGGCCCTCAGTGGTCGCGCGACATCAGCAGGGCATTGCTTGGTGCCAGGCGACCCAACTGGCCCTCGTCGGGGTCGAGTGACCTTCGCGAGGGTCATGTCGGCAAGGGCTTGGGTTTGCACGACCCACCCAGCCTTCACCATGGTCAAGCGAGCGCCACCTAGCTGGCTCTCGCCAAGGTCAAGCAACCCTAGTGAGGGGTCACGCGACCTAGCTGCCCTTCGTTGGAGTTGAGTGACCTTTGTGAAGGTCACGCTGGTAAGGGCTACCTAGGTTTACTTTAAAAGTGCTAGTATAAACACCTAGAGGGGAGTGAATAGGTATGAGAATAGATTTTGGTAAATACAGTAAAAATACTTTTACTTTTAAATTGAATCTGATGAACAACAAATTTTGAAGAAGAATTCAGACTTTAACAACTATTTTGAAACACAGAAACATATCACAACAGATAAAATAAAGGAGTTCGGGGAAGAGAAAATGAACACGAGATTTATGGCACGAATAGTAACCATTATGGCTAGAAATTGATTTTTCGAAGAAAAATAGATTTTTTTATTTCTATTTCTAGATAAATTTCTAAGCAAAAATACTTGTTTGATAACGACACAAAATTTCTTCCTTTCGGTCGACGACCGGCGGCCAGTGACTTGTTGCCAACAGCCGACCGACAAACGGCGAACGGCATTGGCCGGTGGCCATGGTGACTTGCAACCAGTGGACGGTGGCGATGGCGATTGGCGGATGGTGGTCAGTGGTGATGGATGAACAATCGATTCATAGTAAGGACGAACGATAAGAAGAATTTTTATTTCTCATTTCTGTTCCAGAAATAGAAAAGTAGAAAACTTTTACTTTTTATTTCTATTCCAAATTTATTTTTGGAACAAAAATTTATTTCAGAAATAGAGAAATGAAATAATTTTATCAAACAGATTTCTATTCTAGAAACAAGTCTGGAATAGAAAAATTGTTTCTAGAACAGAAATTGAGGTTTGTCATGCACCCCCTTATAGTGGTTAAACTTAGATTAAGCCTATGTCCACTCTCCATGCTGATAGTCTTCTGGCTGGTTTTCGCTATGAATCGAAAAAGAGTGTTACAACCTTATGAACTCTACTTTTCAGTGAAGAGATTCTACTGCTCTCACAAAGTCACTCTCTAGAGTTTCTCTCTTCTTCGAATACAAGTTTGAGCACTGTATGAGGAAGAATAAGTAATTTTGGAAGCTTCAGACTTTGGAATTCTTCTTTCACGCACCTTCTTGAATAACTTGAAAAACCTCCTTAAATACTCCTCTATGCCTTTTCGACCATTGGCACTTTCCAGAGGAATTCTTCAAATCATCCCGTTGGACAGAATCAATAAAAAAGATATCGAGCCATTTGAAGATTAATGATGAAAGTCTGATGATCCTAGTCGCTCATACAATCAGGATCTAGTTTTCCATAAGTAGATTCTTTCCAAATAAACTTGCCTTCCAAAATGATATTACCATTCTTGATTGATTTTGATAATAATATCCAAAGAAGGTAAGTAAGATTTCCATCTAGAATGCCATATATATCTTGTTCACACCAAAGCCTTGAAGAAAGCAAAATAATTCTGAGTCTGATTATATCTTCGTTCTTCACTAGCGTTCAGTCTAGATCTTCATCAAAGTGGGGTAAACTTCTGATGTAAGATAGACTTTGAAGGAATTACATAGAAGTCTCGTCTTCCTCAGAATAGAACTTGAAAAGTTTTGTTAGCTTCAAAATCCAATATGAGTTTTCTCCAACATGCTCGACCCAGGTGGCCCTCACCGAGGTTGAGCGACCTCCGTGAGGGGTTGCGCGACCCTCATTGGGGGTTGCCCGACCCCAGTCAACCTTTACCAGTGGTCCTCGGGGGTAGACAACGGCCGCCAGCGATCCACCGGTAACAAATCTAGATCGCCAGCAGCCACCCAGTTTGTAAGGGGCCTTTTTTTTTTTTTTGTATAACTAAAGTGCTTTGTATTAAGGGTGAGCAGTTCTAGGTTCCAGTCGGAACCTAGAATCTACTCTCGGGTACGAGTTTCTCAATTTTTAGAACTTAGAATCTACCCGTCGAAATATGGAAACTGGAAGCTACCCTATCACAAGTTCCAGGGTTGGTTCCAGGATCCAGTAGGTTCTTTTATATATATATTACATTTTATTTAAATAAAATGAAAATGAACGCAAAAATAATAAACAAGCTTGTCATTCATCAAAGATAGCACAAAATGAACAGAACTATCAATAGAGGAAAATGAATCCTTGCAAGGAACTCAACTAGATAAAAGTAGAGGTGAGTGGTTCCAAATTCTATGCAGATTCTAGCTAGAACTTGGAATCTATACGTTGAACATGTTCCTCATTTTTTAGAATTTGGAACCTACTTACATATTCTAGATCCTGAAACTTATCCTGTCACAGGTTCTAGGATTAGTTCCAAGGTTTGCTCAGGTTCCACCTCTATTATTATTTGAATGATTACAATTCACTTACCATAACTTATATTTAGACACATGAAAAACATGAACATTAATAAAATAAAATTATTAGCCATAAAATGGAAACTCATACTAGTGCTCTAGATTATATACTCATCATCAAATGGTATGGAATATCGGAGGATTGCACGGAGACATAAACCAAGAAAAAATTAAAACTTATTTCATGTTTAGGTTACAGGTTTCATATTCCAGGTTATAGGTTCCTCCAACTAAGAACCTAGAACCTATTCGTTAAAACAGGTTTCTCGCTTTTTGAAACCTGGAACCTACCCTACATACCTTGGAACTTGGAACCTATAAGTTCCCATTGGTTCGACTCTCAGGTTTCAGGTTCTACCCTGATACCATGCTCACCCCTACTTTATATGAGTATAATTTTTCCAAACACAATTTAACTCAAAGGTACTTTACAATGGACTTTTAAATTACGATTTAACAAACACAATTGGCATTTTGAAAAATTTCTTTAACTTCAAGTCTTTTACATTTTGCCAAAAAGCTTTCCCCAAAAATCCAACCAAACGCACCCTATAAATCTAAGTGCAAGCACTGGAGACCTAGGCCTAGCTCAATGGACTCGAGTCTAGGTGCCTCGAGCGGGGGAGTTGGGTACCCAAGCCTACGTGACTTGAAATTAATAATAAATTCAACATATTATGTTATAATAAATAAGAATTTGACTTGTGGATTTATCAACAAGGAGAGAGAAAACTAATGCCGAAAGCGAATAAGGATTGCCCCGAGGGGGCTTCATCAAAGCTCTAAAGTTGGTTGAAGTTCTTTGATGTTGGTCACAGGGAATAACATAAACTTAGCTAAAGAAAAAGTTTTCGAGAAATCTTTTTTCTCAATTTTAAGAATAAGTACTTTCTTGATTGGAAATGCTTTTTCAATTGACTTATTATTTTGGTTGTCCAAATTTTGGAAAGTCCACAAAATAAATTTCCACATAAATTCTTTTTCATGACTAACTCGTCATCAAATGTAAATAAATCAATTAATCTTTTAAGACATGTAATTATTCGTAGGTTATCCCCAAACATTAATAGGGAAAATTACCAAAATGATTAAAAACTAATTGCATTTATGCCAATTTGGTTTTAAAATTTTCAATTGTGCCAATTGAGGTCTAAATCTTTACATTTTGTCAATTTTATCAATCCAATCAATTTTGACAAGGAATTGTTAATGTGAACACTAGTTAACTACATGGCATGATCAGCATTGATGTAGACAACTTTTTTAATTTTTAAATATTTTTTCAAAATTTTAATTGATTTTTTCTTTCTTTTGTTTTTCTTTTTTTTTTTTTTAAATATGATCTGAGGGTCGTTGGGGCCTCGTCAACCATTGGGCAGGGGTCATGAAGCCCTCTCCGCCCATAGTAAAACAAAAACAAAAAAGAAGGAAAGAAGGAAAAGAGAAGAAAAAAAAATAATAAGTCAAAAAAATTAAATATATTGCTAAAAAATCTCCCTATCAACATCAGCTGTATTATATAAGATGCTACACGTCCAATGGTTTCAAACCAAAATTAGTGAGATGGACTCAATTGGTAAAGCGTAAAAATATTTATAATTCAATTGGCAAAAAAGTTTTGAGACTAAATTAGTACATGTCCATATATATTCATTGACATTTTTGTAATTTTCCTGACATTAATCAAATATATATTTGAAACAGCCCTATTATGAACATTCTTGTCATGTAATGCCATGAAAATAAAGTGCCTCCCAGTCCCGTGAGAGCCTGTAGCTAAGTTGGTTAGTAAAGAGGCGAAGACATTCATGTGCACAACACGTGCATTTACTTAATCCAAACAAAGCCTGAAGTTGTTGAGAAGACAAGTGGCAAAAGCCAAAAAGACGAGCTACACCAGTTAACACTCCATACATCGCTCATATACTACAAAGAACACAGCACGTGGCATCCCGGAATTTCAACGACCCTCAAATATGCAATGGCCGTGAGTAATCGATGGGAGCATCATCAGTACCACATTTGGCCTAGTCTCATCGCCACTCGACGTCCCAAAATATTTACTTTTGGAGAAAAAGAAATTCGTCTTTGAATGGCCATATGAACAATCTCACCAACGGCCACATTATTTTATCTTTTGGACCGAACCTCCTATGTACATCATCGCGACCCCATGCAGCCTTGTCGATTTCTTTCTCCACGCAAGAATTCCAGTCACGTACTTGTACATGAAGTGGACTGAATAGGAAGAGATTAGTTGATTTCCATGGAAAACCATGAAACCGAAATGCCCCTTTGCATGAACCGAAATTTAAGGACTTAATCTTCGGAGAAATTGGAACACGCATGGAGACCATGCGGCCACGCATTTGTTGGCCCAAGCTGCCCGAGTTTCCCCTTTCATTCGGTCGACATTGGGTCAACTAAATTAAGGGGTGTTGACTGAAGCAAAGCCAGCGGAGGCCACGTTGCTTCGGAAGTCGCCGCCAGCAGGGCTCCAAGGTGTCGCAAACGGAAGACACGCCTCTCCCCAGCTGTCTTCAGTCTTGGACGCCACCGCATCTCCTATGCAATTGACTGAATAGTCAACAAACCAAAGAAACAAAAGGGTTTGGATTTGAGGGGAGGAGAGAGAAGAACCGAGCAGAAATTCGAGCGAGGGAGAGAGAAAATTCGAGTGAGCAGAACCGCGAACAGAGAGAGAGTTTGAGCGAGAGAAGCGGGCACGCGAGTGTGAGCCCCGAGGAAGGAAGAAAAGGACCGCCTTCTGCCGTTCTCGAGTTGCTGCCGTCGACGCCACTAGTTTTCGCCGCCGTCAGGCCGCATCGCCGAACCGAACTCCCTAGCTGTTGAACCATAGGACTTGAGGCAAGTGAAAGTCCATTAATCTATATCATGTTGTGCTGTTGTTGTCTAGTGTAGTGCAATAGACTTGGCGATGTTTGGGTTGTGGATGTTGGATGCTGGATTTTGGATGAGTAGAGTAGAAATGGATTGAGAAATTGAGGAAACGCTTTGGTTTTATAGGTGCTTTTAATTCCTTTGAATGACATTATGAAATATAGTTTTGGATGGATTTTTTAAAGTAAAATTTGTCAAGGAATAGGCATCGGATTCTATTGAATTCCTGTGGTCCGGAGTTGCTCATGTGTAGCCTATGATCTTGTCGATTTTCTATAGAAATCTCTAGCATGATTTTGGTCTTGATTTCTTCATGAAAGCTGTAAGGAATTGTTTAAACTATAACATATATTTTGGTCATATTTTCCAAAATTCTTATATAGTGGTATAAGTCTATTTCAATGTGTGGTACTTTACTGTGGAAGTGTAGATTCTGGACTGAATTTGGGACTGAGTTATGCGATCTTTTGAAATTCATATATAACTATTTTGGCTTAGTGTTCTTCATGAAAATTTTTCCTTTAGGTCTTATTTATAACATATCAAAATTTTAGAATTTTCTGAGTTCATTTAGGGGTTATTCCGAAATTGTTACTAAAACTGTGCATTGTGATGTTTGAGCTGTTTTATTCCGAATTTGCTCAATTTGTCCCAAAGGTGAATGCATCTTGTGTTGTTATTTGACATGATGATATTGACATTCAGCATATCATTCAATATTGAGATTTGATGAGACTCAAGAGACATCTTGTCATTGCATTGAAAAGTGTTTTTGGAAATTAAGATGTTAATTGTTACCATTGGACCATCGGGTCAACGATGCCCCGGGAGTCGAGAGGCCCAAAGGATTGAATGAGTCAATGCCTTGTGGATGCCTGGGGTCCGTAGTGCCCCAGAGGTTTTCCTCGGGAGCATCGGGATGCCCGGTAGTAGGTCAGTATGTAAATCCAGAGGGTAGGGGTAACCATGTCCATGGTGCGCCCCAAAAATTCCTCGTGACGCCAGGTGGGGTGCGAGATGCCTAGAGGTGTAACGCAACACACTCTGGATGCATGGTGGCCTAGTGGCCAGATATCGGAGGCTTTTGCAACGCCAGGTTGGGTGCGAAATCCCAGAAGGATGCAAACAAACCTTTTGAATGTTAAAACTAATGATTATACTAAGTGTGAGTGTGGTCTGGTTATGGGACTAAATTGTATGGCATGGAATGGGACGTGTCATGACAGTTTGGCCCTATGATTGGGACTTGTGTGATTGAGCATGATGCATCTTATATGTTGAAATTGCATTGGTCATTGCATTGAAGAGTTATATGGTTTAGATGCATACTCATTCCTTGATGACCTGTCTTATCTATCTTGCATAAAACTGGATCATGATGGCTTGCATAGTATAGTTTAATGGATCTTTTACTGTTGAGTGGTTGTACTCACCCCGTTTGGGGACTAACATTTCAGACTAGAAGATATGTCTCTGTTACCAGTCACCCTCGGCACATTCTATGGTATACCGGTCGACCTTGAGTGTGAGTGTTCGGAGCACCACCATCCTGAGATACGAGGATTGGTTTTTGTTCGAGTGAGGATACTGATCATGTTTGACATCGGATCTCCCGCCGGCCCAGTGATCCAGGAGCTTCTGACTGTGTTCGTTCACTATGATGGGAGTACGCTGGGGCTGTTGCCACCACCGCCAACTAATGGACTGGACTGGATGTGACCAAGAGTGATGGTCAGCAGATGAAGCATTTTTGGACCGCCGACACTGACTGATGGGCCTATGTACACGGTTGTTATAGAGTCGAGTACCTTTTGAAAATAGTCGAGTTTAGAAAGATCTTGGCATTTTGATGTACCGACCTGTGACATCCATCTAGTTATGTAAATAAAAGTGTTTGGCTTTAACTTATAA
Organism: Eucalyptus urophylla; assembly: GCA_026873135.1. Classification (NCBI taxonomy): domain Eukaryota; kingdom Viridiplantae; phylum Streptophyta; class Magnoliopsida; order Myrtales; family Myrtaceae; genus Eucalyptus; species Eucalyptus urophylla. Next base: position 29,617,006 of record CM049473.1, read on the forward strand.
AATGTTTAGTTAGTGTGCATCATTTCTGAATATGGGATAGGGAGATGTTGAATATGTTTCCGCTATATAAACTGCGCAGGGACCTATAGAAAGAATATAAACCCCCAGGATTCATGGATTTGTTAAACTTCTATGGTATCAGAGTAGTAGACCTCCAGGTTAATAGAAAGCAAAGGCAAGTGTGATATGTGGCGACCTTAACAGATCGGGGGCCATTCAGGGGGTGCCGCACGGCACATCATTCCAACTAGGGGTGTCAATGGGTCGGGTCGGGTTTTGATGTTACCCGAACCATAAGGGTCACATACCATGACCCGACCCGAAACACATTAGAGCAACATTGAAAATTCGGGTCGGGTCGGATCGGGTTTATGGGTTTTCCCTAATCTTTTTTTCTTTTACCTCCCTTTTCTATGGGGTTCGAGTTGGGGGGCACCATTTTCGATAATTAACCTTTCAACACATTAGACCTGAGTTCTAATGGAGAAACAAAATTTGCAAAGAAGAGCATTGGAAACTTTGGGCAACTACACAAAAGGCTGAGAATGGAGATAAAGCTCACGTCCATCATGCATGATAGGAACATGTTGTGTATTTTGAGGATTTGAAAGTTGTTTTATAGTTGATTATGGTCTTCAAATAAAAGGACCTTTATAGGTGGGAGAATGTCTGCCTTATTAACATTGTTGACTTCCTTTGCTAGGTCTAGAGAGAGTATTGGTTTAGACTGAAGATAGACCATTAAGCAGTGCATGTATTATGCATTAAAAGTCCTCTCAATTGTCCATTTTCCTTAAATACCTGATCCTCGCATTGGATCATTTCACTCTCCAGTGTTCTCGAGATGAATCAAATAAATGGCAATTAGATACTCAATGACGAATAGAAAAATCTATAGAGTTGGGAAACGGAGTGAATTGAGAGTATGCACTTCCGAAATCACAAAACCAATGTGAAAATGAGCAACAAAGTTTTTGTTTCAATCAAAGTGGTGATTCTCCAAGATGAATAATGCACACAACATGTTCGTAATTTCCTTTCGCATTTGTTTCACATGATCTTCTGACCCCCCTTATTGTGGTAACGTCGCCTATGGAAATGGCATGTCATGAAATATTACATAAAAAAAAAATGGAGATGCATTCTTAAATTTGAGCTAAAGCACTAGTGCAATGTCTTCCTGCTTAATTTGCTGAATTAAGACAACACATTCAACGATCCATAGACCTGAAGATTTCACCAGTTCCGCCTACCAAAACACACAAGGCAAAAGAAGGGATCGGTAATTTGTAAAAGGTATTTCTATTGGGGCCAAAATTTCCCGAAAATATAAGCATTTTCAATTTGATGTGCCGATATGTATAATGCACCATGCAAACAGTATTCAGACTTGACTTTTAAAATGGGTACCTGACCCATCCGGTCCCTTCTACACCAATGAGAGTTTCCATGCAATTGAAGCTCATCAAAATTGTATGAAAAATGGATGTCTTGATTCTGGTTACCTCTACTGGAGGTGGACTCCCCAGGACTGCAAGTTGCCCAAGCAAAAATTGAAAACAAACTTACCCATAGGTGAGCCAGAAGATATTGTTAGGAGTGCAAAAAGAGAAATAGAACTTACACAAGTTGCATATTATAAAGTATTAACCTCTAGTACGTCAATCATCGAGAGAAGTCAATATCAAGCTTGACTCCGTGGTCGTATTTGGCAATTTTACAATAAATTCACGACGAAAATGAGAACTAACATATGCATTAAAATAAAGAAAGGTATAAATATTCTACAATCATATTTTCTCACTTGACTCAAAGATTTCAAGGTCTTCTAAGTCTTCCGTAATCGAACGGAAAAGTGGCGTAGATTGTAACCAATCTTGAACACATATAAAAGCTTTCGCCATAATTGGGGTCAAGGAACTATGAAACACATCAAGCACACAACCTCCTATGCTAAATGCCGCCTCTGATGCTATAGTCGAGATGGGCACGACCAAGATATCTCGAGCCACGGTAGAAAGTATAGGATATCTCAATGAATTTCCTTTCCACCGACTTAAGATATCAAATTCAAAGTTATAACGTTCACATGCTTCCTCCAAGTACTTGTCCAGTTCCGATTTTTCATCCAAATATTGTTGTCCGGTTTAGCTAAAATACATTTCAGTCATAATATCAGCACCGACCATTGGGGACTTTGACATGCTTATCATCCTTGTGCTCTTTAGCCACAAGTTGCTTTGAGAGCATACACCGGTGCAATATTGCTTAAACAGTAATGTCAGAGATGTTATCACTTTTTCTTGTAAAGTTTTTGCCTTCTTGCTTTCATAAACATGACTAATCATCAACTTCACATAGTCCCACTTATGTCGCGGGTCAAGTACGCAAGCAATGAATAAAGTGACATTTATGTTGTTCACGTTGCCAAAATACTTATAGAATTTCATTTTCATTCTTTGATCCATTTCTCACAAGCTTTGGTCCTCACTTCCACAATATCTCTCAATCATCATATAAATCTCGTACATGTTTTTTGCCATATTATTGCTAGTGACATAAGAAGAACCTGAAACTTTTATAGTTGTATAAAAAAACAATATTAGAAAAGGAAGAAAGTGACGTGCATAATTCCAATCCTCACTAGTGGGCAACCCTTTCCCCTTGGAAAGCTCTTGGGCATATTTGCTTTTCCGAAGTTCCATATTGCTAAAAGCTTTTTCAAACTTCAAAGTTGATTCCAACATCATATATGTTGAGTTCCAACGAGTTTCCACATCCAAACATACAAGACTCTTCAACTTAATATTCTCTAACTCAATAAAACCCTTGAACTTTCTTAGCCTGCTAGGGGAAGATCTCACATAATGCATGGCTGAACATATTCTAGCAATTAAATCGTTTATATCTTTTCCCCTCTCTAACAATCAAACTTAATATATGGGCATAACACCTTATATGGAGTAACTCACCTCTCAATAACAGAGAGTTCCAAGAGTTAAGTATCTTTTTAAGGTATTGAACTCCCAAGTCATTTGATCTAGTATTATCTACAATGATAGAAAAAACACTTTAGATCCCCCAATAAGTCAAACATTTCTCAATTGATTTTCCTATTATCTCAGCAAAATGACCTAAGAGCTGATAAAAATTTAATATCTTCTTATGCAATTTCCAATCGGCATCAACAAAATGAGCAGTCAGACACATATAACTTATGTTTTGACAAGATGTCCATGTGTCAGTTGTTAGACATACTCTAGGAGATGTCTCGGATAAATATTTCTTCAATTTACTTCTTTCCTCCATGTATAAATCATAACAATCATGCCTCAATATGTTGCGTGACAGGATTAAGAATTTTGGCTAGATTCTATTCACAAATCGATGAAATCCCTCATGCTCTACCAACTTAAAATAAGAATAGACATAATCGCTAATTCTTTTTTGCTAGCATCCTTATCAAATTTCCAAGGACCTGATGAATTACCACCCCCAACAACTTGACTCAAGGCACTTTTTTGCCTTTTTTCCAATGTCTGCATATGGATATTCCTTATATCTAGCTAAATGATGATGCATTGAGCTAGTCCCTTGACCACTAGCACAACCAATAAGGATGCTACAATATAAACATCAGCTTTTTCTTGACCGGGAATCTCTTTAAAATGTTCCTACATTGTAGATCTCCTTCTATTTGTGACATTAGAACCACCCGCTAAAGACATCTAGCAATCCTTCTATTTATAACACTTGAGCTTGCAAATTATTATTTTAATAATTTATAGTAAGCTAGCATTTGGAAGGCATAAAAAAAAAAATCATGGGTTCATCCTCTGTTGCAGATTACAAGCATTATTATTTCTTCGCAAGATTGAAACACATGGTCAGTTTGTACCTCTGATTCAGCATAAAGTTTCTCATTTTGCCCCTGGTAATATAAGTTTCGAAAATCTTCAAACATCGAGCAACAGAATCAACTTGAAAGATAAGTAGGTCGATAGGGCAGAATGCATCTTGCAGTCAACTAGAATTATAATTAGCAAGTCATTATAGTATCATCAGCTCCCCAGTGTATCATAAGAGGTTTGACATCAGACTTAGGTTCATTGAAGAATTTCAATCACAAAAGTTACATTTCAACAAGCAAAGTAGTATAACATACCTAATGATTCGAGAACATTTTTTACTGTACATGTCAAATACATGAATAGTACCATCCTCACATCCAACAACTGCCTCAGGATCAAGGTAATTGCAGATCAGACGTCATTCTTAAAATAAACAAATCTATCATTACACAAACAACTACACTGAGATAAAAAAAATAAAATAAAGAAACCAACTTAGTGGAGCCTATATTTCAAAAGGTATGCATCCTAGAGACAAATGACAGAATAATTAAGAATAATAAAGCATCATTAATTGCACAGTGTCTTCTTATATGATAAAAAAAGCTGCTCTTTAATTATTCAATGCTTAATACGTATCACTATTTTGCCACCTTCCTAGTGAGGGATAGTCCAGAGTATTTCTTAGTGTTCTTAATTAGAATGAAAGCTCAATCTGTTCTCATCCACATAAAATTGGAATGTCGATCTACATAGTCCACAAGAAAGACATTCCAAATTCATTTCCAATATGAACATTAGATACTGACCCAAATGACAAGTCCATAACATTGAAATGCATATTTCTATGCAATCAAGTGAAAACATCTCTGTTAATAAACATCTGGGAAACTCGATAAGACTATTTCCCATGGATATTGAAGTATAGCTGGTGCTCATGAACCTGTTACTCTGAGAAGGCAAATAATATACAAGTGAGTATATTTCAATGCACCACAGACACAAAACATTAGATAACGTTCCTTCACAGAAGGGAAATATGCTTCTCTCACCCCCACGCCTCCATATGCCTATATGAGTGCCAATCAAGCGAACCATCTGCAAAAAGTCAACAGGAGACTTTTAGAATTTCTGATGTGTGTAGCTGCAACACATTATGCAATTGAGCAAAATTTAATCATCATTAGCCCTTCATCCCTCTGAAGAACCAGAGACTAGTCAACTGCATGATAAGTTGCTAAGTTCAAAATAACCCCACCTATATGTACTGAGTATCCTCAAATTTAAAAATGTTATGACCCAAGTTTCAGAACAAGTCTGGCCTGAATGAGATGTGAAAAACTTAGAAGACCCAATTCCCCAATTAAGATATATTTGTTACTGAAGTTGCAGGACTTGATAAGTTGCTGAAGTAGAATACCATTCATTGGCAGTTCAATTGAGATACACAAATGGAGCATTAGTTACAGCATGTCAATTGATAAGAACGAATTCTCTCGCTTATGTAGAGCTCCTTCCTACCGCCATGGTAGTCTTCACCCAAAACCTTCGTCAAAACCTCCATTTATTTCAATTGATGCGATTCTCGATTCTATCCTCATATTCTCTATTCCTCCGCTACTCAATCCACTGATTAAACCTTGTATGTATCTCTGTTGTTGTACCCAGTCGTATCGAACATATCCTCCGATTCACTGCACCACATGCATGGCTTCCGATCTTTCCAATTCGTTTGCCATTTACCTCAGCGGGCGGTGACTTGTTCTTAACTACTCTTGTGACAATGGAATCGCGAGGCGACAACCATGATCCTCGCCTTACTGCTTTGTGCCACCGAATGGGTCGCCTATGGAATCCGGAGGAAATTGAAGACTGGAATGACCTGACATCTCCTGCAAAAATGGATGAATGTAAGTTGATGCTCATAGGTAAAGTCCTAACTGCTACTTCACTGAATTTACAAGCTTTCCAATCTACGATGCAACGGGTTTGGAGGATTGACCATGTTGAAATTACTTTACGTGAGGGAGATTTCTATGTAGCGAAATTCCAATAAGAAGATGACAAAATTAAAGTTCAGTCTGGGGGTCCCTGGTTGTTCTCTCGACATATGGTAATATTCAAACCATGGATACCCGCTACGCCGCTTCATTGTTACGATTTCTCTACGTGTGCATTTTGGGTACATATATATGGACTGCCCCTGGAATGGTATTCTGATGCGATGATCTCCCGAGCTATACAATCTGTAGGGAAGGTCCTAGAAGTCAGATTGGATGCTAAAGAGGGTATAGCACTTAAAATAGCAAAAGCCTGTGTTGATATAGATCTCAGCCAACCACTCAAACAAGGAAAACTAATTAGAGTTGCTGACAAACTACTTTAGCTTGATTTTCGATACGAACAGCTCCCCTATTTCAGTTATTCGTGTGGGAAATTAGGACACTATGCTACATATTGCAAAGATATCCCGTTTACTGATGCTAAAATGGAAGGGAAAGAGAAAATGGCTCATGGACAGTGGCTTAAGGCTGAAGTAAAGGAATGTAGCCCCTATTGGAAGACTTTTTATGAGGACCATCAACTTACCGATGAGGGGATAGTACCAGAAACCCCTCCAACAGCCCTGCTGCCTCAACAAATACAGACAGCAACAGCATCTGCAAGTGGAAACCAGCAGCTGCAGGTTCGGGGGCACAAGGCATCATCGCCGCTCCTTTTCATAAATCCAGCCATATCCCACTACCTGCACCAGAACAGAGCATTGCAGTTCAGTGTACAGAGACCTCTCCTCTTGCATTGGCCCCTCAGCAGAATCCACGATATGATATTTATGCCATCCAACCTCATATGACTACAGCTCATAACACTACTAGTATGCTTCCCGCCGCAACACAAATTATCAAAACGCAAGCAATAGCTAGTTCTAGTCATGGGAAACTCAAGCATACCAGAATTCCTACTACAGCAGGGGTAGCTAAGAAGGCTAAGCGTTATACCCCTTATGAGTCTCGTAGCCCAGTTGAAGGGGTGATCGATGATTGCACTTTGTTAGAGACTCCTGTAATGTTGGCTCCTGAGGCTAATCCATGGGCAATGGCGGTTGTCCCTAAACAGTCGCCGCAGCACAAATGAAGCTTATAAGTTGGAACTGCCAAGGGTTGGGCTCCCCCCTGACAGTTTGTGCCCTATTGGCCCTAGTGGCCAAAGAAAAGCCCAACGTTTTATTTTTGATGGAAATAAAGAATAGAGAGGAAGTGATCACCTGTCTTCAGTGATGCTTGAAATTTAGTCACTCTTATATTGTTAACCCGGTAGGTATAGCAGGTGGGCTAACTCTCATGTGGCAGGAGGATATAATAGTCACCATGTTCCAGTCTTCTTAAGCTTTTCTCAATATGTCTTGTATGGACTCTAATTCTAGCACATCTATGCGCATCATGTGTGTCCACGCACCTGCAGCGTTTCAACATCGCCTGTCATTTTGGAATGTATTTAGACAGATTGCTGCTACAAATACCTTACCTCGGGTATGCATTGGGGATTTTAATGAGGTAATGTACTATTGGGAGAAGGTTAGCAGGTGACCAGCAGAAGCTCATCGGATGACTACTTTTAGACAAGTTATACAAGACTGTGCATTTATGGACATGGATAGTAAATGATGTGCGTTTACTGGCGTCTAATAATAGAGCAGGGGCTGATTATGTGAAAGAAAGACTTGATCGGGTTTTTTGCACTTATGACTGGCGTATAGCTTTCCCAAAAGCTGAAGTGGTTGCTCTACCTGCAGTGGGCTCTGATCATAGCCCTTTAATGTTAACCACTGAGGTCAACCTAAGGCGTTGTCATAAATTCTTTACCTTTGAAGCTTTTTGGTTACAAGAAAGGGACTGCGGTGCAGTTGTTGATACATCTTGGCACTTTAACCATGGTACCGCTAAGACTCTAACTCAACGACTCAAACAGGTTTCACTAGCACTTACTAAATGGAGTCGTCAGAAGTTCTCTCCAGCTATAAATTGAATAGCCATACTCCAACTACAACTCTAGGATATCATCAACCAACCACACAATCAATATGATAAGAGGGCTGCGAGCAAACTGAAAGAAGAAATCCATAAATTATGGCAGCAGGAGGAGCAATTTTGGGCCATGCGCTCTAGGATTAGTTGGCTTAAATGGGGAGACAAAAACACCAAGTTTTTTCATGCTACAACTATTCAACGACGGCAGTGAAACAAAATTCGTTTGCTACAAGATGGTGACCAGGAATGGGTTAGGGAAGACAGTCTTTTGAAAAATATGAGTATCCAATATTTCTCCGATTTGTATCAAACAGTAGGTCATCAAGATTTTCAGCCGATCATTGCACAATGTCAGCCAGTAGTCTCCTCTACTATGAATGATTTATTGACAGCAGCCGTGACGGAGGATGAGATCAAGGCAGCCACCTTTTGGCTCAGACGCACAAAAGCACCCGGCCCTGATGGTATGAATGGTCTTTTTTACCAAACTTATTGGAACACTTTGTGTGCCGATCTTATCCCCCTTATACAGCAGTTTTTCATCTCAGGAGTTATGCCTTTAGCTCTAAATCAAACTATTATTACTCTGATCCCCAAAGTCTTTAACCCAGAAAGCTTAGATCAGTACCGTCCTATTAGTCTTTGCAATTATTCCTATAAGATTATCTCACAAGTGATTGCAAATAGACTTAAGCCCTGGCTCCCTGAATTGATATCTCATGAGCAGAGTGCTTTTGTTAGTGGTCATCAAATTCAGGATAACATTCTCATTGTCCAGGAAGTGCTACACCAGTTGCGCACTCGAAAACGCTAGAAGACTTTTCACGCAGTTTTAAAGATGGATATGCAAAAAGCTTATGATCGGGTGGAGTGAGACTTTCTAGAGGATTATCTATTAAAGTTGGGATTTCACCCTACTTGGGTCAGATGGGTCATGCAATGTATTACAACTGTGTCTTACAGTGTGCGTTTTAATGGTGAACAGCTACCTTTCTTCTAGCCGACCCGTGGTATCCGATAGGGTGATCCCCTCTCTCCTTACTTATTTATCCTTATAGCTAACATGTTATCGAATATGATCAGTCAAGCTATCAGCATGGGCAATCTCAAAGGCATTAAGCTCAATAGGTGGTGTCCTGTACTATCTCATCTTTTCTTTGCTGATGACGCAATTTTCTTTATAGATGCCAAACTACAAGAATGTCTAAATCTTGCCAATATACTGAATTAGTATTGTTTAGCTATGGGACAGGCAATCAATCACAACATTTCTGGGATTTATTTCTCTAAGGCTTGTCCCATACATTTAAAGGAAAATTTGGCCAATGCCTTGAGAGTCCCAATTCTTATTCAGACTGGCAAATATTTGGGAATCCCCTCGGATTGGGGACGATCTAAGAAGGAAATGTTCACTTGGATACTTGCACGAGTGAACAAAAAACTAGAGGGATGGAAAGAACGACTCATATCTAAGGGGGGGGGAAGGAAGTTCTTATAAAAGCAGTGGTCTAGGTGATCCCACTGTTTGCTATGTCTATCTTCAAAATCCCGGTTTCTATTTGCATAGCCATTGAAAAGAGAATTGCACACTTCTGGTGGCAGAATGATTCTTCCAAATCAGGAATTCACTGGACACGATGGGAGAACCTTAAGGATAGCAAATCTGAAGGAGGTCTCGGCTTTCGGGACCTATTGTTGTTCAATAAAGCCCTACTAGGTAAACAAGTTTGGCGACTGCATCAAAATCCAACGGCTCTATGGAGTTAGCTTTTCAGAGGTATTTACTTCCACTCTACAGATTTTCTTATGGCTGCTAGAGGTTCTAGGCCTTCTTGGGGATGGCAGGGCCTTTTACTAGGTCGGGATTCCATTAGTCACGGCTTTCGCTGGTCAGTAGGAGATGGACAGAAAATCAGAATAAGAGAAGACTGTTGGCTGCCCAAAGGTATTCTAGGTGGTCCAACTAATCAAAATGAACCTTTTAAGGTTGCTGATTTGATTGATACTTGGACCAATGACTGGAATATTTTTGTTATTAACGAACTATATGATCACCATACAGTGCAGGAGATACTTACAATCCACGTCAGCCCCTCTCATACTGAGGATAAGTTGATTTGGACAAAATCTATTCATGGTGACTACACAGTTAAAAGTGGGTACCATTCTCTTAGGCAAACAACAATTCACCAAAGTCAGCCTCAAGTTTCGCATGCTCAGTCTCTCCCTCAAGCACTGTGGAAACATCTTTGAAAACTACAAGTAGCCCCCAAAGTTAAATATTTTATTTGGGCCTTATGCCATAATGTCTTACCCACCAGAGATAACCTTTTCCATAGACATATTACCTCAGACCCGATCTGCCCACTTTGCCAGGATACCCTACCCGAAATAGCAACTCACCTATTCCTATTCAGTCCCATAACAGTCCCTGTTTGGTCAACGCTTGATCAACAAATGCCTATACACATACAAACTATGCACAGCATAGAGCATTGGGTAGCAGATTTCATACTCAAACAACAGAACTCACCTGACTCATCTACACTTGCATATGTTCTTTGGAATCTCTAGAAGGCGCGAAATCATTTTATTTTCCATCAACAGCAACTGGATCCCCGTCGGATTGTGGACTCTGCTCTCATACATGCTCGATCAATCCTGTTGTCTTCACCTTGTCCTGCAGCACAAGCGCGATAAGGGATCGGTGTTGGCGAATTATGGCGACCACCAGAACCAGACATGATCAAGTATATTTTGATGGGGCTTTTGAACCACAAACCAAAAGTGGCACAATAGCCACAGTGTGCAGAGATCAGAGAGGTAGAATGCTCGATGGACTTACCAGGACAATCACTGTCTCTTCGGCTTTGCAGGCGGAGTTCATGGCGCTGCTAATCACACTTCGCCATCTACAACAAACTGGTCGACATCAAGATCAACTCATCCTTGAATCGGATAGTTTGCTTCTGGTGGAGGCGATCAATGAAATTACCTTGCCGCCGTGGCAGGTACGTTTAGTCTTTGCAGAGGCTCAGTTCTTATTGCGAAGCTTCTCCTCCACTAGGGTTGTCCATTGTCGAAGGGGGGTTAATCGTGTAGCGGACTAGGACACAAAGTTTCATAGAATAGGGGCTCTTTCTGCCAAGTGGCCCATCTCGCCTCCCCCTCTGTTATTAGATCTTTTAACTGTTGATCTTTTAGCCGCAGGTTGTAATCCTCAGTTTTAATGAAAATCGTTATGTTTCTGACCAAAAAACAAAAATGGAGCATTAGTTGTTTCTTTCGTTCTTGAATCCATTGGGAAGGCAATGTGTGAGCTTTTAAGCTGAGCATCATTACTTGAGGATATCCAACTAATGGAACACACAAACTTCTCTCTTGACTTTCTATCTCTCCTCTCTTTTCATCCAGGATTTTCTCATGTGACTCCGTTGAACATTTCCTATTGTGATTCGCGCATGAACATCGCAACCTACAGCCAAATGAAATCAAACCTCTATATTCTAACAGCGACTCAGAAAGACAGACTCCAAACACAAAAAATCAAGTCACTCTTTCCGTGATACAAAGCTAATCGATGCTCCGAACGATGAACAGTGCAAAGAATTCGTTGGTTCACCAGCATTGCCCGAGGACTAACCTGCTTCCGTGAAGCGGATAGATCCAAACCTGCACCGTTCTAGAACCAGCTCAAGCGCCAGCTACATTCGAAGCATCCAGAGGAAACAGATCCAAAACGACACTGAGAGACCTTCCTCATTCGAGAGCAAGATCAGATCGAGAGGAACCCCGGGGGCTGAAACTCTCCATGCACGATTCTCGCAACTGTGCAAGAGAGAAGAGCACTTGACCGGCCTCAGCTCCGGTCCTTCACCGACGAGATCAGATTGAGAGGAACCCTAAAATGCGAGGAGAAAAGAAGAGGGTGGTGGTAGAATCGACGAGACGGCATAGTTGTCAACAGTGGCAGCAGCGCCGGCGGCGACGATGACCGGAGAAGTGAAGAGTCTTGTTTCGTGTTTGGGTTTGGGTGAAGACTAAAGAGTGAAGAGTGTTTGGGTTTGGGACTTTGGGTGAAAGGCCAATAATGTGTTCGGGGCCGAACAATGTTTTGACCCTAACCCGATCCAAAACATGTTTGTTTTCTTGTTTCATAATAATTACCCGAACAATTTTAAGACTCGAAACATCTACTCAACTTGCTTCGTGTTTGGTTCGTGTTTGGGTCGTGTTCGGGTCGGGTCAGGTTGGGTTTTTGGACACCCCTACTTCTGACCCATAGATTACTTGGCAATGGCTTAGTATCTAACAGAAAATAAACTTTTATGAAATTCGAAAAGCCACAATAATCACCAGATTTATGACCTCACTGGCTTTACTTAGGCTGGGGAAGGAATGGAGAACTAAAATATAAGATTGCAAGACAGTTTGAAGCAATCAATAGCTCACTTTATTTCATTTTATTTTTGCATAAATGATGAGTATGGTAATGATTGAGTAATTTTGCTTCTTTTGCCCAAATCAAGGAATCCCACGATGTGAAATGGTTCTCATTTTATTGTTGATCAGAGATTTCTCTTCCCCTTGAATAATAAGGTTTCTCAGAGATTTTGGCGTGATCAGTTAACGAGTATCACATCTCAGTCACTCAATCGATTCACTAATCCATCATTCTCTATCATGCATGATGATTGCTCATAGCAGCAATCCCTTCTAGCTAGAAGAATTATTGTGTGACGCAGATGCATAAATAGCCGCTGCTCTTTGACGAGTTCCATAGGCCAGCCCTTAGTTTGGTCCGGTTGCGTGAAGGGCTATTTGATCCGATTTGATCAACTTCATAAGCCATAGATAGCATGCTAGCGCGTTTGCTCTTCCTCTATATATGAGCGAGACTTCATCCAAACCTGCCATTAACTGGGCGAGGCCGCTTTCTTTTCTTGACTTAAGCAGTAAATTCTAACATAATAAAAAAAAGCTTAACCGGTGGGAGATGTTTTATTTTCTTGATCGCCAATTTGGGTTGCGACAGTTACTTGAATGAGAAAGAAAGCATATGCCATTGTTGACGATGGGTGCTGTTGAAGCCCTTAATCTCTAAATTGGATCAGGTCAAATTGTTCATGCATGCCAATGGTGATCTCAATGAGCTCAGTACTACATATCATTTCTCGTTCGAAACCTTCAGAACTGAATAACACATATGGAAATCATCTGTCTGAGCCGACGCCTCAGCGATATCATCACATAGTGTACCATAGTATACCGGTACAGAGGCAGTACAAAGAAACTTTCTATAACCTTCGCAACACTTCAACCAATGCTGAGCATCCAACGACGTTACCCAAAAAGATAAAAACTGGTAGGAACCAATATAAAGAAATCCCCAAGGCACAATATTGCCGACGTGGCATCCTTATTGTCGAAGCCCCACCTTCAAGCGTCCTCTCTAGTCTGCAGTCAGAGCGAGAGTGCCGAGTTGCTCAGTTATCGGAGTCGGGGATGCTACCGCGATTTCCTGCTCCTGTTCTGGTTGCCCCTACAAAGGGATGATGCCTCCCGCATCTGCTATGCGCATGGCGCCTCCCTTTGTAACCATGACCGTGACCACAACGATGACCATGACGACCATGTATGGAAGGTCTATGCCCATGTCCTAAAGGACCCCTCAGATGATGCCCACGTCCGTGTCCGCGTACTCCATGACCATGACCATGACCCCCACAGATTGAAAGACCGCTCAGATGATGTCCATGTCCATGTCCATGACCATGACCATGACGTCCTAACACACCCCTCAGATGATGCCCATGTCCATGATCTCCATCTCCTCCGAGACCATTGTTGCTGAGAATGTCACGCCCCAAACCTTGAGCGCGCCAACATCCCACCATGGTCATGCAAATACGACATTCTTAGGTAGTGTCGCCGACCCCATTCATTTATTATTGTGCAAGCGTAATGTATTATAAAACTCCTGACAATGAAATACAGGATAGAAAAGCAGGAAGAAAAACCACAACATAACACTTTCATGATTCAACAGAATTACAAACAAAGGTCTACGGCCAAAAGTCTACAAAAGACCGGCTCTTAAAAAGGAACTGTCCTACGACCTACAAGTCGGATATGTTCTCCAATCCTTATGACTTCACCTCTGCAACTCCTCAAAGCCAACCAAAGTTATTTGGCCGCTTTGTCCACCAAGGACCTGAAATTTTAATCCCACAACCGGGATGAGACATTGTCTCAACAAGTTCAACCCCCTAAACCCCTATTAGAAAGAAAATACGCCCCGCGTGGCCTAACCACATCACATAGAAGACTTACCTTGTCTTAATTGATTCCTGCAGATTAGCACAATTTGTATCACACGATCTCAGGTAATAATAATAATTCAAACAATTGGAACGCCATCACTTTCATCTAAATCACAATCGCACTTAGCACGCATTCCAATTATTATTCACTGCCACACAAGGGCATAGCCTACTTGCAGTTCGGCTATCTACTGACATTAATGTCAGGCATTGCCTCCCCCCCTTGGAGCGCGGCTTCGTCATTATGTTGATGTCATTCCCAAAGGAGCATGGGTCCAATTGGCCTGAGCCACGTCACTCTGTTGACGGCATTTCTAAAGGAATATAGGTCCAGTTGGCGTATCCACTACTGCGACCGAGTCTTTTAACTAGCACACGACAATTCAATAATCAATTGCTCAAATCATCACTCAATTTGTAATATCTAATCATCAAATTCATTAAATAATTAAATTTATTCCGAAAATTAATTAAATAATAATATCCATATTTTTCGCAATCCACACTCAATTTATAATAACCAACCATCAATTTCAAAATACACAGCAATGATCAGCACGAAATTCTGAGAAAATAAGATCTCGACGAAATTTTCGGAATTTAATAAATAATTAAATTTATTCCGAAATTAATTAAATAATAATATTTTAATAATTTCGAATAAATATATATTATTAAATTATTTAATCATTTCGGAATACTTAAATAAATCAAAAATAAATTCCTTTAAGTCACATCAAGGTTTATATTAATATAAACATTCACTTAACCTTAAATTAAACACACTTGAAGTTAGTTAAGCACCTTAATATAATATACACTTAAATAAATTAAACTAACCACCTAATAACACTTAACATAAACTAAGCACACCTAAAGCATCGTTAACCCTCTAATCAAGGTTTAGTGAGCTAAACTCACCGGATTAACGAGCCGAGCGGACCAAAACGACGGGGACACCGAGGGGAACAACTTTCCTTAAAGTGGCCAAGCATTCGGGGTCGGGAAGCCGGCCAAAACGGGCCAAAACCGGGCTGCCATACCCATTTTTCCAACTCTCTGTCCACTGCTGGTTGAGGCCGAAAATGAGCAGATCCATGGCTTGGATGAGACGGAGAAGGACTGTGGAAGGTTGAGGGGTAGAACCGGACATAGGCGGAGCTTGAATGGTGGCCGAATAGCCTCCTGGACGCACGAGCAGAGGCCGAAAGAGATGGCCGGGCGTCGGCCAAGCGCGGATGAGCGCAGGCAGCGGCGGAGCGCGAGACGGCGAGTGGTGACAACGGTCCTAGCTCTGGCGGCTTGCTAGTCAATCTTCGCTGCTGCTATCACTCTCAGATCTACTGGGGATGTCGAGCACGAGCAGGAGAGGGAGGAGTGAGGGGGGCGATGGCGCAGTGGTGGCACGAGCGGGCGGCGAGCGACCGGGCGGTGCGAATGGCGGTGGCAACCGGCGACGGACGGAGCTGTGGGCTGTTGCCTCCGGCTTCTTCGGTTGCTGGGCGTGCGAAGAAGGAGAAGAAGATGGAGGAGAGAGGGTCGATGAGAGAGAGGAAGGAGAGAGGGAGGAGAGAGAAGGAGGGGACCATTTTTTTTTTCTCTTTTTCTCTTTCTTTAATCCAACAAAATGGCCCACCATGACATCATCAAGTGATGTCATACTCCACTATCTCCAAACCTCCCACAACAATCTTCAATGGGTCCAATTCCATCCTCCGCCGTGGCATGATATCTTGTACACTAATTTCTCCAATTCCATTCAATTCTCTTCCAATTAAGTCCAATTGAAGTCCATAAAATTAATCCAATGTCACAACACTTCAATTCACATAATCACTTGACCATAGAACCAACTTAAGTCCCATTCTCGAGCCAAACGCGGGTCTACTAATTTCTCGAGCCAAATTAGCCATTCTCTGATTATTTTGCTGAAAAACTCGGTTTGCATGAAAAATCTTCCGAATATGAGTCAATGATCCTAAAATGATTTGTGACACACCCAGACTTCCAATTTCTGATTTCGATCTCAATTTCACGGTTGATTTCACTCTGGCACGATATTAGCACGTCCTAATCTACCGGGTAGCTTTTAGAAATTTTCGTGCATTTGACCTGTGGTTGATCAAGCCACAATGTACATCTTTGACACATCGGCGACTCTCGGTTGTTGGGGTAATCTCAAGGTTTCAATTACGGACACAGGGTACCCAATTGAAAGAAAAGTCAGTCTAGTGTCGATCGACAAGAATTGTGCGATCGGGTGGAATCACCCACACTCGATCACATGCCTCTGTCGAGTCGACCTATCTCCGGTCTTTAATCGATTTTTAATTGTGCCGTAATGACCATTGCAGATTAGCTCGATAGAAAGATTGCTTCCTGGTCAAATTCTCGAGTCTGATGCATTAGAAACTCTTAACGGCTTCACCTAATAGACTAGTTTTCACATGAGTGGCCGACTCAAGGAAAAGAACTATATGCGTGCCAACAAAATGCCCGTCTCAATTTATTGAAAATAGAATTGGAAAATCGGGACGTCACAACTTTTCCCCTCTTATAAAAATTTCGTCCTCGAAATTTAAACCTTTACCAATTCTTAAACAAAAAGGTGTGGGTACCGTCGTCTCATCGAATCTTCTCTTTCATTTTGCTTCGCAATGCTATCCAAGATCCTCAGTGCTGACGAAACATTTCCGAATTAACCAGACCAATTCTTGATTCCCAAAAAGGCTAAGCACTTGTCCATCTTTACAAAAATGAAGTTGCGAAAGTTTTGTTTCCCCTTTCTTTCTTTTTTTCCACAAAGCGGCTAACTGCCGCGTCGGGGATTCGAACCCCCGACTTCGAACCCGCAACTTCATCCCGGGTACCACTCGGCTAGAGGCGCCGACGGTGCTCCAAACTTCTTTCTTTTTTCCATTTAAAGCCAAATTTCTTAATTGATCCCAAACTTGAAATATTCCGCCGATTAAACAAATCTGGCTCTCCTTTCATAACGATTCGAGACGTCCCTATCCTAGGTGACATCCGAGGAAGAACAGGATTCTCAACTTGAAATTCAAAGGTTTCTGATGCTTAACTTCATAATTTTTTTTCGGCGGTTCTGAATGGTCCTTAATCTGTCACTAATATTTGCAACTGCTTCCACTGACTACTGAATTGACTCAAGGTTGTGACCTCTCATTCTCTGATCTGAACTCAACAACTGAAGTTCTGAACACTCTGCTCTGCACTGATTAAAAAGAAACTATCTGACTGATCTGCTGAAACTGGGAACCTCTGGTCAAGATCTAATATAACTCTGACACTGATCTAGGCAACTGCAATTACGGTACTGTACTAACCTTGGACTGTGATCTTTCTTTCCCTAACTTCATCTCAGCAATTGAAATTCTGCACTCTCTGCTATGCACTGCTTAGGAAAGAACTATCTGAAAACTTTACCAACTTGGAACATCTGATCTAGATTTGAAATACAATTCATCCCCGGCACTCCATGCAAATGATTTATATGATATACACACACTTCGGTATACCTATTCTAATCAAGATCTTTTCGTGCTGTACTAAGGTGAGTTGACTCTGTTCATCTGTCGACCACAACCCCAAAAGGAACCAATACTCTTCCCGACTCCTTAATAACTGTCATAACATTCCATCATGCTATACTTCCATTCCCACATAGGACTCTCTCACGTGCTTGAAAAAAGCTTTCATGGCTTACATTACCAAATTCTCACTTACTGATATCTCCAACACTTACAACTTATACGGCGATATCTATCTTCATACCGATCTACCAATCCCGATGATGTAGATTCTGACTCATCTTCTTACTGTCTGGACAACGCTGAAGTTGCTATGATGAACTTCCCATAAGATCTCTTCTTTAATCTCTGTATCGTCAATTACACATAATTGTCCTCAAAACCTTAGCGTTCTGTCTTCAGAAATCTGAAAATCAACCTCTCTCTCATCTGCATTCTCTTATAAAGTCTTCTGAATTTTTGAATCTGTCCACTGAAGTGTTTTGATTCTAATCTGTACTCTCGGCTCAACTCTAAGAGTGGTCATAAGATTCAAAAGGTGGCCTACCTTAGATTTGAAAATCGAATTTCGAACTTTCTCAAATAAGGTCCAATCCTTGAGTACCAACTGTGCAACTAAGGACTCTCGACTCAGTGCATCTGCGACTTTGCTCACCTTTCCAGAGTGATACAAAATATCATAATCATAATCCTTAAGGAGTTCCATCTAGCGACGATGTCTCATTTTCAACTCCTTATGAGAGAATACATACTTGAGACTTGATGGTCAATGAAGATATGGAATCTTTCTCTATACTGGTAGTGCCTCTAAATTTCCAGAACGAACATAATGCATCGGGTAATTCAACTCACAAGATCTCAACTGACGGGACGCGTATGCAGTAATCCTATCGTGCTGCATCAACAAGCAACCCAA
Source organism: Eucalyptus urophylla (assembly GCA_026873135.1). NCBI lineage: Eukaryota > Viridiplantae > Streptophyta > Magnoliopsida > Myrtales > Myrtaceae > Eucalyptus > Eucalyptus urophylla. Next base: position 29,635,672 of record CM049473.1, read on the forward strand.
TCCTTTAAACGACGCATCACTATAGATCTCATAACTTCCAGGACCAAATGGAATAGTCAGCACAGGTGCGGTAGTCAGTTTCTGCTTAAGCTCTTGAAAACTACACTCGCATTTGCTTGTCCACACGAACTTCTCTTCCTTCCTCAATAGTCATGTCAACAGCGATGCTAACACTGAAAAACCCGTATACGAACTGTCTGTAATACTTTGCTAGACCCAGAAAACTTTTGATCTCTGTCATTACCGTCAATCTCGGCCAACTAATCATTGCTTCAATCTTGGACGGGGGCTACGAAGATTCCTTCTCTGAAATCACCTAACCTAGGGACGCAACACGAGTCATCCAAAACTCGCGTCTGCTAAGCTTATTGTAAAATCCAAAAGTACTCAAGGTCTGAAGTACCATCCCCAAATGTCTCTCGTGCTCCTCAACACTCTTTGAACACACCAGGATAACTTCAATGCACACGATCACAACTAATTCAAGTACCCTTAAACATTCTACTCATTAGACCTAAACAAACAGCTAAAGTGTCCATCAAACCACACAGTATTACAATGAACTCATAACTGCCATATCGAGTGCGAGATGCTAACTTCGGTATGTTTTTCTTCCTGATCATCAACTAATGATACCCTGACCTCCAATCGATCTTGAAGAATATCGATGTACAAACACCATGAACCGACTTTCTTCTTCACGAATAGAACGAGTGCTCCCCAAGGTGATGCATTGGAATGTATGAATCCCCTATCCAACACTTCCTGCATCTGCACCTTCAGTTCTCTTAACTCGGGTAACAGCATCCGGTAAGGAGATTAGGGACTGGCTCTGTTCCGGGTGCTAATTCAATCACGAACTCTATTTTTCTTTCTGACAACAAACCTAGCAATTCTTCAGAAAATACCTCAGAAAACTTCTGTACCACGGTTAAGTTTTTCATAATCGGCTCCTCAACTGAAGCATCCATTATGGTTGCCATGTAGATTCGATAACCAACAACCAGAACCAGGTCATCTTCAGTGACAAATAACAAGGATCGAAATTCCTCTTCGACTTTCAATGATTCTAAACTTTCGCACGCTAACTGAACAAACTGAATTATATCATTACCATGATTCAAAACAACAGAAAGCTCCTTGAGCCAAACCTTTTTAAAAATAACTCCCAAGTCATACTTAAGCAAACCGTTCAAGTACAACTATAGTCAGAGATTCATATTTCTATTACTTTATTACCAATTCGAAAATCCTACAACCTCACTGAAAATTCTGCTGCACTACTCTAATAAAAACATCTCGAAAACATTATTCCCTTGATTGATGCTTGGTCGACCTATTCATGCTCTTCTAGCTATCCTAGTGGCGTCCTATCTGCAGTAACGGTACTTACACTCTCCTAGACTTACGCGGACAGTTCCTAACCTGACGGTTGTGCTAGCCACATTCAAAGCATGCTCTCTTTTTACTCTGACACTGGGCTAACTCAAGCCTCTTTCAACGAACTCGGCACACAGTCGGTGAGTCCTCTATCTCATATCAAGGAATATCATGCACATTTCTTTGCACTGAGGTCCGTTCCAAGTACCCCACTAAATGTCCCGAAGCATGTTTCCTCTGTTCTGTCTTATCAACGGCGGTGCAAAAACGGCTGTGGTTCCATCTGCCTATACGGGCAAGCTTTGATCAAATGACCTTACTGGCGACACCTGTAACAAGTCCTTTCTCTCTTATAGCACATAACAGATCCATGTCTTTTCTTTCAGACATGACACACATCGATCGAGTTGAGCATTGACTTTCCCAATTCTACTCTTCTAGCTAGTTGAAACAGGGCATCTTTCTTCTGACATTGGCCTTTCTCCCCAATCGATTTCCATCTCCGTCTAAACTGAACCTTGACTCAGATACAGCGGCTTGATCCTCGATCACAACTCCAAATCGGGCCTCAACAGGCGTGGCAACAACAACAATCACAACATTGGCAGCGGTAGAAACAACGGCAACAGCGGCAGCTTGGTCTTGAGCTTACTGACCCAAAATACTTCCCAAAGACTCTAGCGCCTAAATGATCCCATCGAACCTAGGATCGTTCGGTGCTGCTACACTCTCAGTACCGACTTGCCGCGGTACTCTCACACTCGCGCTAGTCTAAGCCTGCGCTCTACCTTGGGTACCAACTCTTGTCAGCGTCCTACCCTGAGGTACAGGTCCTATCGACCTCCTCCAAGGAGTTCTCCACTCCTAGTCACTCATCCTACAGGCTCTTTATAGACACCTATTTTCCGATTCTAACATCATGTTAGAATTTGAGTGACCCCACAAACAAGCTACCAATCAGCTATCACTCACATGCATCAGCATATTAAAAGCCTTTCCTACTAACTATCACATGACTCATCGCACCTGATCACTCCATACACAGACCATGCTCTGATACCACTTAAACGGGGATGTCACGCCTTGAACCTCGAGCGTGCCAACATCCCACCATGGTCATGCAAATGCGACATTCCCAAGTAGTGTCGCCGACCCCATTCATTTATTATTGCGCAAGCGGAACGTATCATAAAACTCCTGACAATGAAATATGGGATAGAAAAGCAGGAAGCAAAACTACAACATAACACTTTTATGATTCAACAGAATTACAAACAAAGGTCTACGGCTAAAAGTCTACAAAAGACCGGCTCTTAAAAAGGAACTATCCTACGAACTACAAGTCGGACACGTTCTCCAATCCTTATGACTTCACCTCTACAACTCCTTAAAGCCAACCAAAGTTATTTGGCCGCTACGTCCACCAGGGACCTGAAATTTTAATCCCGCAACCGGGATGAGACATTGTCTCAACAAGTTCAACCCCCTAAACCCCTATTAGAAAGAAAATACGCCCCGGGTGGCCTAGCCACATCACACAGAAGACTTACCTCGTCTTAATTCATTACTGCAAATTAGCACAATTTGTATCACACAATCTCAGGTAGTAATAATAATTCAAACAATTGGAACGCCATCACTTTCATATAAATCACAATCGCACTTAGCACGCATTCCAATTATTATTCACTGCCACACAAGGGCATAGCCTACTCGCAGTTCGGCTATCTACTGACAATAATGCCAGGCATCGCCTCCTCCCCTTGGAGCGCGGCTTCGTCATTACGTCGACGGCATTCCCGAAGGAGCATGGGTCCAATTGGCCTAGCCTCTACTGCGACCTGAGCCACGTTACTCTATTGACGGCATTTCTAAAGGAATAAAGGCCCAGTTGGCGTAGCCACTACTGCGACCGAGTCTTTCAACTAGCACACGATAATTCAATAATCAATTGCACAAATCATCACTCAATCTGCAATATCTAATCATCAAATTCATAATCTGAATACACAGCAACGATTAGCGCGAATTTCTAAGAATTTATGGTCCCGAAATAATTTTCGAAATTTATTAAATAATTAAATTTATTCCGAAAATTAATTAAATAATAATATCCATATTTTTCACAATCCACACTCAATAACCAACCATCAATTTCAAAATCCGAATACACAACAACGATCAGCACGAAATTCTGAGAAAATAAGATCTCGAAGAAATTTTAGGAATTTAATAAATAATTAAATTTATTCCGAAACTAATTAAATTATAATATTTTAATAATTTCGAATAAATATATATTATTAAATTATTTAATCATTTCGGAATACTTAAATAAATCAAAAATAAATTCCTTTAAGTCACATCAAGGTTTATATTAATATAAACATTCACTTAATCTTAAATTAAACACCTTTGAAGTTAATTAAGTACCTTAATATAATATACACTTAAATAAATTAAACTAACCATCTAATAACACTTAACATAAACTAAGCACACCTAAAGCATCATTAACCCTCTAACCAAGGTTTTGTGAGCTAAACTCACCAGATTAATGAGCTGAGCGGACCAAAACGACGGGGACGCCGAGGGGAACAACTTTCTTCAAAGCAGGCCAAGCATTCGGGGTCAGGAAGCCGGCCAAAAATGGCCAAAACCGGGCTGCCATACACATTTTTCCAACTCTCTGTCCTTTGCTGGTTGAGGCCGAAAATGAGCAGATCCGGGGCTTGGATGAGACAGAGGTGGTTGATCCGAGGCTGGTGCTGGTCAAACAGCCTCCTGGACGCACGAGCAGAGGCCGACAGAGACGGTTGGGCGTCGGCCAAGCACGGACGAGCGCGGGCAACGGTGGAGCGCGAGATGGCGAGTGGCGACGACGGTCCTAGCTCCGGCGGCTTGCTAGTCAATCTTCGCTGCTGCTAGCGCTCTCAGATTTGCTGGGGACGTTGAGCATGAGCAGGAGAGGGAGGAGAGAGGGAGGAGAGAGGGAGGCAATGGCGTGGTGGTGGCGCGAGCGGCCTGGCGGTACGAATGGCGGCGGCAACCGGCGACGGATGGAGCTGTGGGCTGCTGCCTCCGGCTTCTTCGGTTGTTGGGCATGCGAAGAAGGAGAAGAAGATGGAGGAGAGAAGGTCGCCGGGAGAGAGGAAGGAGAGGGGAGGAGAGAGAAGGAGGGGACCATTTTTTTTTCTCTTTTTCTCTTTCTTTAATCCAATAAAACAGCCGACCAAGACATCATCAAGTGATGTCATACTCCACTATCTCCAAACCTCCCACAACAATCTTCAATGGGTCCAATTCCATCCTCAGCTGTGGCATGATATCTTGTACACTAATTTCTCCAATTACATCCAATTCTCTTCCAATTAAGTCCAATTGAAGTCCATAAAATTAATCCAATGTCACAACACCTCAATTCACATAATCACTTGACCATAGAACCAACTTAAGTCCCAAAAGCAAGACCAAAGGCGGGCCTACTAATTTCTCAAGCCAAATTAGCCATTCTTTGATTATTTTGCTAAAAAAACTCGGTTTGCATGAAAAATCTTCCGTATATGAGTCAATGATCCTAAAATGATTTGTGACACACCCAGACTTCCAATTTCTGAATTCGATCTCAATTTCACGGTTGATTTTACTCTGGCACGATATTAGTGCGTCTTAATCTACCGGGTAGCTTTTAGAAATTTTCTTGCATTTGACCTATGGTTGATCAAGTCACAATGTACATCTTTGACACATCGGTGACTCTCAATTGTCGGGGGTAATCTAAAATTTTCAATTACGGACACATGGTACCCAATCGAAAGAAAAATTCGATCTAGTGTCGATCGACAAGAATTGTGTGATCGGGTGGAATCACCCACACTCGATCACATGCCTCTGTCGAGTCGACCTATCTCTGGTCTTTAATCGATTTTTAATTGTGCCATAATGACCATTGCAGATTAGCTCGGTAGAAAGATCGCTTCCTGGTCAAATTCTCGAGTCTGATGCATTAGAAACTCTTAACGGCTTCACCCGATAGACTAGTTTTCACATGAGTGGCCGACTCAAGGAAAAGAACTATATGCGTGCCAACGAAATGGTCGTCTCAATTTATTGAAAATAGAATTGAAAAATTGGGATATCACAGAGAAGTTCTCTTACTTGGCAACCGTGCCCACCACGATGCCCATGTCGGCCTCCATTACCCATCCCATGATGATGATGTTGACCGTGATGATGCCTTCCCTTGTGAGCCATGCTCATTTTCATCCTCTGTTTAGTCAACCCCCCATCTCTGTTTCAGTCTTGACAGAGGAATAGTTCTCTGGATGATGAGAGATGTTGGGATTGTTGGATTCCCAAAAACCGGATTCGACACTAAATTGAACCCCTAAAACGAATGCGGAAGACGAGCCCGGGAAATTTACATGTATCACCGATCGTAAAGCACACCACGGAATCGAGCATACCTTGTTACCCACAGATTAAACACCAACGCCGATAAAAGGAAGAGAAAACCGATCACGTTCGATCCGATGATGTCAATTGGCCTTGAAGGGAAGATGACGTCGCCTGGGTGCCACTGTTTTCCTTTTGGAGGGAGAGAGGGAGAGGAACGTACGTTAATGCCAACGGGTATGTTCCTCCCTCCCTCTCTCTTTCTCCTTTTATACGTCCCTCCAACAGAAAGGAACGTACCCCTTCATCCATGGGCCCTAATCTTGTGGGCCGGGCTTTTAGGCCCATCATGGGCGGCCGGGCCAACTTAGGCCCATCACATAAAACCATCATCTTCCACTCGCACATGGTGGGCCGAACAAGATTCTCTTTACCTCTCTTCAACATTCATACCGGTGAATAATCCGTGCAACCAGCATACTTTGAGAGCTCGTTGCCATACATCTGTTAGGAATATATAGCAGCTCATAATGGGCATCACACTCTGAGTAGATTTAGTATGCAGTACCCTAGATCGATCGATCACATTTATATCTCTCTTGATCTCTTTTAAATAATGATATATCTATTGTATTCACAATTATGATTATCCCAAAGATAGTCATAATTGGTTAACCAATGAATACAAAACTACAATGTGATTCTCCAAATTCGATCTTCCTCTTTCCTTCAAACTCTCAATTTCAATTCAGCTTGCTTTTCTAGAAATGTCCCATTAGATCGAATAAACTCATGACCATTGGCAACATCCTAAGATAGCAAACACTAAATAGAAATCTTGAGAATAAGTAAAAGTCATGAGGGCACTAAAATTGAGGAACTCTTTTCCTCAAAAGTCTCACACGACATAAAAGTTGAGATAAAAACTTTTGCCACTCTTATTGGTCGTTTCATGCATACATAGTATGAAATACGTATTACGGTATTAACTCCTTTCCCATGGAGCGTATGTCTACACCTTCAATACCGTACAGATGATAGTTCAGACATACCCAATGTCTAACTTGAGTTCACGTATCTACTCATTCACAAAATTCATCAAAACTCACATCTGGCATCATAGACAGATAAAGTAAAATATGTGGGTTATTTTACTTTCGGACATAGTAAGTATTATGTCCTCATCTTAACACTCAGTTAAGGCGACATATGTATTTTAAGCTTGAGCTCTCGATTATCACCTAGATAATAAGCTTAAAAACAGTCGCATCTCTATTTATCACATAGTAAATAGAGACGATTACCCGTGTGAGTGGGCTAATCTTATGTCTGTCCGACATACTTTCTCAACTTAAAGTAATGCACTGAGCATTAAGATGCATAAAGATCAAACAAAGATTCATAGGCATTAATGATGAAAAACACAAATTCATCAAATGTGAACACTTCAGGGAAATTACAATCCAATACATCAGACTCTACGCAATCCTAGAGATTTCATATGGCCACAAAACACATCTCTAGGTATTGGCTTTGTCGTAAGATCTGCTACCATTCTATGCGTAATATGTACCGTAAGTTCACATCTTTTCGTGCAATCATATCTTTGAAAAAATTATGCTTGATATCTATATGTTTGGTCTTGCCATGATATTTTGGATCTTTGGTGTACGCTTTTGCTACTTGGCTATCACAGTTAACCAACAATGAATCTGCAGCACTTCCAATAACACCTAAATGATCCAATAATCTTTTAAGCCAAACATCTTCTTATATTGCTGTTAATAATGCCATGAACTCAGTTTCCATCGTGGACAAGGCTATACACTTTTGTTTCTTATTGCTCCAACATATGGTGCCATTATTCGGTAAGAAAACAAAGCTAGGAGGAGAGATTTCCTTTCATCTAAATCTCCTCCATAAACAACATTAGAATAGCCTTAGAGTCGCAGATCCTTTCCATAATAACTCAGCATATAATCAGCAGTCCCCTTTAGATACCTTAGTATTCTCTTAATAGTCTTCCAATGTGCTGGACCTGGATTGGATTGGTATCTACTCACCATTCCAACTGCAAAACATATATTAGGTCTTGTACACATCATAGCGTACATCAAGCTCCCAACAGCACTAGCATAAGGAACATATTTCGTTTATTCCTTCTCTTGTGGAGTTCTTGGACACAGTCGATGGCTCAATCCTTCACCTTTTGCAATAGGAGTGTCTATGAGTTTACAATCTTGCATACGAAATCATTCAAGAACCTTATTTATATATGTTTCTTGCGAAAGATATAACGATCTCTTCGAACGATCTCTTGAAATCTTAACTCCAAGAATATATGCAGCCTTACCCATATCATTTATCTCAAAGTTGGAAGATAACCAACTCTTCACAGTATTTACAAACTCTCTATTGCTTCCGGCAATTAGTATATCATCAACATATAATGATATGATCACAAATTGATCCATGGATCTTTTGATATATACACAATGATCCTCATCAATCATTGTAAAATCATATGCCATTATGGCATTATGAAAACGTATATACCATTGTCTTGATGACTGCTTAAGGCCATATATCGACCTCAAAAGTCGACATACCTTTTCTTCTTGGCCTTTCACTATGAAACCAGTAGGTTGTTCCATATATATTTCTTCCTCTAATTCTCCATTGAGGAAAGCAGTCTTTACATCCATTTGATGTAACTCAAGATCCATACTAGCCACTATTGCCAGAATAATGCGAATCGAGGTAAATCTCACTACAGGAGAAAACGTATCTTCATAATCAATTCCTTCATGTTGATTATACCCCTTCGCCACAAGGCGAGCCTTATGCCTTTCAATCGAGCCATCAGCCTTTCGCTTTATTTTGAGAACCCACTTGTTCCCAATAGCTCTGCGTCCTTTTGGAAGATCAACCAGTTCCCAAACTTGGTTTGATTTCATTGACTCCATTTCCTCTTCCATTGCATGAATCCATTTTTCCTTACTAGGGCAATTCAGAGCCTCATTAATATTTCTTGGCTCATCCTCATCTTGTGGAGCAACCATAAAAGTTTCCCCTTCAATGTCAAAACGTCGACGGGGAATACTTTGGCGACTTGTTCGCCGTATGGGAGATTGTACACTTTGCACATCATTCCCCATTATGCTCCCACTTGGATTAGATAATGATAACGTTGTCTCATCATGTGGTTGCAATTGAGAATGAGTTGAATTCAATTCATCACTTCTCATATTACTCCCACTTGGACGAACTCCACTAATATCATTATCTTGATCCAAGGTTTCAAATAGGGAGTAATCTTCACCTATTTCGCCCTTCTTAGGAAATTCATCCTCTAAGAATGTGACATCCCGTGATTCAAATTCAGTTATACTCCCACTTTCCTGCTCACCTATGAACACATACCCTTTCGAGTGTTCGGAGTATCTCATTAAAATACTCTTCTTTCCTTCGGGACCCAATTTCCCAAACTTGTGAGAGGACTCATGAGTATAGGCAGCACAACCCCATGGCTTAAGAAAACTTAAGTCCGGTTTTCTACCTGTCCATAACTCATATGGAGTGGAACTAACTGATTTGGAAGGCACCCGGTTAAGTATATAGGCAGCAGTTAACAACGCATCACTCCAAAAAGTGATATGTAAGTTAGCATGCGCCATCATGGACCTAACCATTTCCAGTAGGGTTCTGTTTCTTCTCTCTGCAACACCATTTTGTTGAGGAGTATATGGAATAGACAACTGTCTTTCTATTCCCTTTTCATCACATAATTTTCTGAACTCATCAGATAAATATTCTCGACCTCGATCGGATCTCAATGCTTTTATTTTCTTGTCTAATTGATTTTCTACCAAGTTCATAAACCTTTTGAAACAACTTAATGCTTCAGATTTATGAGAAATCAAATAGACATATCCGAATCGAGTATAATCATCTATAAAAGTGATGAAATAAACAGCCCCATGCCTTCCTCTCACATTCATTGCACCACAGACGTCAGAATGGATTAAATGCAGAGGAAATTCAGCTCTTTTACCTTTTCCAAATGGTTTCCTTGTCGTTTTCCCTACTAGGCAATGCTCACATATGGCAAATCGACTTTTTCAATGTTGCCCAACAAGCCCTCTTTGGCTAGTCTATTCATACGTTGTTGGCCAATATGACCAAGTCTAGCATGCCACACATTCACATCATTATCATATGAAGTAGAAGACATGAAACAAGGGAATAACAAATATTGACATCACCACAGTCAACATTTAGTACAATAAAACCATCCAGAAAGTGACCACAACCATAGTAGTTTGTATCCAAATACAAATCTACACCTTATTATGGAAGTTCATACCAAAACAAGCTTAACCAACACCAAAACAGACACTTAAATTTCGACGAATCTCCGGAGCATATAGAACATCATGTAGGAACAAGGTGCGTCCACCACGCATGTTCAATTGGCAAGTGCCAATCCCTTTAACTTCATCTCTGGAGTTATATCCCACATAGATCCACTTAGTTCCAGTTGGTACTCGTCGGAATTCCACGAAGGATCCTCTATCCTTCGCTACATCATCTGTTGCTCCTGAATCTACAGTCCACAAAGGATTGGATTCAGCCAATAATACAGAACTTGACACATAAGCAAAGTTCTCAAATGTACAAGAGGTGTTTACCTTCTTTGGCTCACGACAGTCGCGAGCATAGTGACCTTTCTTGTCACAATTGTAACACCTCACCCTTGACATTTTCTTCACTTGAGGACGTTTTCCTCTCTTGTGTTGGTTAACTCTTGATTTCTTGCAATAAGGACTTGATCCTTTGCATTCCCACATATTGCACTTAGAGCTCAAAGCCCTTTCTGAGCTAGAACCTGCATTGCAAATATCTATTTTCAGCTCAAATGCCGTTATGCAGTCCTCTACTAGCTCAAGGTGGCGCACGACATCCTCAAGATCTTCCATAACATGGTCAAGAGCTTCTAGTGCTTCTTGCTTTTCCAGCATATATTGAATCTTCATATTCAATATTTCACAATTGTTGCCGTTCATATCAGCAATTACGTTTTTAGTTGCTGAAACCATCCATCTGAACACATCAGACATATATGCATGAATAATTAATACCTATCATTTATGCATCCAGTTTGCACAGACCCATCTTATCAATGAACAATTTCAAGTAAGGTTTCAGAATCAAAATGTCACTATGTTTCCAATCATCCTCCAAAAATCCTAACTTAAAACTATTATTAATATAATTGTCTTATGCAAAATAAATTTTATGAAGTTACAAAAACTTCTATGAACTACCCACAGCAGTCAACAATAACAGAAAGCAAATAATATTTGACATCCAATAGAATAATAATGCTTTCACATAATACATTTATCCACTACACTAAGTAATATACACAGAGGAAAATATCAACATAGAAAGAAATATTTACACACAAAACATCTCAAATTAATCTAAGAAATAAATAGGGAATGTCCATTCTAATCTATCAGTCAAAATATCTAAGAAATTTGAAGGCACATTTGCCAACCATGAAAAAACTTTTGGAGAGCTTTCATGTCACCTCCAAGACGCATTCACTCTGCGCCAGCGATGACGTCATCGATGATGTCATCCCAACGGTTACCGACCGTTGGGTGATGTCATCATGCGTCGGTTCACCGACCGGCGCGTGCCGATTCGCCGGCCGGTGGCATCGCGCATGTGCCGGTTCGCCGACCGGCGCGTGTGGCGCACGCGCTGGCCGAGCCAGCGCTTCAGGCTCGTGGCGCCCACGCGCAGCAGCTTCTGGCGGAGCGTGTGGGCGCGTCCGGCGTCTCCCGGCGGCGTTCGACCCATCGACGGACTCATCTCGACCAGCTCTTTCACTCTATGCCATCAAAAATTGATTTCGACTTACGGAAACTCGAAAAAATTGATGAACAGTGCTCGGGTGTCGGGATTTTGCGCCCCGATCCGTGTCGGCCGATTATTTTCACGAAAAATCAATCAAAAATCATTCATAAACATGAAAAGGGTCGGGAAAACATGAACTAGGGCTCTAATACCAATGTTGGGATTGTCGGATTCCCAAAAACCAGATTCGACACTAAATCGAACCCCTAAAACGAATGCGGAAGACGAGCCCGGGAAATTCACATGTATCACCGATCGTAAAGCACACCATGGAATCGAGCGTACCTTGTTAGCCACAGATTAAACACCAACGCCGATAAGAGGAAGAGAAAACCGATCCCGTTCGATCCGATGACGTCAATTGGCCTTGGAGGGAAGATGACGTCGCCTGGGTGCCACTGTTTTCCTTTTGGAGAGAGAGAGGGAGAGGAATGTACGTTAATGCCAACGGGTATGTTCCTCCCTCTCTCTTTCTCATTTTGTACGTCCCTCCAACAGAAAGGAACGTACCCCTTCATCCATGGGCCCTAATCTTGTGGGTCGGGCTTTTAGGTCCATCATGGGTGGACGGGCCAACTTAGGCCCATCACATAAAACCATCAAGAGATGAAAGGATAAGAGGGCCTCACTTTATAGGGGGTTTAGAGGTGGTGGTTTAACTGTAGCACCCCATGATTTTGGCAGTCTTTTCACACGACTCTTGTCTGCCAAATTTCTCGGCTTAGCTACCAAGTATTTGAGCAATCCGTGTGAACGCTGTGGATGAATTCTTTTTAACTACGGACGAAGGAAAATGTGGTCATGTGTTGCCTTGGGGAGCAAGTTCACGCGGGAATGAAATAATGGTGGTCGCTCTCTCTGCGTTGAGATATGGGACCAGAGATGGGGACGCGGATGTCGACACCTTCTCATTTGCGGCTGGACGGTTCTGGCTTGGTTAGATGAGCAGATGAGTTTTGCTCCTTTGGGCCGCAAAAAGAACAGCGATTGAAGGGTTGGAGACTACCGACCAAAAAAAAGGGGTGCAGACTTGCTCTTGTGGATCTGATTTCGTTTGGTGCTTATTTAAAAACCATTCGTTTGATTTTATTGAGCATAGCATTCAATGCAGTTAAAATGATTATGAACTGATTAGTAGTTAGAGCTACAAAGTGTTATAACTTTATACTGTTGAGCTAGATGTCTCTCTATTCAATGCATTAACACCTTATGATTTCATTAGAGTAAGCTTCACAATCTCATCACCTTCGAATGCCAAAACTACAATTAGTAGTGCAAGATTGTACTGCTAATTGTATCCCATAGGACTATAAGATTTGTATACGAACTTTGGTTTTAAAAATAAATTTACTTGTAAGTGACTTTCAATGTTTTGGCTTTTGTTCTAGTCTTTTGAGGGAGCCTTGGTACTAAGTTTCTTAACTATGTCCATGCATCTTGCCCATAAGAAGACTACTTGACAATCAATTAGTACCTAACTGTAAATCGACTTTTATGAAATGTGAAAGGCCACAATAACCGCCCATTGATGCCCTTGCTCACTTGACGTAGGGTAGAGAAGAGGAGGACAACTAAATACAACATTGCACATTTTGAAGCAATCGATAGCTTATTTTAGAGATAAATACACTAAAAGTCTTAAAACTTATTGCAAAAGTGCAATTGAATTGTATAATTTTCAAAAAATGCAATCAAATGTAAAACTTATTAATGCCGTCACCACCCAACATTGGAGGGGCCGATAGGGCTAGCCTAGATTTGAGTTGAGGGTGCCCAAATCTGGGCAATGTTGGCCCCAAGCAAGGGCTGGTGACCCTTGCTGGCCCTCACCTTGGGCCAGTGCAACTCGCCCAAATTTGGGCAACGTTGGCCCTTGCTAGCCTTGGGTGAGACCTTATCAGTCTCAGGCAAGGGCCAAAATTACCCAGATCTGGGTGAGCCTCACTCAAGTCCCGAGAGCGCCAGCTGCCCTCCCCCTTAAGGTTGCTACTTTGTCAACCCCTCTGGCAATGGGCAGCGGCGGCGGTGCCCTCCTGGCAAGGCATCCCCCTTTTTTTCCATTGTTTTTTGTAAATTAAATCTCTACTTCTTGAAATGGTTATGAAGATCTAAATCTAATCAAAGGAAATAATCAAAGAAAGTCCAACTTTGGGTGGCGAGTATGTTAGGCGAAACTTTCTTACTTTACCTGAGGCATTTGAATTAAGCCCCGCAATTGTATTTTGCCCAAGATGAAACAAGTCTAACTTATTATAGCTATCGCCCTACTTAATAAAAATAGACTTCCATCTGTGAATCTTGTTCCTTTTCCTTTCGGACTGATCAAATTGGTAAATTAGCAAAAGATTTCATAATAATAAGTTTCTGGGCTTAACTAGTAGAAGATGTTCGATTTCTTGATCACCAATTTGGGTTGCCGGAGTTACTTGAATGACAAAGATGGAGAGCATATACCATTGTCCGTGATGTTTTCTGTTAAAGCCCCTATCTCTCAATTAATTCTGGTCAATTTGTATAGGCATGCCAATGGCGCTCTCGAGGAGCTCAGTAACATATCAGTTCTAGTTCTTAACCTTCAAATCTTCTGCATATAATATATGGAATCATTTGATCCGAAACCTCAAACGACGGATCCCATCACACTAATTTTCAGTGTACCATTGAATAATTTTGGTACACAAACAGTATAGAGAAACTTCCATCAACCTCCACAACACTTCAAACAGCTGAATCTGATCATCCATCGAAACTACTCAAAAAGATAAAACAGGTATTGGTTACTGGTAGGAGCCAAAACATGAAATCCCCAAGACACATTTATTGCTGACATCACGCCATTACCTATGTAGCACCGACACTCTCCGGAAGCTTTCATGTCGTGTCTGACACTCCGACACGTGTCCGACACGCGGTCAACAAGTGTCGAAAAATTTGACACGTGGTCAACTCTCTCCGACACGCGAGTCCAGAATTCCGACACGCGATTTCGACACGCACGGGGTCAATTTTAAAAAAAATTTAATACTTGAGGGATCAAAATATAAATATACAATTTTACCAAAAAAAATATAAATATAAAAAAAATAAGTAATAAAAGAAGTAATAAAAAATGCTATAAATATACACACACAGGTCAATTTTTTTTTTCAGTTTTGTTTTTTTACAATTTTTTTAGTTTTTTTAAAAGTCTTTTACTATGAAAGAAGTAATAAAAAAATGCTATATAAGATAAATAAATAATTTAAACATATCATTTCAGCATTTTTCGTTAAACAATGTTTTTTTCCTCTAAGTTTTATGTATTATTGTAACAAATTAAAATAATGAATGATATTATTTAATATTTTTCGTGTAAATTAATTCTAGGCTATTTTTATTATTTATTTATGTATTTATATACAAAAACATCTTTAATATATAACGTGTCGACGTATCGTGTCGTGTCGTGTCGCGTGTCGCATATCCGTGTCGGTGCTACGTAAGTCATTACTGTCCAAGACCCAACTCCAGGCGTCCTCTCTAGTCGGTAGTCAGAGCGAGAGTATCGAGTTGCTCAGTTATTGGAGTTGGTGTTGCAGCCGCGACTTCCTGTTCTTGTTGCTGCTCCTGTTCCTGTTCTGGTTCCGGTCATTCTGCACAGGTGTAATGCCTCCCGAACCGACCATGCGCATGGCACCTCCTCCCTTTGTGACCATCACTGTGACCTTTGCAATGACCATGATGACCATGTTTGAGAAGTCCATGCCCGTGGACTAAAAGAACCCTCACATGATGGCCATGTCCGAGAGTACCGAGTTGCTTGGTTATTCGAGTTGGCGTCGCAGCCACGACTTACTGCTCCTGTTGCTGCTCTTGCTCCTGTTCCGGTTCTGCTCCGCACAGGTATGATGCCTCCCAAACCGGCCTTGCGCATGGCACCTCCTCCCTTTGTGAACATGACATTGACCTTTGCAATGACCATGATGACCATGTCTGAAAAGTCCATGCCCATGGACTAAAAGAACCCTCACATGATTCCCATGTCCAAGAGTATCGAGTTCCTCAGTTATTGGAGTTGGCGTCGCAGCCACAACTTCTTGTTCCTGTTGCTGCTCCTGTTGCTGCTCCGGTTCCGGTTGCTCCGTACAGGTGTGACGCCTTCCGCACCAATTGTGCGCATGGCCCTTCCTCCCTTTGTGACCATGGTCGTGACCTTTGAGATGACCATGATGACCATGTTTGAAAAGTCCATGCCCATGGACTAATGGAACCCTCACATCATGCCCATGTCCATGTCCATAGAACCCATGACCCCTATGTCCTTTGAGATCATGCCCAAAGAGAAGTCCTACATGGGGACCATGCCCACCATGATGCCCATCTCCGCCTTCGTTACCCATCCCATGATGACGCTGTCGACCGTGATTATGCCTTCCCTCGTGACCCATTCTCATCTTCATCCTCTGTTTCGTATATAACCCCGACTCTATTTCAGTCTTGACACAAGAATAGCTGTCTGGATGATGAGAGATGAGAGGAAGAGAGGCCCTTATTTATGGAGTTTCCCGAGGCGGTGGTTCAACTGTAGCAGTCTATCAAACATGGCGATCTTTTCACACGCCTCTTCTCTGCCAAATTTCATAGCTTAGCTATCAAGTACTTAAGCAATCCGTGAGAACCGCGGCAAATGCGGTCGAGTGTTTGTCTTGGGGAGCAAGTTCGCGCCTGAATGGAGGTCGGTGGCACTGCTTCGGGACATTGACCAGAGATGTGGATGTCGACGCGTTCTAATGTGCGGCTCCGCGTTTATGGCTTGGTGTGCATGTAGCATCAGGGAATAACATTGCTCCCTTGGGCTACAAAAAAGAAACCGGTTGAGTTGGAGATTTGCTCTGTGAATCCGATTTCCTTTTGTCCTTATTTTATTAACTAGACGTTTGATTCTATTAGGCATACCCTTCAATGCAGTTAAATTAACTATCAACCTCCCCAAGAAAAGGCAACGCATTTGTTTCTTGATGACATTTGAGGAAGGTGTTGGAGAAATCTTTCCAGAATATTTTGAAGCTGACAAAACGTTTCTATCAGTCTAGTCTGGATAAGTACAGACCTTATGTTTAGAGTTTGAAGACTTTCAGATCACCAGACTTAGCACTCAAGACTCAAGACTCAAGACTATTCTCATTGACAGTTTTTCTAATCCAGTGATGAAGGCAATCCAGAGCCGAAGTATTTGGTTGAGGATTTAGTCCTATCCTCTGGAGAAGATCTCTTGGCTAGATAAATATAACAGATTCTTTTATTCGTAATCAAGATCATTTGAAGATCCGATGGTCGACGAAATATTCTTGGAAGGTTCTATTCTTGGAAACCAAGATCCTGATTGTATGGGCGAACATGATTTATGGGCTATCGTCAAGTTCCTTTAATAGCTCGAATGATCTTCTTGATTGATTCCGTCCAATGGGTAGATTGGAGGAATTCATTTGGTAAGTGCCAACGGGTATGATGGTATAAAGGAGTATAAAAGGAAGACATTCTAGTTGCTTTAGTGCATGATCGATAGAGAAATTCCAGAGTCTGAAGCACCTTGATTATTAGTCGATACATTTTGAGCGAAATTGATACACAAAGAGTGTCTATACTTAGAGATACCTTGAGCGAGTGTGGTAGATCATCTACACCGAGAAATCAAGGGAGAACAACGCTGTAACATCTCTTTGTTGATAGTGGAATCCAGCCAATAGGCTGTCAATGCAGAAGAGTGGACGTAGGCTTGAAATAAGCCGAACCACTATAAACCGCGTGTTCAATTTTCTCTTCTCTCAGTCTTACTTTGATTATTGTTTGTCTCAAATCTATCAACTGTCTAGTATTGTGCAATTATCGAGAAAAATCCTTTATATACCTATTCACCCCCCTCTAGGTACTTATACTAGCTATATCAATTGGTATCAGAGCTCGTGTACTCACTTTATTTGAAGTGTTTTACTTCAGAGTAAAAGATCCATGGCTAGTATGCTAGCACCAGGGCTGGTGGAAGGGCAAAGCAATACCAGACCACCCTACTTTGATGGAAAGGATTACAACATCTGGAAGAACAAGATGAAAGCTTTCCTACGATCAAAGGATCCTCTGGAATGGGACGTTGTAGAAAAAGGAATTACTCCTACAGCTGCATCAGTCTCTGAAAGAGGGAAAGAAACTGTTGAACCAGCGGAATGACTCAGGAAGAGATAATCAAGAGACAAGCACTCGATGCAAAAGCAATTTACTCTTTATATTGTGCTTTGTCACCAACTGAATATAACAGAATATCTTCTTGTGTTACAGCAAAAGAAGTTTGGGACAGATTACATATCACCTATGAAGGAACAGATCGAGTGAAGGAAACCAGAATTAACATTCTCCTCGGTCAATATGAAGCCTTCAAAATGAAACCAGGAGAATCTATAACTGACATGTTTAGCCGTTTTACAGATATTGTCAATGGTCTTGAGAATCAAGGAACAATTTCTGATGCCATGAAGGTAAACAAGCTACTGCGTGGACTCTCCAAGGATTGGAATCACATAAAGACTTCAATAAGAGAGACGCAAAGAATTATGCCACTATCTGTCGACGGGCTGATTGGAACTCTTCAGTCTTATGAAGTGGAACGAATCAATGAAGATGAAGATCCAAAAGGTAAGAAATCCATTGCATTAAAATCAAATGATGATTCTGATGATACAGATTCTGAAGATGATATGGACGATGAGGAGCTTGCTCTCATGATAAGAAGATTTAGAAAACTGAATAGAAAAGGAAGAAGGTTCAACTCAAAGAACAAAGTTTTCAAAGACAGCAGACCAAGTTTGTTGATGATAAGGAACCAAACAAAGATGTAGTTTGCTTTGAATGTAAGAAAAAGGGACACATCAGACCCAACTGTCCTCTTCTGAAGAAGAAGAGAGGAAAAGCTGAAAAGTTTCGAAAAGCTCTCAAAGCCGAAACCTGGAGTGATACAGAGTGTGAAGAAAGTGATAATGAATATGCCAACCTATGTCTGATGGCACAATCAGACTAAGATTCTGGATCAGACTCAGACAGTGAACTTGAGGCAAGTAATTTTAAAATTCCTGTCAAAGTTTCTAAATACATTGATGAACTGTGTTTTAGTCTTAAGACTTCTCTCAAAAGAATTTCCGAACTTAAAAAGGAAAACTCAGCTCTAAAACAAAAGGAAAACGTTTTAGAAGAAAGAGTTAAAAATCTAGACTTGACTGTTTCCACTCTTAAAGAAAATGAAGATAACCTTTTGAAAGAAAATGCCCTTTTAAAAACTGACTTATCAAATCTCTCAAAGAAATTTTCAATAGAGTCCGAAAAACTTGAAAAAATTCTTTCAGCTCAAAGACCTGACTTTAATAAGTCCGGTCTAGGTATGACAACAGAAACAATTCCCTTGATTGATTTTCCGAAAGTAAAACAAAGAATTAAGGAAAGACCCTCGAGAGAGGCTTACAAAAATCATTTCAAGAAAATTTTTGTAAAGTCTGTAGGTCGAAATGCCCTCAAGTGTTCAAAGTGTAACAGTTCAGATCACTTTGAAAAAGAGTGTCCTATGGTTTGGAAACCTGTTAAGAAAGTATGGGCTAATACTATTTATCTTACTAACACCAAAGGACCCAAGAAAATTTGGGTACCAAAGAAAGCTTGAGACTCTCTTTTAATTGCAGGTCTCCATCAAGAAAAAGGTAAAGTGGTATCTTGACAGTGGATGCTCAAGACACATGACAGGAGACTCAAATTGCTTCATAAAGCTTGTTCAAGTAAATGGTGGAAAAGTTTCATTTGGAGGAAACAGCAAAGGAAGTATTATGGGATTTGGAACTGTGAAAATCGGAAATCTCACAATAAGTAATGTTTCCTTAGTGGAAGGACTCAATTACAATCTTCTCAGCATTAGTCAATTGTGTGATACTGGTTTTAAGATCTTCTTTCAAGAAAGAACATGTTCTGGAATCAGTAAAGACTCTACTCAGTCTTTCATGGGTCGAAGACATGGAAGTATCTATCTTTTGGATATGAAACCAAATGAATCGCAATACCTTATCTCAATTCAAGACGAAGCAAGCTTATGGCACAGAAAGCTTGGTCATGTCAACATGAAGCAATTAGCCAAAATCTCATCAAAGCAGCTTGTTCGAGGTCTACCCAAATTACCATAACAAAAGACTGATCCATACACTCCATGTATTCTGGGAAAGCAGGTAAGAAATTCATTTAAGCCAATAAATCATGTCTTTACTAATCATGTACTACAGTTGCTGCATATGGATATCTTCGGACCAACCAGAACCTAGAGCATTGGAGGTAAGAAATATTGCCTAGTAATTGTGGATGATTACTCCCGCTTTACTTGGGTATATTTCCTTGCAAGTAAGTCCGAAACCTTCTCGTATTTTGAAAAATTTGCTAAAAAGGTTCAAAATGAAAAAGGATGTGTTATCTCAAGTATAAGAACAGATCATGGAGGTGAATTTGAAAATCAAGATTTTACAAAATTTTGTGATGAATCTGGCTTTAAGCATGTATTCTCCTCTCCATATACTCCCCAGCAAAATGGAGTTGTGGAAAGAAAGAATAGATCTCTTCAAGAATTGGCTAGAACTCTTTTAATTGAAAGTAAGATTTCTTCACGATTTTGGGCTGAAGCTGTTTCAACAGCATGCTATATCATCAATAGTCTTCTTAAGACCTATTCTAGAGAAAACCCCTTATGAGTTATTCAAAGGTAAGAAACCTATTGTTTCATACTTTCATGTATTCGGTTGCAAATGCTTTATATTGAAGAATGCAAAAGATCGAGTTGGTAAGTTTGAAGAAAGATCAGATGAAGGCATCTTCCTTGGATATTCTACATCAAGCAAAGCCTACAGAGTCTATAACAAGAAGAGCCAGTCTATGGAGGAGTCAATGAATGTCAAATTTCAAGACTCAACGCAAGATGAATCCAGTCAGACTCATCATGAAGAGTCTGAACCTGCTCTAGACCCTCCAAAGCTTACAACTCAAGAAGCATCTCAGACTCTGGAAGACCAGCATCAAGCTGTTCGTGAAGATTCAAATAAAGAAAGAGATCATCAACCAGACAAATCAACCAGTAACTGGAAGCATAAGTCCAGTCATCCCAAAGATCTCATTATTGGCGAAATTAATGAAGGAATTCGCACCAGATCCAAAAGGCGTGAAGAGTCTAGTGCTGTGGCTCTCGTTTCTGAAATTGAACCAAAGAGCATAGAAGAAGCTTTATCTGATGAAAGCTGGATTGAAGCTATGCAAGAAGAGCTCAGACAGTTCAACATTAATGATGTCTAGGAATTGACATCTAAACCAAATGGTAAAACTGTTATTGGAGCTAAATGGGTGTTCAGGAACAAGATGAATGAGAAAGGAAGAGTCGTACGAAACAAAGCAAGACTCCTGGCCAAGGGATATACACAAGAAGAAGGAATAGACTATGATGAGACTTACGCACCAGTAGCAAGGGTTTGAAGACCCAAAGAAGCCAGACTCAGTCTTCAGACTGAAAAAGGCATTGTATGGTTTAAAGCAAGCACCTCGAGCTTGGTACGACAGACTAAGTAAGTTCTTAATACATAATGGTTTTGTCAAAGGTAAAGTAGATACTACTTTATTTATCAAAAAGGAAAACAAAAGTTTTTTACTTGTTCAAATATATGTGGATGATATTATTTTTGGATCCTCTAATGAAAGTTTGTGCAAGAAATTTTCTAAATCTATGCAGGATGAGTTTGAAATGAGTATGATGGGAGAGTTAACATTCTTTCTTGGTCTTCAAGTAAAACAATTGAAGGAAGGAATTTTTATTTATCAAGAAAAATATGCTAATGATCTTGTCAAAAAGTTTGGACTGGAAAAATGCAAAAAGACTGACATACCGATGTCAAGCTCTTTGAAGATAGACAAAGATGAAGAAGGGAAGAAAGTTGATCAAAAGCTGTACAGGAGCATCATTGGTTCACTTCTTTATCTTACTGCTTCTAAACCTGACATTTTGTTGAGTGTTTGAATCTGTGCTAGGTTTCAATCAGATCCAAGAGAATCCCATCTCAATGCTGCGAAATGTATTATTAAATACGTTGCTTCATCTTCAAGTATCAGTCTTTGGTATCCCAAGAAGGGAGACTTTAATCTTCTGGGATATTCAGACGCAGATCTGGCCGGTTGCAGAGTTGATAGAAAAAACACTTCGGGAACTTGCCAGTTGCTTGGAAGCAGGACAGTGTCTTGGTTTTCAAGGAAACAAAGCACTGTGGTTCTATCAACAACATAAGCAGAGTATGTAGCTCTTGGAAGTTGCTGTTCACAAATTCTATAGATAAAACAACAGCTACAAGACTTTGGAATTGAAGACTCATGCACAGAGATTAGATGTGACAACACCAGCACAATCAATCTCACTAAAAATCCAATTCTTCACACAAGAGCAAAGCATAAAGAAATTCGACATCATTTCATTAGAGATCATGTTCAAAATGGAGAAATCTCGATTCAATTTGTTGATTCAAAAAATCAACTAGCGGATATATTCACAAAGCCTTTGGAGAAAAATCAATTCGATTTTATCCATTCCAGACTCAACATTTTGAAGCTTGAGGAAGTTAAAGTCTAGAGACTCTCCAACCCTCAGACTCAGACATTCATGGCTATAGACTATAAGTTGTTATTATATTCAATCTCGAAAAGGTACGATCATTAGTTCAATTAATTTATAATTTCCGTGAAAAACTGAATCTTGTCTTTTCAAAAAGATTAACTTCTATTTGGCAGTTATTGATTTTAAAAGAGGCATCTGTTCATTTTCCTTTGTGCCGATTGGTTTTTCCTTTTTAAACTGAGTTATATATATACAGTTTTCCTCGCTTAAACTTCAAAACCCTAAAAAGGCATTCTCCTCCCAATCCTGTCTCTACTTCGTGTTCATCTTCGAGAAAGTTGTCATCTTTTCTTGGGAAAGCGAGTAAAGGAATCTTTCAACGACAAGGAAGGATGTCTTCTTCGAGAAAGTCTTCAAGAATTGCGAACAGGGGACCACAGAGAATGAGGGAGGGGCCTACCCATTTCGATCTCACCGAAGAGGAAGAATTACCGAGTCAGCAACAGAGCCCTATTCACTCTCCACCACGTCACTCTTCATCATCTACCCCACAAGGTGCGGGTCATCAACCGGAGGAAGAAATAATCGAGGACGCAGACCTGTAAGAGTCCAAAAACCCTCTTTTATTTACAAGCTCTATCGTGCGTTGAAGAGCATTGGGACTCCGTTGAACTATATAGATGATTTCCTTAAAGATAAGAATTATGGGAATGAGTATATATTTTTGCGACGAATGGAGGATTTGGGAATTGCTCCCAAAGGAAAGGCTGAGGAAGCACTTGCGAACATTCCAAGTGACCCTCGTGTATCGGGTTTGAATCCGACTGACGGGAACGATGATGACAAAATGTTCAGTGAATTTCAACCTAGAATGGGTGTTGCTGCGAAGGTGAAGGGAAAAAGGATGGATTTGTTTAAATCAAAGGAACAGGAGAATCTGTTCTTCTGACTGTTGAAACGAGGGGTGATAAACCCTAAGAGTGTTGATTTCGATTTCTTGGATGCCATTAATGTGAACTTAAGGGAGAAGTTCAATCTGCTTCAACTTGAGCAATTTTGCTCTGATACCACAGACGGTTATGCGCAATTGACAGCATACTTCTATTCAAATCTTAGCTTTTTAGATGCGAATAGAATATCCTTCAGTGTTCGAGACCAAGTCTATGAGGTAGATGTGGACATGTTGGCAGACATAATTGGAGTTGAAAGAGGACGATATAAACCAATCAAGGTTTCAATCGCTCGTACCACACTGGAACTTGTCAAAGACAAGAGTACAGAAGGAAGAGTTACCTACTCAAGAATGCATGCCATCAACATCTTGCTTCACAAAATTGTAATCAACTGTATCATGCCAAAGTCTACATCCAAGACTGACGTGTCTAACTCCGAAGCGAAATTGATGTACGCGATCAATTCAGGGAAAAAGTTCTCTCTCCCTCACACCATTCTCTTTCACATGTACAGAGCAATGGTGAAGGACAAGGGCCAATTGCCTTATCCAGGTCTTGTGACCAAGATCTTCAGACACCTGAACATTGAACCTCCACATACTCTTTGTGTTCGACCATGCGACAAAATGGTGGTGGGTTTGAAAATGCTGACAAAAATGCGTCTGAAAGAGCTTAATAAGGTGATGGAAAAGTTCAAAGTGAAGACTCCAGTTCTTCTGCATCAAAGAGAAAAGGGAAGGAGCCCATGGGTGCTCCATCCAAAAAGAGAAGAACTCTTATCTTGGAGGATGAAGATGAGGAGGAAGATGTCACTATCTCTGCTTTGAAAAGGACCAGACGTTCTGTACCTGAATCAACAGAACGACAGAAGAAAGGAAAAGAAGCAGAAGAAAAAGAACAGAGAGAAGAAGAGGGACAAGCAAAGAACAGAGAAGCAGAGGAGCAACAAGAGAAAGAGAAAGAAGCTGAAGAAGAAGGAGAAGCAGTAAAAGAAAAGTCTGCAGATAAAGCCGCAGAAGAAGGGAATCAAGACGCTGAAGAGCATGACCATCACTCTTCCCCAATTGAGGTCCTAGAGACAGGGGGAGATGGCGAGCAAGGAAGGACTACACCACATGCTATCAACAGCGAAGGTGTGAGTCGCTCACCAGCAAATCCAGAAGACTTTCAGGCTTCTCAAATGCCTAAGGAAGGACATGATACGTCAACACCAAATCTGCTCGATTACACTGAAGTTCCATCGTCTGCCTTCACTCCATCCGAAAAAGCAAATGCAAGCACACAGACGGACAATACAGCAGACTTTCGTCGTATCCTTGATGTTCTTCTGGAAATGCATGGTCAAATCTATGCTCTGGAATGTGAACTTCAAGTCATGAAGAATGCTGGAAAAGCATCTTCTGTTACCCTGGCAGATCAAATGAAAGACCTCGCTCTTCAAATTCAAGCCAATGCCAAAGGAGAAGAGGTGGCTCATCTTCGGGAAGACTTGAAGAGACTGGAAGGCATCGTCCAATCGATGGGAGATTTCCAGATTGTGCGCGTTCCCAAGCAGACTTGACTCTTTTCTCACCTTTTTAATGATGACAAAAAGGGGGAGAATTGCAATTTGAACTCTTAAACTCTTTAAACTCTTTAAACTCTTTAAACTTTGACGTGTTTGAATATTTGAGTATGACTTGGGTGTGAACTTGAATTTGACTGACTTGTGTGGATTTTGATGATTGACTGTTTGCATTTATATCAAGTGTTGTTGTATGGTCTTACTCATGAAAGACTAACCGATTTTCTGTGGATGCAGAGTTTGGTTGATTTATTAATCTTTATGAGATAGCCATATTGCTTGAGTAATGTTTTGCAGGTCAAAGTTGTTCAAATCTACAGGAAAGTTTTGTCACCATCAAAAAGGGGGAGATTGTTGGAGAAATCTTTCCAGAATATTTTGAAACTAACAAAACGTTTCTATCAGTCTAGTCTGGATAAGTACAGACCTTCTGTTTAGAGTCTGAAGACTTTCAGATCACCAGACTCAGCACTCAAGACTCAAGACTATTCTCATTGACAGTTTTTCTAATCCAGTGACGAAGGCAATCCAGAGCCGAAGTATTTGGTTGAGGATTTAGTCCTATCCTCTGGAGAAGATCTCTTGGCTGGATAAATATAACGGATTTTTTTATTCGTAATCAAGATCGTTTGAAGATTCGATAGTCGACGAAATATTCTTGGAAGGTTCTATTCTTGGAAACCAAGATCCTGATTGTATGGGCGAACGTGATTGATGGGCTATCGTCAGGTTCCTTTAATAGCTCGAATGATCTTCTTGATTGATTCCGTCCAACGGGTAGATTGGAGGAATTCCTTTGGTAAGTGCCAACGGGTATGATGGCATAAAGGAGTATAAAAGGAAGACATTCTAGTTGCTTTAGTGTATGATCGATAGAGAAATTCCAGAGTCTGAAGCACCTTGATTATTAGTCGATACATTTTGAGCGAAATTGTATACACAAAGAGTGTCTATACTTAGAGATACCTTGAGCGAGTGTGGTAGATCATCTACACCGAGAAATCAAGGGAGAACAACGCTGTAACATCTCTTTGTTGATAGTGGAATCCAGCCAATAGGCTGTCGGTGCAGAAGAGTTGACGTAGGCTTGAAATAAGCCGAACCACTATAAACCGCGTGTTCAATTTTCTCTTCTCTCAGTCTTACTTTGATTATTGTTTGTCTCAAATCTATTAACTGTCTAGTATTGTGCAATTATCGAAAAAAATCCTTTATATACCTATTCACCCCCCCTCTAGGTACTTATACTAGCTATATCAGAAGGAACTATACTTGTAACTTTTTGCTGAAACAACACAGTGATATTATAATTGATTTGATTAATCTAATTTTGATTATTAAAAACCAATGACAAATTTAATCAGAAGAGGATTGAGGCCATGTTTTCCTCCTACAATAAGAACCAAAAGATAACACTTCTTTTTATGAGAAGCGAAAAGATTTTGTTTGGCAAATGGACGACTAGAAGCAAGATTTGTGTATAAACATGCCATACTGTTGGGTGGGGTCTCATCCTTTCTTGGGTCCTTTCTTGGATGAACTTGTTTTAGGCTACTTAGATAGTTGTTAACATGACTCCTTGTCACGATGTGGACTCTACTTTTCTAAGGATTGAAATTGATTTAACTAGCTCATAAAATTTGAAAGCGGAGAACTCCCCATCATTTCCAATCCAGTCCTCCGAATACGTGATTTGTGGGGATCTCATTCAACCTGGGCCGATAACTTGATTGGGTGTCTTCTTGCCATTTCAATTAATTAAATCTTTTTATTAAAGGCATGGCATGCCATATGTGATTGAATGGCAAGAAAAATATGAATAGGTGATCCCTGGAGGCATGGTCGCACGAGCAAAGGCATTCATCTAATTAAACCTGGGTGGAGCTTTGACACATGATCAACTCGCTTTTCCTTGCGCGCGGGCCTTGGCCTTATTTTTGCTTCCTTAACTATCCATAACCCTCTATTTTTATTTTTTTCCTTTCTAAACATAAGTTAACAATAGCACTATACGGCTTCATAAGAAGAATGCTTTTGCACAAACTGGTTTAAACGATTGCCTTTATAGGGCTTTGGGCTTCCATTCCAAGTGGGCAATAATTCATCACGTGGTAGTGAAGTTAGTTTACAGATACTGTGTAGTTCTCCACTTCTTGCAATGGTTACGATGATCTAATAAGAGGAAATAACCAAAGAAAGTTGGACTTCGGGTATTGATTATGTAGGCAAAATGTTTTTTAGTTTTTTCATGATATCGATTGTTCAAGACCTTTGATCTCTATCGAGAATCAATGAAAAATATGAAATGAGTAACCCTTTCGTGCTCCTCGATGAGTAAGCTTCGTAATCAGCTCTTCATTAGTAGGTCTACCTAAGTTTGATTGGTTGCTTAAAGAGCTATTTGATCCAATCAAATTAAAAACTGCCATTCATTGTTGAGGCCTTTTTTTGTGAAAACAAGTAAATGATGAACACTGCCGGTCTTTGCCTTCAACCCAATCAGAAGAGAACTCAAGAATAGAGTAAAAAAATAAGTAAATAAAAATGAAGTAGAAGAACTCAAATTTCAAATGAACAAATTCAAACTTGAAAATGATCTTTCTGATTGTCAAAGAATGAGAGGCAAGGAGGTTGATTGAGAAAGATCTCTTGTTCTTGTTATAAGATTGTGATCGGATCCACAAGTGTTTGGTAAAAAGAAGAATCTTCTCTTTTGAGAATAATCCAAAATGGAAAGTGTTCAATCGGATTATGAAAACGTAATTGAATTGATCTTAGTTACTCTTTGGCATGGCATGGAAGAAGGGAGGAGATTCTCGAACGAGGAAAATGACCTAATGACTTCGAAACAATTGATCGAGGAGCCATATGAGGTGAAAATCTCATGTACAATTCCATAGAGTGGCAATAAGGATGACTTATATGTCAACTTTTCCACTATCACCCCCAAAAAACCAAAATTTGCCTTACATAAAGTTGCCAGAGTACGATTAACCATTGGATTTGAAATCATTGCTTATATACTTGGTATTGGCCACAATTTACAAGCACATTCTATAGCCGCACTTTTCAGTGTAATTACTATGAGCTGATACTTCATCTATAAATCTTGTTCCTTTTTGTTTAGGATTGATCAAAGTGGTACATTAGCGAAAGATTTCATAATAATAAGTTTCTGGCTTAACTAGTAGAAGTCTTTAACTTGATCACCAACTTGGGTTGCCGGAGTTCCCAAACATTTGCCAAAGTTTAATGAAGTTAAAATAATTATCAACTGGTTAGAACTTAGAGCCACCACCACCACCACCACCAACAACAACAAACAACAACAACAATAATAAGCAATATAGTTGTTTCTTGAAAATATTTTAATGAGAAGCTATGCTTATTTTTACAATGTTACTATTTTTTGCCAAAACAACTCTATGACACAATTATTGGTTTTAATGAGAAGATTTTAATTATTATAAAACTAATTACGAATTTTTTTTGACGGAAAAAAATTGGCGTCATATTTTCCACCTATAATAATAAATTAAAGATGAACTCATTTTTCTATATGATTTTTTTTTCAAAATTATGAATAATGTTAATTTCTATTTTTGAAATAACTATTCATATTGTCAAGCTAAATGTCACTATTCAATGCATCGACACCTTACTATTTCACCGGAATTTATCCCGTCATCATATACCTTTCACCAAAAGTCGTTCTTTGATATTTATTTGAAAGGGACAAGTTTTGTGCCGACTTCGAACGGGAAATATCACATGAAACAAGGAAATCATCAACTTTACTTCAAACAAAACTATATGAACATAAATTATGCCGGAATTTATTTGATTGCAAGCGTTGGAAAATACTTACTCCATAATGAAATCGAATGTAAACAAATTATGTCGAAATTTAGTTCTGGTCTTTTGAGAGAGCCTTGGCACTATATTACTTTAACCATGTCAATGCACCTAACCCATAGACAGATTACTTGACGACGGCTTAGTATCTAACCGTAAATAAACTTTTATGAAATGTGAAAATCACGAGATTTTTATAACCTTACTCGCTTGACGTAGGCCGGGGAAGGAGAGGAGAACTAAAATATAAGATTGCAAGACAGTTCGAAGAAACCAATAAATCACTTTATTTTGTCTTATTTTTGCATAAGCAATCAGTATGATAATGATCTAGCAATTTTGCTTCTTTGGCCCAAATAAAGAAATCCCTCAAATACGATGTAAAATGGTTCTTGTCTTATTGTTGATAAGAGATTTCTCTTACGCTTGTGTAGTAAGGGCTTTTGGAGACTTTGACATGATCAGGTGATGAGACCATGTCTCAGTCACTCAATTGGTCCACCAATCCATCATTATCTATCATGCGTGATGATCGCTCATAGTAGCAATCCCTTCTAGTCGAAAGGATTCCTAATTGACGCGGATGCATATGTTGGATGCAAATTGTGCAATCTCAAGATCTCCATAACCAGAATAAGAACACAAACAATTGAGTAGAAAGATTAATGCATCTGTGTTGGGATCCATTATTTTTTAAGCAGAAGCGGAAACTGATGTTTCACACGCAAGTCATTCTCCTCTATTGCCCTCCGTATCACTGGCTCAATGAGGCGACCCCCTAACCTTTAGTGTTAAGTAAAGGTTCCTTATGTGAGGATACATGTGAGAATTAGGGTTAGAGGAAAGACTTAAGCATTATTTATAGAGTTTCCAGCCAAGCCCCCTCATTACGAGCCATGCTCAACTCGGCCCACACTAGCCAGTCTCATATTAGACTAATTAAGAAATCTTCTATCTCACCTTAGACCAAACCCTGTTTTACAGTAACCATAAAACGGTAAATTACAATATCAATTAATGTAGTCAATATTAGGAAAACTCTTACATTCTCTCATTTGGACTATATTAATTGAACTCGTATTGTATATGTGCACATTGGTCCAGAGATAATTCTTAATAGTCAATTCTATTCCATAAAGTCTTAAACACCGAATCATGGCGGTAACTGCATGTATATATACAGAGCCTTCCATGGTCACGAATGTTCTCAACTTTATTAATATGAATTCAATATAGTAGTGTAGCAAATGGATAACATCTCTCATAGAGAAATTCCATTTGTTAGTCACCATTCTTTTACCTTAAGTGTCACAAAAAACTTGTGCCACTAAAGAATATCTTTATGGTTCCAATGAACCCACATATGCCTTATTCTTACGGTTAACATTTTTTTGTGTATAATAAGACATATGCACAAGGCTAATAACCAGATGCCCCTAGCCTTCACTCAAGATTTATACAGTATTTTGAGACTTTATCAATATGTATTCAACATAATAACAACACATTCAAAAATACTTTATTGAATGCAAAAGTGGATACATATCAAACCATTACTAAATGTAACGAACACAGATGTGAACTTTATCAGAGTAAAGCCAAAATAGCTCCCACTAAACAACAGTATCCTAAGATACTCTTAGGCCCATGCTAATGACATGTCGCTCAAATACAAACGGGTGTAGGACTTTAGTTAGTGGATCTGCAAACATATCATTTGTAAAAATATGTTATATTATAACGTCACCTTTCTGTACCGTTTTTTTATGGTAAAAAATATTTGACTGCCATATATTTAGACCCCTTGAGACATTTGTTATTAAATAATATTATAAATTTATTGTCTCAATACAATCGTATGGGTCTGTCCATAAAGTTAAAAACAGTCAACTCCTTAATGAGGTTCCGGAGCTTATTAGCCCAAGTAACAGCCTAGAGGAATGTTACAAACTCTGCTTCCATAATAGAAGATGACATAGAACTTTATTTACTACACTTCCTGCTAGCATAAATATGTATTCCGTTATTGATCACATGTCATCCTAACACCCATCAAAGTTTACATCTGAATTCCTACTAACTACAAGAATAGAACATATCTGTATGTTAACATATAATATATTGTCCTTTTTAAGTACCTTAAAACCTTCTTGGCAGCAACATAGTGATCGCATCTTGAATTCGATTGATGTCTGCCTAGAAGTCCCGTTGCAAAGACGATATTTAATCTAATGCAAATTCAAGCATATATATTATACTTTTAAATGCACTAACACAAGGTCCACCATTTAACTAGATTTTCTCAATATCTAAATAAGAACAATGTAATGGATTCGGTCTATCACCCTTAACGACAGGAGCAATTCCTGGCTTGCAATGATGTATATTGAATAATTACAAAATACGATCAGCAAATGTCCTCCGAAAAAATCTAATATAATATGGCAAAAACAATTTTTACGGACCTTAGTACAAATGATAAAAGATGTCTCAAGGTCACTACTTGTAAGCAAAATATCATGTACATAGAATATGAGAAAAATAAATTTCCTTCCACTAACCTTGCAGTATATTGAATTACTTTGTTTCCAATGGAACAAAACAACAACATTATGAAACTTTAATAATATTATTTGGAAACTTGTATAAAACTATGAATAAGACTTTTTAGTCTACACACAAGTTTACTTGAATCATCTTCTGCAAATCCTCCGGTTGCACTATATAGATTTTGTATCTATTTGGTGTAACTCCATAAAAAAATAAACTATTAATGCCACGTTCACTCGGAAAGAATATTTAAAAATATTATAAAGAAATAATTATTTATTTACTATTAACTATCTACCCCTCTTTTAGAGTGAAAACTTTAACTACTGGTTTGGCTTTAAATTTCACAATATTTCTTTGAAATCCTTTTAGTTTTGTATGCCAATTTGCAACTAATGAACTTGTGATCTTTAGGCAAATCAATAAGTTTCCAAACACTATGGTGTTTCATAGATTGCATATCATCTTTTATGGCATTTAATAACATACTTGATTGAGGATAAGAAACAACATTCATATATGTCGCTAAATCAACCATGGAGTGGATATTGCAATCCTGCTCTCACAAATGGACTATATAGTTTCATGGAATAACTGATCGCCTTTCCCTTACAAATCTCCTGAGTAAAGCTACAACCACTTCATTTTACACTTAAGCTACAACCACTTCATTCTACACTTGAGAGGTTTGAGAAATTTTACCATAAACTATATCAAGAATAGTACATTGAATTTCAACAAGTTTAGTCTATGGTACAGGAGATTTCACAATTGTCGGTATGGGTAAAGATAAAGACACAGTAACCTCCATCGTACTATTATCTTTAATAGTCTGAGAGCAGCTATCATCTACAACTATGTTGATCTCTAGAAACTTTACTGTATGTGATTCCATAATTCTTGTACATTATTTAGGGTCATAAAATCAATACCCCTTTGAACAATCTACGTAAGATATAAAATAATTCTAAGTGGATCTAAATTTCAACGCACTTAATATTGGATTAGATAACCTCCTCTAAATTTAATATGATTCAAATAATTTACGTCCAGTCCATAACTCAAAAGAAGTTTATGAAACAACTTTGATAAGAAACACGTTTTGTATGTGAAAAGATTGTTTTTCACAATATCAGCTCATAGAAGACCGAATAAATTAGTCTTTTTGTCAGGATTTTCGGGCATAGTAAATTAAGTTACCACCCCAGAATTACCAAGTATTTGACAAATGACCCTTTAAGTTATTCCGCATTGTCATATTTGCCAAAATGCGTACGATCACTATTAAGCTTGACAACCTTTAAGACTAATTTTAACCGATTTATTCTTTACCTCGATCATTTTACTTAATTATTCCTTAAACAAAAATTTGTGGAAACAACCTTTTCAACCTTATATTAGATGTATATATCATTAGGATTTAAGCACAATTTTTGTAGATGTGTCCTAATTTCGGTATTAGACAAGATAATTTCAAGTCACTAAGGCTTTCATCATCTGCCTAGCAATGCAGCCCGTAGGCAAACCGCTTTTCAAGTGTTCATGAATTGAACACTTCATGGATAGTAAGCAAATTTTATTGCTCTTTTCCCAAGCAGCAAATCATATGTCCACTATTTAAAATTTGAAGCAGTAAAAAAAATCTCAATAATAATGAAGTTATTAATTACAGAAAATGTGACTGAAAAAACAAGCAATGTATATAATTAGTATCATGTGAGCACTGTGTAACTTGACATACAAGTACACTTTCAGAGAGTTACACACATAATCATATAATCACATTTGGGCAGAATACATGACATGCGGTTGTACACCCTCAACATGATAGCGGTTATGAGAATATATTCTAATTTTCGTAAATTCATCACCTTTGGGCATATGAACCACTAGAATCAGTCACTTCTCCACCACACCATCATGTATCCCTCCATGAACTAATGCACAATCACCTCTTTTAGGAATATGACCACTCATTAGACTAGGAGATATCTCAATCATTATATGAGACCGATATTTCTCAAGCCCAATCAAGCGTTCCACTTTGGCGATCACTACTCAATTGAATCCTTGAAACTATCTCATACCAGAGAGATAAACGTTACTTCTCACATACACCATATACATGTGATTTTAATTTTAGTGATATGGGCATTAAATCACTAAAATCACATATCATGCTAATTACATTACTTTATTCAATCATCTGTATATATATAAAGAACCTGAAAAACAAACTTCAATGAGATTACTGATCATAGCAATACAAGAAACTTCTCATAACAGAGAAGAAAGCATCTCTTATGCACCCGATTACAAATTGCCAGAACAACATAAAAGAATGCTGATCTAGAAAATCTATCACAACTTAACATCAATAGCAATACATGATACCACAGATCGACATGCCTGACAGCTGATCCACTATAGCTCATGAGTTTCATAAGGTAGAACATGACTCCAAGGCCAACAACTGATTTTTTTTAGCCAAATTTAAGTAACAAATATCATTGCATCAACCAGTGGCCTATAAATTGAGTCAAACCATATAACCAAATATCTAAACTATAACAGTAGATACTATTGCTCTGTGTAAATGTTGTCATACTCCTTAATCATAAAAATGTTCAACTTGATGGACATTAATAAGTGACCAATGCGTTTTAGGTACAATATGCAATAACTTAACTGACATACATTATCCACATTCAGCAAATATATTAATTAGTACAATTAATTTGGTTACAGGTTCTTAAGATGTCCATCATTCAAAAGTTACCAACGTGTAAAGGAGTATGCATGAGTAACAAAAATTTCATGACTTTTACTGTTTCTCATTACCTCAATACATAATTCAAGTATTATCTCATAAATGTTGTATCTCATTAAGCCAGCTTCAGTTCACAATAAAGTTTAATTTTTATTAATGAATCATACATATATAATGTTTATGTGATAACATACCTGCAACCCAACATTTGTATTTCCAAAATCACATAAAATATAAGAAAAATAAGCAAAAATATACTAAAAATACACGTATTTAGGGTTTTGAATATATTTTCACATCCATAAAATCATCAAACATGTAAAATAAATACACCACAACATAGAGGATGAATATACGAATCCAACGCCGTCAGCCATGCGCTGATCAGATGCTTCCCGCGCCTGCATGGGCCACCTAAGTGCGTGGCGCGTGGAGCCCACGCAAGGGCATATCTTGACCGATCAAAACCGGTCCGACTGGTAGCGGTCCAATTGGTACCCGGTCCGACTGCCCGGTGCAGCCGCCCAATCCGATCGGTTGACCGATCCGATCAACAATTAACTAGGTCGGGTCGGGTTGGGTCAACAAGTCGGGTCAGGGCCAATCGAGTCCGGTTGGGTCCGATCGCCGACATCAGCCTACGCGCGTGTGTCGCACGCACGAGCCACACCCCGCGTGTGGGAGCGCGTGAGGGCACATGGGGCGCGTCTCCGACGCCCTGGCGGCACATGGCCGCGCGTAGGGGCGCGTGCGGCCTCCTTCGGTGATGCGCTGCCCATAGATTCGCTCGTCTCGTTGAGCCCAGTCTGAATTTGTAATTTAATTTTATTTTTATTGAACAAAAAATCACGAAAATCACAAATTAGGGCAAAAATCTTATGTGTTTGAGTTCTAGGATTATGATTGCTCTGATACCACATGTTGGATGCAAATTACGCAATCCCAAGATCTCCACAACCAGAACAAGAACACAAACAACTGAGTAGAAAGATTAGCGCACCTGTGTTGGGATCCATCATTTTTTAAGCGGAAGCGGAAACTGATGTTCCACGCGCAAGTCTTTCTCCTCTATTGCCCTCTGTATGACTTGCTCAATGAGGCGGCCCCCTCACCTTTAACGTTAGGTAAATGCTCTTTATGTGAGGATACATGTGAGAATTAGGGTTAGAGGAGAGACTTGAGCACTATTTATAGAGTTTTCAGCCAGACCCCCTCATTACGGGCCAGGCTCAACTCGACCCACACTAGCCAGTCCCATATTAGACTAATTAAGAAACTTTCTATCTCACCTTAGATCAAATCTCGTTTTATAGTAACCATAAAACGGTAAATTACAATATCAATTAATGGAGTCCACATTAGGAAAACTCTTACAGCATGAACACCTATTACTCCTGGATGAGTTCCATAGGCCAGCACTTCGTTGCTAAGTTTGCCCCTAGTTTGGTTTGGTTCCTTAAATGACTATCTGATCCGACCAACTTCATAAACCAT
Source organism: Eucalyptus urophylla (assembly GCA_026873135.1). Classification (NCBI taxonomy): domain Eukaryota; kingdom Viridiplantae; phylum Streptophyta; class Magnoliopsida; order Myrtales; family Myrtaceae; genus Eucalyptus; species Eucalyptus urophylla. Next base: position 29,671,206 of record CM049473.1, read on the forward strand.
AGATAGCGTGCTAGCACGCATGCTCTTTCCCTATACATGATCCAGACTTGTCGTTGGTCGAAAAAGGCTGCCTTCTTTTCTGGCTTAAGCCACATATCTATCATAATAAATAAATAAAAAAAGCTTAATCGGCAGGAGATTTTTTTTTTTCTTGATCACCAATTTGGATTGCCGCAGTTACTTGAATGAGAAAGAAAGCATACGCCATTGTGGGCGATGGGTGCTGTTGAAGCCCTTAATCTCTAAATTGGATCACGTCAAATTGTTCATGCATGCCAATGGTTCTCTCAATGAGCTCAGTACTACATATCATTTCTCGTTCAAAACCTTCAGATCTGAATAACACATATGGAAATCATCCGTCTGAGCCGACGCCTCAGCAATATCATCACACAGTTTACCATAGTATACTGGTACAGAGGCAGTACAAAGAAACTTTCTTTAACCTCCGCAACACTTCAACCACTGCTGAGCATCCAACGAGGTTACCCAAAAAGATAAAAACTGGTAGGAACCAATATGTAGAAATCCCCAAGGCACAATATTGCCGACGTTGCATCGTTATTGTCTCCCCGACTTCAAGCGTCCTCTCCAGTCTGCAGTCAGAGCGAGAGTGCCGAGTTGCTCGGTTATCGGAGTCGGGGACGCTGCTGCGACTTCCTGCTCCTGTTCTGGTTGGTCCATACAGGGATGACGCCCCCCGCATCTGCCATGCGCATGGCCCCTCCCTTTGTAACCATGACCCTGACTAGGACGATGACCATGACGACCATGTATGGAAGGTACATGCCCATGTCCTGAAGGGCCCCTCAAATGATGCCCACGTCCGTGTCCGCGTACTCCATGACCATGACCATTACCATCACCCCCATGTCCTAACACACCCCTCAGATGATGCCCATGTCCATGATCTCCATCTCCTCCGAGACCATTCCTGCTGAGAAGTTCTCCTACTAGGCAACCGTGCCCGCGACGATGCCCATGTCGGCCTCCATTACCCATCCCATGATGATGATGTTGACCGTGATGATGCCTTCCCTCGTGAGCCATGCTCATTTTCATCCTCTGTTTAGTCAACCCCCCCAACTCCGTTTCAGTCTTGACGGAGGAATAGTTCTCTGGATGATGAGAGATGAAAGGAAGAGAGGGCCTCACTTTTATAGGGGGTTTAGAGGCGGTGGTTTAACTGTAGCACCCCATGATTTTGGCAGTCTTTTCACGCGACTCGTCTGCCAAATTTCTCTGCTCAGCTACTAAGTATTTGAGCAATCCGTGTGAACGCTGTGGATGAACACTTTTCAACTACGGACGAAGGAAAATGTGGTCATGTGTTGCCTTGGGGAGCAAGTTCACGCGGGAATGAAATAATGGCGGTCGCTCTCTCTGCGTTGAGATATGGGACCAGAGATGGGGACGCGGATGTCGACACCTTCTCATTTGCGGCTGGACGGTTCTGGCTTGGTTAGATGAGCAGATAAGTTTTGCTCCTTTGGGCCGCAAAAAGAACAGCGATTGAAGGGGTGGAGACTACCGACCAAAAAAAAGGGGTGCCGACTTGCTCTTGTGGATCTGATTTCGTTTTGTGTTTATTTAATTACACATTTGTTTGATTTTATTGAGCATACCCTTCAATGCAGTTAAAATGATTATCAACTGATTAGTAGTTAGAGCTACAAAGTGTTATAACTTTATATTGTTGAGCCAGATGTCCCTCTATTCAATGCATTAACACCTTATGATTTCATTAGAGTAAGCTTCACAATCTCATCACCTTCGAATGCCAAAACTACAATTAGTAGTGCAAGATTGTACTTCTAATTGTATCTCATAGGCCTGTAAGATTTGTATACGAACTTTGGTTTTAAAAATAAATTTACTCGTAAGTGACTTTCAATGGTTTGGCTTTTGTTCTAGTCTTTTGAGGGAGCCTTGTACTAAGTTTCTTAACTATGTCAATGCATCTTGCTCATAAGAAGATTACTTGACAATCAATTAGTATCTAACTGTAAATCGACTTTTATGAAATGTGAAAGGCCACAACAACCACCCATTGATGACCTTGCTCGCTTGACGTAGGGTAGAGAAGGGAAGGACAACTAAATACAAGATGGCGCATTTTGAAGCAATTGATAGCTTATTTTAGGGATAACACTAGAAGTCTTAAAATTTATCGCAAAAGTGCAATTGAATTCTATAATTTTCAAAAAAATGCAATCAAATGTAAAACTTATTAATGCCGCCACCTAAGTAGCACCGACATTGACACGCAACACGCTACACGACACAACACAATACGATACGACACACCGACACGTCGTTTCTAAAAAAATAGAGAATTCCAACATGTTGAGACACGTTGTATATTAAATGTATATTTTTATATATACATAATAAATTACTATTTTTATGATTATTTGAATCAAATTAATTTGATTCAAATTCACAAATAAATAAATAATGAAAAAAACCTAGAATTAATTTACACTAAAAATATTGATCCACCATTCATTAATGTAACCCATTGTTTCAATTTGACAAATTTAACTCCATTCCAATAATTCATAAAACTTGGAGAAAAAAATAAACAATTCACATTCTAGACTCGCATGTTAGACATATCGGAAGAGAAGAGAAAAAACCCTTTGGGGGTGAATGTATCACGAAAAGCGAGAGTCTGAAGAGAAGATAATATTAGGTTTTTCTTCTTTTCTTGTTTATTGTTTATTATTTTTTATTATTTTGATATATATACATTTTGACCTTTCATTTATTGAATTTTTTTTTAAAATTGACCTCATGTGTCGGAAATTCACATGTCGGAATTCCGACTTAAGTGTCAGAGAGTGTTAGGAAAGTTGACCATGTGTTGGATTTTCCGACACGTGTTAACCGAGTGTCCGAGAGTGTTGGACACGTGTCGAAGTGTTCGACACGACATGATGACTCTCAGAGAGTGTTAGTACTTCATAGGTCGCCACCACCCAACATTGGAGGGGCGGTAGGGCTAGCGTAGATTTCAGTTGAGGATGCCCAAATCTGGGCATTGTTGGCCCCAAGTGAGGGTTGGTGACCCTTGCTACCCCTCACCTTGGGCTAGCAACTCGCCTAGATTTGGGCGACGTCGGCCCTTGCCGGCCTTGGGTGAGGCCTTATCGGTCCCAGGCGAGAGCCAAAATTACCCAAATCTGGGTGAGCCTCACTCAAGTCCCAAGAGCGCGGGCTGCCCTCCCCCTAAGGTTGCTACTTTGTCAGCCTCACTTGCAATGGGAAGCGGTGGTGCCCTCCTAGCAAGGCCTCCCCCTTTGTTTTTACATTGTTGTTTTGTAAATTAAATCTCCACTTCTCGAAATGGTTATGAAGATCTAATCAAAGGAAATAATCAAAGAAAGTCCAACTTTGGGTGGTGAGTATGTTAGGCGAAACTTTCTTACTTTACCTGAGGGATTTGAATTAGGCCCCCGCAATTGTACTTCGCCCAAGATGAAACAAGTCTATTTTATTATAGCAATCGCCCTACTTAAAAAAAAAAAAATAGACTTCCATCTGTGAATCTTGTTCCTTTTTCTTTTGGACTGATCAAATTGGTAAATTAGCAAAAGTTTTCATAATAATAAGTTTCTGGGCTTAACTAGTAGAAGATGTTCGATTTCTTGATCGCCAATTTGGGTTGCCGGAGTTACTTGTATGACAAAGATGGAGAGCATATGCCATTAGCCGTGGTCAATTTGTTTAGGCATGCCAATGGCGCTCTCGAGGAGCTCGGTAACATATCAGTTCTAGTTCAGAACCTTCAAATCTTCTGCATATAATATATGGAATTATTTGATCGGAAACCTCAAACGACGGATACCATCACACTAATTTTCAGTGTACCATTGAATAATATTGGTACACAAACAGTATAGAGAAACTTCCATCAACCTCCACAACACTTCAAACAGCTGAATCTGATCATCCAGCGAAACTACTCAAAAAGATAAAACAGGTATTGGTTATTGGTTATTGGTAGGAGCCAAAACATGAAATCCCCAAGACACATTTATTGCTGACACGGCGTCATTACTGTCCGAGACCCAACTCCAAGCGTCCTCTCTAGTCGGCAGTCAGAGCGAGAGTATCGAGTTGCTCGGTTATTGGAGTTGGTGTTGCAACCACGACTTCCTGTTCTTGTTGCTGCTCCTGTTCCTGTTCCGGTTCCGGTTGCTCTGTACAGGTGTAACGCCTCCCGAACCGACCATGCGCATGGAACCTTCTCCCTTTGTGACCGTGACTGTGACCTTTGCAATGACCATGATGACCGTGTTTGAGAAGTCCATGCCCGTGGACTAAAAGAACCCTCACATGATGCCCATGTCCGAGAGTACCGAGTTGCTTCGTTATCAGAGTTGGCGTCGCAGCCACGACTTCCTGCTCCTGTTGCTGCTCTTGCTCCTGTTCCGGTTCTGATTGCTCCATACAGGTATGATGCCTCCCAAACCGGCCCTGCGCATGGCACCTCCTCCCTTTGTGAACATGACCTTGACCTTTGCAATGACCATGATGACCATGTTTGAAAAGTCCATGCCCATGGACTAGAAGAACCCTCACATGATGCCCATGTCCAAGAGTTTCGAGTTCCTTGGTTATTGGAGTTGGCGTCGCAGCCACAACTTCTTGTTCCTGTTGCTGCTTCTGTTCCTGCTCCGGTTCCGGTTGCTCCATACAGGTGTGACGCCTTCCACACCAGTCATGCGCATGGCCCTCCCTCCCTTTGTGATCATAGTCGTGACCTTTGAGATGACCATGATGACCATGTTTGAAAAGTCTATGCCCATGGACTAATGGAAGCCTCACATCATGCCCATGTCCATGTCCATGGAACCCATGACCCCTATGTCCTTTGAGACCATGCCCAAAGAGAAGTGCTACATGGGGACCATGCCCACCATGATGCCCATCTCCGCGTCCGTTGCCCATCCCATGATGACGATGTCGACCGTGATTATGCCTTCCCTCGTGACCCATTCTCATCTTCATCCTCTGTTTCGTATATAACCCCAACTCTGTTTCAGTCTAGACACAAGAATAGCTGTCTGGATGATGAGAAATGAGACGAAGAGAGGCCCTTATTTATAGAGTTTCCCGAGGCGGTGGTTCAACTGCAGCAGTCTATCAAACATGGCGATCTTTTCACACGCCTCTTCTCTGCCAAATTTCATAGCTTAGCTATTAAGTACTTAAGCAATCCGTGTAAACCACGGCAAACGCCGTCGAGTGTTTGTCTTGGGGAGCAAGTTCGCGCCTCAATTAATCAATGGAGGTCGGTGGCCCTGCTTTGGGACATTGACCAGAGACGCGGATGTCGACGCGTTATAATGTGCAGCTCCGTGTTTATGGCTTGGTGTGCACGTAGCATGAGGAAATAGCATTGCTCTTTTGGGCTACAAAAAAGAAACCGTTTGAATTGGAGATTTGCCCTGTGAATCCGATTTCCTTTTGTCCTTATTTTATTAACTAGACGTTTGATTCTATTAGGCATACCCTTCAATGCAGTTAAATTAATTATCAACCTCCCCAAGAAAAGGCAACGCATTTGTTTCCTAATGACATTTGAGGAAGGAACCATACTTTAACTTTTTGCCGAAACAACATAGTGATATTATAATTGATTTAATTAATCTAATTTTTATTATTAAAAACCAATGAAAAATTTAATCAGAAGAGGATTGGGGCTATGTTTTCCTCCTACAATAAGAACCTAAAGATAACACTTCTTTTTATGAGAGGCAAAAAGATTTTGTTTGGCGAATGGACGACTAGAAGTAAGTGTAAGACGCAAATTGCGTAATCCAAGATCTCTATAACTAGAACAAGAACATGCATAATTGAGTAGAAAAATTAACACACCTATTTTGGGATCCATTGTTCTTAAAGCGGAAGCGGAAACACAATGTTCCAAATGCAAGTCATTCTCCTCTATTGCCTTCCGTATCACTAGCTCAATGAGGCGGCCCCCCTCACGTTTAAACGCTCCTTAGATGAGGATACATGTGAGAATTAGGGTTAGAATAGAGATTTGAGCACTATTTATAGAGTTTCCAGCCAATCTCCCTCATTATGGGCCAGGCTCAACTCGGCCCACATTAGCCAACCCATATTAGACTAATTAAAAAACCTTCTATCTCACCTTAGACCAATCATGTTTTATGGTAATCGTAAAAATAGTAAATTACAATATCAATTAATTTAGTCTACAATAGGAAAACTCTTATAGTAAGATTTGTGTATAAACATACCATACTGTTGGGCGGGGTCTCTCATCCTTTCTTGGGTCCTTTTTTGGATGAACTTGTTTTAGGCTAATTTTTTTTGGGTCAAAAAGATAATAATATTACCGAACAGTAGAAGGAGCGTTTTGCAATAGATCGAAAGACAACAATTCACTTAAAAACAAAGGAGGATTAAAGACCCAATCCGCAGGTAGTGAACCGGTCTGATGGGCCTTCGCGGCCTTGTCCGCCACCTTGTTCATTCCCCTCCTGCAATGGACGATCCTCAGATTAGGGCAACTCTGAAACAACTCGACGCATTTGTCGATCAAGGCTCTGATTTCCCAAGGCGGCAGTGCGTTGTGGTAGATCGTCTTAACAAGAACAGAGCAATCGGTTTCCAAGGTCATCCGATCTGAGGTTTTGCCCTTGTCCTGCACAAAGTGTAGCGTGTGGTTTAACGCCGTCGCCTCCGCTTGCAGGGCTGAGGAGGTAGCCACCAATCGAGCAAAGCTGTCGATGAAAAGGCCTGATGAGGTTCGACAGACACAGGCGATCGATCCTTCGTTGCTGTGAGGTTGGTAAGCGGCAATGATATTTAGTTTCAATTCATCGTGATCTGGCGGACGCCAAAAGGAGTGCTGATCTGTTTCCTGCGTGCCCTTTCTCTGTTTCTGTCAAGATGGATTCCGATTTGCCGTGGCGCTTGCTAAGGCTGTTTGCACTTTACGGTACGGTTGGGGTTGCTTCTGGCGAAAGATGAAGTTGTTGCGGGCCTTCCAAATGTACCAGAGGATGGATGCGATCGTTTCCAAGTCAGGTGAGTCGCTGTGATGTTCTGTGAAGCTGACCAGCCATGTTTCTATCCGATTTACTGCTCTGATGTGCTGCTGTATGTTGATTTCTGGATGTTCCCATATGTGTTGTGTCCAAGGGCAGAATAAAAACAAATGTTCTGGTGACTCAATAGCCTGGTTGTTGCATAAACTACATGTAGAATCTTGTATAATATGACGATGATAAAGGTTTTCTCAAGTAGGCAAGACTGACCATAGGAAGGAACGGAGTTTTGGTGATGAGTTCATATTCCATAATGCATGCCACAGTCTGCGAGGTATCTGAAAAGAGGATGACGCTTGATTGGAGTTGTGATTGATTTGTTTCTTCCTTAAGAGATTATAACAGCTCTTTACAGTGAAAGATCCATTTAGCTTGCCTCTCCAAATAAGTTTATCCTTTGTATGCTGTGGCCGAAGTGGAATAGACATAATCTTTGCTACTATATGACAATCAAAATGCTGTCTTAGAAGGGTAAGATTCCACTCATTACTGTTTGGGATCATGAAACCTGCAAGCTTTTCTGGTTCTCCTCTAGGGGCTGGTCCCCCTATAATTCATGATGCCAACCATCTATCCTGTCGAGGGTTAATAAGAGTTACATCCCCCACAGACCATTGCATGTGTTCCTCTATCGAATCCATTCCTAGTAGTATGCTTTGCCAAGCCCATGAGGGACGAGTACCTTTCAAGGCATTTTTGAAATCTTGAAAAGGAAAATATAGTGCTTTCAAAACTTTACTAGAGAGTGATAAAGGTTGTTGTGATATTCTCCATGCTTGTTTGCCTAGTAAAGCTTTATTGAAAGCAATAAGGTCTCTAAAATCCAAACCCCCTTCATCTTTTCTGTTTTTAAGTGCATCCCACTTCAGCCAATGAATACTAGAACTATTATTACTAGATTTCCACCAGAATCTGGAAATTTGCTGTTCAATTCTTCTACAAATGGACACTAGTATCTTAAAAACAGACATAGCATAACTGGGAATTGCCTGCACAATAACATGACTCCTTGTCACGATGTGGACTTTGCTTTTCCAAGGATTGAAATTGATTGAACTAGCTCATAAAATTTGAAAGCGGAGAACTCCCCATCATTTCCAATCCAGTCTTCCGAATACGTGATTGGTGGGGATCTCATTCAACCTGGGCCGATACCTTGATTTGGTGTCCTTCTTGCCATTTCAATTAATTAAATCTCTTTATTAAAGGCATGGCACGCCATATGTGATTGAATGCCAGGAAAAAATATGAATAGCCTGAGCAAAGGCATCTAATTAAACTCGGGTGGAGCTTTGACACATGATCAACTCGTTTTTCCTTGCGCACGGACCTTAGCCTTATTTTTGCTTCCTTAACCATCGAAAACCCTCTATTTTTTTTCTTCTAAGCACAAGTTAATAGCACTATACTGCGTCATAAGAAGGATGCTTTAAACGACTTGCCTTAGACAAATTGCCTTTATAGGGCTCTGGGTTTCCATTCCAAGTGGGCAATAATTCATCACGTGGTAGTGAAATTAGTTTGCAGGTACTCTGTAGTTCTCCACTTCTTGCGATGGTTAGAGGAAATAACCAAAGAAAGTTCAACTTCGGGTGTTGATTATGTAGGCAATTTTTTTTTTCAGTTTTTTCATGATATTGATTGCTCAAGATCTTTGATCTCTGTTGAGAATTAATGAAAAATGTGGAATGAATAACCCCTTCGTGCCCCTTGATGATTAAGCTTCGTAATTGAGCTCTTCGTTAATAGTTCTGCCTAAGTTTGATTGTACTTAAAGGGCTATCTAATCCGATCAAATTAAAAACTGCCATTCATTGATAAGGCCTTTTTTTTTTTTTTTTGTGAAAACAAGTAAATGATGAATGTTGCCAGTCTTCGCCTCCAACCCAATCAAGAGAGAACTCAAGAAGAGAGTAAAAAAATAAGTAAATAAAAATGAATTAGAAGAACCCATATTTCAAACAAACAAATTCAAACTTGAAATGGATCTTTCTAATTCTCGAAGAATGAGGGGCAAGGAGGTTGATTGAGAAAGATCTCTTGTTCTTATTATAAGATTGTGATTGGATCCGCAAATGTTTGGTAAAAAGAAGAATCTTCTCCTTTGGAAATAATTCGAAATGGAAAGTGTTTAATTAGAGTATGAAAACGTAACTGAATTGCTCTTAATTACTCTTTAGGATGGAGTGAAAGAAGGGAGGAGATTCTCGAATAAGGAAAAAAAACCCAATGACTTCAAAAGAATTGAACAAGGAGCCATATGAGGCGAAAATCTCATGTACAATGCTAGAGTGGCAATAAAGATGACTTATATGTCAACTTTTTCACTATCACCTCAAAACCAAACTCTACCTTACATAAAGTAGCTAGAATACGTTTAACCACTGGATTTGAAATCACTGCTCATATACCTAGTATTGGTCATAATTCACAAGAATATTTTGTAGCCGCTCTTTATTGTGTAATTTTAATGAGCTGATACTTTATCTATAAATCTTGCTCCTTTTTCTTGCGGATTAATCAAACTGGTACATTAGCAAAAGATTTCATAATAATAAGTTTTTGGGCTTAAACAGTAGAAGTCTTCAACTTGATCGCCAACTTGGGTTGCCAGAGTTCCCAAACATTTGCCGAAGTTACTTGAATGACAAAGATGGAAAGCATATGCCCTTGTCGGCGATGGTTGCTCTTAAAGCCCTTATCTCTCAATTAATTCTAGTCAATTTTTTCACATGAGCCAATAGTGCTCTCAATGAGCTCAGTAACATATCATCTCTTCTTCAAAACCTTCAAATCTTCTGCTTAAAATGTATGGAATCATTTGATCCGACACTTCGAACGACAAATACCATCACATTAATTTTAGTGTACCATCCTATAATATTGGTACACTAGAGAAACTTCCATCAACCTTCACAACACTTCAAGTAGTGCCGTAAGGCGCGCTAACTTGGTAGTGGGCCTTTTACCCACCTTCACTCACCCAAGGCGTGGGAGACTACTATATCTGCCTATCCGGTGGTAACCAACCTTCACTATTGTGAGGCACCCTAATTCTCTGTCTATCTCTATCTACCCGATAAAGAGGGAATATAGAGGTGACATTACGGGGTTTCTCACCTTAGGGTGGATCTCTTGCCTGTTTCTTTCCCTTAAGCCTTCTAAGGACTTGCTCGGGTCCATCCCATAATATTGGTACACAAACAGTATAGAGAAACTTCCATCAACCTCCACAACACTTCAAGCAGCTAAAGTTGTTCATCCAGCGAAACTACGCAAAAGGTAAAACTGGCATTCGTCATTGGTAAGAGCCAAAACATGAAATCCCCAAGACACGTTTATTGCTGACACATCGTCGTTATTGTCGAAGACCCAACTCCAAGTTTCCTCTCTCTGCTCAGCAGCCAAAGCAAGGGCACCAAGTTGCTCTATTATCAGAGTCGGCATTGCAGCCGCGACTTTCGGTTCCTGTTCCTGTTCTTGTTCCTGTTGCATCATATACAGTTATGATGCCTCCGGCACTGGCCGTGCACATGGTGCCTCCCTTTGTGACCATGACCGTGACCATGGCGATGACCATGTTTATTGTACTACTTATTGTATTTCATACGATGGTAACATTTGTGTAGGAACTTCGGTTGTGAAAATCAAATTATTTATTGGTGAGCTTTAATGGTTTGGCTTTTTGTTCTGGTCTTTTGAGAGAGCCTTGCTATTAAATTACTTTAACTATGCCAAGGCACTTGACCCATAGACAGATTACTTGATGACGGCTTAGTATCTAACTGTAAATAAACTTTTATGAAATGCAAAAATCACCAAATTTTTATAACCTTACTCGCTTGGCTTAGGCCAGGAAGGAGAGGAGAACTAAAATATAAGATTGCAAGACAGTTCGAAGGAACCGATGTCGCAACCTCTTTTTTCTGCACCCGCAATCGGGTACGAGCGCCTAAGGAGGCTAACGGCTCGGCTGAAATTAATTATGCCCGGACTCTCCCAAGTCCACCAATTCACGACTTTAATAGTCTAAGTTTTTTAACCTGTAAATCAATTTTTAAAATGAAGTCGCCACTAATCGATTTGGGGTGGGTTGATTAGAAACCCAAGTGAAGTATCGGGAGAAATACTTACTCGAGCGCAACCAGAGAAATTAGGATCGGGAACTTGATTACACTAGTTAATCACTAATGCCCTTTCGGTACCTAATCTTATTTAAATCGTGAGGTGAGTGTAATCACTAATGCCCTTTCGGTACCTAATTTTGTTTAAATCGTGAGGTGTTTTGGATGTTTGAGGGATTTTCCATGCACTTGTGGGGAGGAAAAACATTTTTTGGGTCTTTTTCTAAAATTTTTTTTGACATAAAATGGATTTTTTTTGGATTTTTTGGTATTTTTGGAAAAATATAAGTCTTTTGGCTTTTTCTGAATTTTTTGGCTTTTTCATGAATTTTTGGCTTTTTTTGGATTTTTGGCATTTTTTGGAAAATATGGAATATTTTTTATTTTTTTATTTTTCGGAAAATAAAATTTTTTAATATTTTTAACATTTTTGGAAAATAATTATTTTTTATTTTTCTCGATTTTTTGGAAAATAAAACATTTTTTAAAATATTTTTTGAAAATAAATCATTTTTTATTTTTAAAAAATAATTTATTTATTTATTTATTTAAAATATTACTTAAAATAAAACTTAAAAAGCCAACCTGGGTCGGATCCGTGGGTTAGGTCCGACCCGGGCCGGCGACCCAAACGCGGGCCCAACTCAGTTTTTTTTTTTTTTTAAACGGCGTTGTGGCCGAGCATTCGGGGACGACCCGCTCCACGACCCGGCTCTCCTGCGAAAACCCTACCCAAACCGACCCAAATCACTACCCGGGAAATCGCAAACCCTAGAGTTTGCGAATCCGCAGCACAGAGGATGGGAACTGAGGCGTTATGGCAGCGACGACGACTACAGTGGCGACGGCAACGACGAGGGCGACAACGGCGATGGCGATGGCGGCTAGGTCAGCGGAAAACAGTTGCGAAGAACGGCAAGGGTGACGGCAACTGGCTTTTTACCTTTCCTCGAACAAGGGCGGCGACGGTGATAATGCTAGATCGATCGAAGGCGGCAATGGCGGAGACGAGCGACGGCAACAAGGGCAAGGACAAACTGACGGCGACGACCGTGGCGGACAACGACGGCGACGGTGGATCCTGGACGTTCAAATTTGGCCAAATCCGGCGCCGGGTTACCCTCTCTCTCCCTCGGATCTCTACTTTCTCCTTCGGCGAGGCTCGGATCCGCGGCCGCGAGTCCTCGGACCCCCCTGAAGTCTCTTGGTGGGGTGTCCAAGGCCTGCGACTCGATCTCCCTCTCTCTCTGCAAGTTTGCTCGCCGGCGGCCTCCCCCAATGTCTCTCGGTGGGAGGTCGTTTAAGCTCACGACCCGCCTCCTCTCTCGCTCGCTCTTCGATTCCTCCCCCGAAGTCTCTCAGGGGGAAGATCTCGGAGCTCGCGATGTGTTTTCTTCGACGGAGGTGCTCCTCTATTTATAGGCGAGGAGGAGGTCAGTCAACGGAGGTTCAGCCATCGGCCCTCACACGCCGACCGGCTCTGGGTGCGCGGCTGAACCGGCGTCAAATCTTCCCCCTTCCACGGAGGCATGCTCGCCTTCAATGTTGCGTCCTCTCAACCATCGGCCTACACTCCTCTCTCTGTTGTAAGTTGGGCTTGAGCACGTCTTCGTCGCCGCGCGTGTCTTGCAGAGGCGGAAGAAGGAGGAAGGAAGAAGAAGATGGGAGGAAGAAGACAAAGGAGAAAGAGGGGGCTGGGCCGGGTTAGGTTGCGGATGGGCCTCGCGGACCTGCGCGAAGGAAAAGAAAAGAGGAGAGGGGCTGGGCTTTTGCTTTTCTTTTTGTTTTTGTTTGTTCTTACTATTTTTTGTTGTTTTTATTATTTATTATTGTCCGAAGGAAAAACGAAAATTGAAAGAGACTAAGGCCTAATTTAAAAAACTTAATCAAAATTTAGGTGTCAACAACCGATAGCTAACTTTATTTTATTTTATTATTGCATAATCAATCAGTATGATAATGATCGAGTAATATTGCTTCTTTGGCCCAAATCAAGAAAGCCCTTAGATACGATGTAAAATGGTTCTTGTTTTATCGTTTATAAGAAATTTCTCTTACCCTTGTATAGTAAGGGCTGTTGGAGATTTTGACATGATCGGTTAATGAGTACCACGTCTCCGTCACTCAATCGGTCCACTAATCCATCATTCTCTATCTTGTGTGATGATCGCTCATTGTAGCAATCCCTTCTAGCCGAAAGAAATACTAAGTGACGCGGATACATAAACCCCTACTTCTCCTTGATGAGTTCCGTAGGCCAGCAATTCGTTGGTAAGTTTGCGCCTAGTTTGCCTCCAAGGAGCGGTGGGTGATTGATCCCAAGTTCAAGTCCCTCTGCCCTCCATCTTACAATATCCTCGACTTAGATGTAGGCTAGTCTATAGGTTCAGGCTAGCTCTCCTCCGATTGGTGCCTGACCGGTCAGACCCTTATAGTGCGGCCGGTGCAGGAGTCCAGGTCATCGGGGAAAAAAAAAAGGTTTGCTCCTAGTTTGGTTTGGTTAGTTAAATGGCTATTTGATCCGATCAACTTCATAAGCCATAGATAGCGTGCTAGTGCGCATGCTCTTTCCCTATATATGATTGAGTATTCATCCAAACCTATTGTTGGTTGGGCGAGGCCGCCTTCTTTTCTGGCTTAAGCCATAAATTCTATCGTAATCGAAAAAAAGCTTAATCGTCGGGAGATGTTTTGTTTTCTTGATCGCCAATTTGGGTTGCTGCAGTTACTTGAATGAGAAAGAAAGCATATGCCATTGTCGGCGATGGGTGCTGTCAAAGCCCTTTATCTCTAAATTGGATCTGGTAAATTGTTCACGCATGCCGATGGTGCCCTCGATGAGCTCAGTAATATATATCATTTTTGGTTTAAAACCTTCAGATCTGAATAACACATACGGAAATCATCTGTCTGATCCGACGCCTCAGCGTACACAAACAGTACAAGGAAACTTTCTTTAACCTCTGCAACACATCAGCCACTGCTGATCATCCAACGAAATTACCCAAAAAGATAAAACTGGTAGGATCCAATAAATAGAAATCCCCAAGACACAATATTGCTGACACGGCGTCGTTATTGTTCAAGCCCCAATTTCAAGCGTCCTCTCTAATCTGCAGTCACAGCAAGAGTGCCGAGTTGCTCGGTTATCGGAGTGGGGGACGCAGCCGCGACTTCCTGCTCCTGTTCTGGTTGCACCATACTAGGATGACGCCTCCCGCATCCGCCATGCGCATGGTGCCTCCCTTTGTGACCATGACCGTGACCATGGCGATGACCATGGTGACCATGTATGGCAGGTCCATGCCCATGTCCTAAAAGACCCCTCAGATGATGCCCACGTTCGTGTCTATGTCCATGTCCCCCATGGACTAAAAGACCCCTCAGATGATGCCCACGTCCGTGTCTATGTCCATGTCCCCCATGGACTAAAAGACCCCTTAGATGATGCCCATGTCCGTGTCCATGACCATGACCATGACCACGACCATGACCCCCATGTCCTAACACACTCCTCAGATGAGGCCCATGTCCATGACCCCTATCTCCTCCAAGACCATTCCCGCAGAGAAGTTCTCCTACTTGGCGACCATGGCCGCCATGATGCCCGTGTCGGCCTCTGTTACCCATTCCATGATGTTGTTGTCGACCGTGATGATGCCTTCCCTCGTGAGCCATTCCCATTTTCATCCTCTGTTTAGTCTATCCCCCAACTCCGTTTCAATCTTGACAGAGGAACAGTTCTCTGGTTGATGGAGATGAAAGGAAGAGAGGGCCTTACTTATATAGAGGTTTAGAGGCGGTGGTTTTAACCGTAGCAATAATGATTTCGGCAATCTTTTCACACGCCTCTTCTCTGCCAAATTTCTTGGCTTCGCTAACAATCCGTGTGAACGCGGTGGATGAATACTTTTCAACCATGAACGACGGAAAATTTCGTCATGTGTTGCCTTGGGGAGCAAGTTCACGCGTGAATGAATTAATGGAGGTCGCTTTCTCTGCGTGGAGATATAGGACCAGAGATGGGGACGGGGGATGTCGGCACCTCCTCATTTTGCGGCTGGACGGTTCTGGCTAGCTCCTCTGGGCCACAAAAAGAGAAGTGATTGTAGTGGTGGAGGCTTGCTCCTCTGGGTCTGATTTCTTTTTGTGCTTACTTTATTGACCCTTTATTTGATTTTATTAGGCGTACCCTTCAATGCAATTAAAATGATTATAAACTGATTAGAAGTTATAGCTACGAAGTGTTGTAACTTCATATTGTTGAGCTAAGTGTCTCTCTATTCAATGCATTAACACCTTATAATTTAATTGGAGTAAGCTTCACAATCTCATCTCCTTCAAATGCTAATACTACAATTATTAGTACAAGATTGTATTACTAATTGTATCTCATAGAATTGTAAGATTTGGGTTTAAACTTCAGTTGTGAAAATAAAATTACTTGTCAGTATATATCAACGGTTTGGCTTTTGTTCTAATCTTTTGAGGGAGCCTTACCAAGTTACTTTTGACTATGTCAATGCACCTTGCCCTAGATAGATTACATGATGATTGCTTAGTATCTAACTGTAAATTGACTTTTATGAAATGGAAAAGGCCACGATAATCACCACATCGGTGACCTTGCTCGCTTGACTTAGGGCGGAGAAGGGGAGGACAACTAAATATAAGATTGCGCCGTTTGAAGCAATCCATAGCTTATTTTAATTTACTTTTTGCACAATTTATTTATACACAAAACTGTGGAGAAGGTGAACTTGCACTAAATGGGCCCATCAAGACCAGGCCCATGTCTTTAATAAAAAAACTCAGCCCATCTTCATTTTCCTTCCCATATGATGCGCGTAAAGCATTGAGGGCAGCGGACAACAGGGAAAAAAAAAAGAGATAGAGAAGCTCGACCACGAAGAAGAAAAACAGGGAAAGGGGAGAGAGAGAGAGTGTCGCGCGTAGTGTGGATCCGGACGTTCTGACAAGTGAAATTAGCTGTGAATTGCAACGCCTCGTTAAGTATTCAAGTCCATTACTTGACAAATTAGAGTAATTTTTTGAATTAGGGCACAAATTTGAAAATATCAATTTTGAACTATGATATTCAATTGAGGAATTGTCGAGCTAGGGCATTATGGAGTTATGGGGTTAAACGAAAATAGATTCCAAAATACAAGTTGATCAAAACAAAATTCTAAACTTTCGTGTGTGAGTTATGCTTAATAGACAATGCATTTAATAGAAACGATGAATGTCCATTATATACTAGTCTCTTCATCAGCACGCAGGAGTGGATTCAATGATGATTGAGCGTGGTCACTCAAGTCATTAATTGGAGTAGTGTTTTACTTGAATTTTGATATCATTTTTTTCGGTTAATTGATGGGAATACAAGTGTGTCGGTTTGAGTGATTTTCGTAAGTTGGTGCTAAGCTTTTCCAAGTAAGTGATGCTATCTCTTCCATAAATATGTAAAACTCATGTCTATAATGATTATATATAAAAAGAAGAGAATATCTTTTTGCATAAAATTTTTTGATTGGACATTTACAACTTTTCAGTTATTTATGATAAGTTTGAGGCATGTTTTAGAAAAGTCGATTCGAAACATCAAATGAATATCAAAATGGGGCGAGAAAGGTCTTGTGAAATGTAGATTTAGTTTGATGAAAGGGGTTGAAAAAATATATATAATTTTGGTTTGCGAAACTTTTTGATAAAAGAATTACCAAAAACTCTTGACTTAGAGTATGATTTATGAAATGTCATTTGCATGGATTTGTGAAATGCTATATGAAATGCATTCTATTTGATAAATTGAGTTACCAAAAATTGATTTGATCGGGTATGCGAAACTGGTTAACAAGATGAGTTATGGTTTTGATCATGGGATTGTTGGATAATAGGTTTAAGATCATGTCACTATAATTAGAACTCATTGAGGAAGGAGTATGCATATTGCTATCAAGACGTCTTTCTAGGTTGAACCACCAGCTAATATGGGTGGTAGACCTAGCTAGGGGGGGGGGGGGTGAACTTGGTTGTCTTTGTCATGGGTGTTAAGCATGATTATATTTAGATATTAAGCATTAGATTAGTTGATGAAACGGATTATCGACGTTTGAACGGATAAGATTAATCAATGGAGTAGGCTATTGATATGTAAGTTAATGAGATTGATCAATAGAATGGACCATTGATTTTTCGTTTTGGTATTACCGATATTATGAGTATTTTCGATTTGTATAAAAATTTGTTAAAAAGATAGAAGTCGTTCTGAGCTCGTACACATGCTATATCATGGATTTAAAATGAATGAGTTTCAGTATGGTTTTATAAACATGCATAATGGGTGCTTAATCTGCTTAGAAAAAATATGCACTACTCACTAAGTCATGATTGCTCTCTAATTTCCTTCCCAATTTTTTTTTAGTTTTCTTGGTTAGCAGCCAATAAAGTGATATCAATATCGATGGGAAATTTTGAAAGTTGGATTGGAATACCCGAATGAAGAAGTTGAACACTTAGTTTACCATGGAGCTTGAAAAGACTGGAAGGACCTTGTGCAAAAGCGGCTCTGATGAAGTAGAAGATATGTCGCGTGCTTCTACAACCTTGGATAAGAAGACGTTTTCCAATTTGATTCAAATCAAATTGAGGCCTAGCAGCTACTTTCAAGGTCTAGAGCCCACAGAAACAACCTGAAAAAAATCGGAGCATTGTTTCCTCTTTCATGCAAAAAGTCGAAGAATCAGACAGCTGGCACAAGCAAAGGCCTTCGTTTGTGAAAATCTTCTGCTTTGCTTCTAACTTGACATGTAGTTTGTAGGTCTGCTAATGGCTTCTTTCACCTAGAGATGGTTTCACACGACTAATTTAAAGATTGGAAGGTTCTTAAGGGGATCAAGGATTGCTGAGGACTTGGGCAGAAATCAGAATTTCTTTTTCTCTGTTTTTGAATACTCTCGTACTTATACTTGTGAAAAACTTCTTATTTTCAAGTTGGTATTCTTGGTAAGGGTTGTGGTTCTTGTAATCTTTACAAAGGAAGATACTTGCTGGAGTGTAATCCATTAAGTTTTTCCATAGAAGTAGTGGCTTTCGAAAGCTAAAGTGATTGAAATCCTTGCCTCTATGATTCAAAGACAGATTATAGTGGTGGAGGATTTTCATCTAAAGAAATTATTAGTGGCTGTTATTATGGGAGAATGGACGTACGCCTAATAAAAGGGTGAATTACTATGCATTTGTTTGCAAAATTTTCTCTCTTAGACTGTTATTTGCTGCTTTATAGAAACATTTGTATACACGACTATTTTTCATTCTACAAAAGAGTATTTGCAAATCTTTGGCGAAAAAGTTTTTCCTAAAACGAGCAATTTACTCCTTTTTTATTGCTGTGTTAGCCTTATTAATTCAATGCCTTCAAATGAGTGCCTCTAGCTCTCGAAGACGGTATGAAGTGTAATCATGCCATATTGTCAAGCAGAGTCGCTCATCCTTTCTAAAATCCTTCCTTGGGTGAACTAGTTTTGGGCTACTTTAATACTTGTTCATAGGGAGAAGTGCCAAAAAAGTCCTAAACCTTTTATGTTTGTGCCAGTTTAGTCCTAAACCTTTTTTTGGTGCCAATTTAGTCCTAAACCTTTTTATTTAGTGCCGATTCAGTCTTTTTGGCCAGATTTTGCTGACTGGATGCCGGCCGGCTAACGTGGCCTAATCGGTGCTGACGTGGACAATTTTTAATAATATTTTTATTATTTTTTCTCTTTTTTCTTTATTCTTTATTCTCTTTTCTCTTTTTTCTTTTTTTCTTCTCTCCTCTTCCCTCCGGCCGCTGGCCGGACCACGGCCAGAGGCGACCGCCGGCGAGGCTCGCCGGCCACCTCGCCATGGCCGCGAGGGCGGCCTCGCACTGGGCGGCGAGGCTCGCCCTCACCGGATCTGGCGAGGGTCGTGCCTCGCCCATGGCCGGCGAGGCTCGACCTCGCCAGAGCCGGCGAGGGCGAGCCTCGCTGGCGCCACCCAGGCCGCGATTTGGCGAGATCGAGCCTCGCCGGCCATGGGCGAGGCTCGACCCTTGCCAGATCCCGCGTGAGGCGGCCTCCCGCTGGGCTGGTGAGGCTCGCCTCGCACTGGGCTGGCGAGGGTAGAGCCTCGCCCATGGCCGGCGAGGCTCGACCTCGCCGGCCCCGCCCAGGCAGCGATTCGGCGAGGCTCGACCCTCGCCAGCCCGGCGGGAGGCCGCCTCGCGCCGGATCTGGCGAGGTGGCCGGCGAGCCTCGCCGGTCGGCCGTCGCCTCTGGCCGGTTGCCGTGGTTCGGCCAGCGGCCGGAGGGAGGAGGAGAGCAGAAAAAAAGAATAAAAGAATAAAGAAAAAAGAGAAAAAAGAATAAAAAATTTCAAAAAAAGAATAAAGAATAAAAAATTTCAAAAAAATTTCAAAAAAAATTAAAATATTATTAAAAATTGTCCACGTCAGCACCGATTAAGCCATGTCAGCCGACCGGCGTCCAGTCAGCAAAATCCGGCCAAAATTGGCCGGAAAGGACTGAATCGGCACTAAGTAAAAAGGTTTAGGACTAAATTGGCACCAAAAAAAGGTTTAGGACTAAACTGGCACAGACACAAAAGGTTTAGGACTTTTTTGGCACTTTTCCCCTTGTTCACATGACTCTTGATGGCGATGCAGAATCGTTAATTTTAAAATAAAAAAAAACTCCTTATCCTTTCCAATTCGATCCTTCTAATATGTGCTATGTGGGAATCTCAACCAACCTTCCCGCTTCCTGCTTTGGTTGTCCGTCTCGGCATTTCAGTCAATTAATTCTCTCCATAAGGGCATGGCATGCTAGATATGATAGAATGAAAGGGCCGGCATGAACGGTGATCCCCGGCGGAGAGAGAGGTAGCCTCATGAGCAAAGGCATTCAAGAATACCTGAGTGGAGCTTTAACATGGCGATCAACTTGCCTTTCCTTGCCGGCTAGCCTTGACCTTATTTTTGCTTCCTTCGCCAGCCACAACCCTTCTTCTAAGCATATATAGTTAGTCATGGTGCTAGACGTCTTCACGTGAAGACTTTTACACGAGCTGCTTTAAACGACTTGACTAAGACGAACTGCCGTAGTACAGCTTTAGGCTTCCATTCCTACCGGTGCAATAATTCATCATGTCTTAGTGAAGTCAGTTTGTAAATGCTCCGTAGTTTTCCACTTGTCGAAATGATTATGAAGATCTAATCAAAGAAAGTCGACTTTTGGTGGCAAACTTGGTAGGTGAAAATTTCTTACTTTACTTGAGGGATTTGAATTAGGCCCCTGCAATTGTATTTCACCTCAGATGAAACGAGTTTATTTTATTGAGCTTTACTAGCATAATAGTCATTGAAGTACTTGAGAATAATAATTTATTATAAGTTACAAATTCTTGAAAAAGTGAGTCCCACAATAATTTATAATTATTTATGATTTGATTTTTTGTGGTACAGAATAAACTGTTATTCCCACATTAAATTAAAGACTATCATTTATTTATCTATTTCTAATTTATTATTGCTATCGCCTCACTTAAAAAAAATAAAAATAGTCCCATGATTACCATCGCTCAAGACCTTTAATTTCTACTGAGACACTAAAATTATGAAATGCATAAATCCCCACTGCCCTCTGATGAGTAAGCTTCGTAATTCAGCTCTTCGTTGGTCGGTCTGCCAAGATATGGTCGATTTCCTGAAAGTAATCTAATCCGATCACCATTCATTGGCGAGGCCTTCTTTTCTCTGAAGACACCACCGGTAAATGAGGAACTTCACTGGCCTCCACCTCCGACTCGACCAAGAGAGGACTCAGGGTCAAGCCACCCTTTAATTTCGTTCATAGAGAGAGAGAGAGAGAGAGAGAGAGAGAGAGAGAGCGAGAAGTTTGCGCTTATGGTTCAGAGGACATCAATTTGGGAAGAAGAAAAAGACATGTTTCAGCAAAATTTGGGGCTTACGGTTCAAAGAAGGAAGAACAAAACGATGTTTGGGGTGGTGGGGGCAGGGAGGGAAGAGGCGACAATCAAGAAGAAAAAGGGACGCCCAAAATGACGTTGTTTGTGGACGTGGATATTTTTCCTTAAACTATTTGCCACGTAGGAGAGAAAAGTGATTAAAAGGTACCACATCAGCACCACGTCTTTTGTTATTAAATTTGACGATATTAACTTTAAGACTCAATTAAACCAATTTGACAAGTTTTCGAATTTCATTGTACATTTTGCAAGTTTTAGAACTTAATTACACTTTCTTGACAAATTTTAGTGCTTTCATTGCACTTATCCCTTTAACTTTTTGCCAAAACAACACAATGACATTATACTTGATTTGATGAAGCTAATTTTGATAATTAAAACATTAGTGACAATTTTAATCACAAGATGATTGGGCCATGTTTTCTTCCTATAGTAAGTACTTAAAGAAAAACAAACACTTTTATGAAAACCAAAATAAATTTGTTTTGAGCATGGATGACTAATGTCGTAGCGTACTACTAATTGTATTTCAGAGAATTGTAAGATTTGTGTGTAAACATGCCATAATGCCGTGCAGGGTCTCTCATCCTTTATTGGATGAACTTGTTCGAGGCTACTTTGATAGTTGTTAACATAGCTCCTTATCACGATGCATAGACTTTCCTTTTCTAAGGATTGAAATCGATTGAACTAACTCATACAATTTGAAAGCGGAGAACTCGTTATCGTTTCCAATCTAGTCATGCAAAAATGTGATTTGTGGGAATCTCAACCCACCCAGTCCGGTACCTCGATTTGGTGTCTCTCTTGCCAATTCAATTAATTAAATCTCTCTATTAAAGGCATGGCATGCCAGATATGATTGAATGCATGGACCAATATGAACAGGTGATCCGCGGAGGTATGGCCGCATGAGCAAAGGCATCCAATTAAACTCAGTTGGAACTTTGACACATGATCGACTCGCTTTTTCTTGCCCACGGGCCTTGGCCTTATTTTTGCTTCCTTAACCATCCATAACCCTCTATTTTTTTTCTTCCAAGCATATAATTAGTCATAGCGCTATACGGCTTCACAAGAAGAATGCTTTTACACGAGGTGCTTTAAACGACTTGCCTTAGATGAACTGCCTTTATAGGGCTTTGGGCTTGTAAAAGTGGTGCCATAATTCTTCACGTTGTAGTGACGTTAGTTTGCGAATACTCTACAGTCCTCCACTTCTTGAAATGATTTTGATGATCTAATAAGAAGAAATAAGCAAAGAAAGTTCGACTTCGAGTGGTGAGCATGTAGGGAAAATGTTTCTTAGTTTACTTTTGATATCGCTTGCTCAAGACCTTTATTCTCTATCGAGACCCGATGAAAAATGCGAAACGAATGACCCCTCCGTGCCCCTCGATGAGTAAGCTTCGTAGTTCGGCTCTCCGTAAGTGGTCTGCGCAGGTTTGATTGGCTGTTTGAAGGGCTATCTGATCCCATCAAGTTAAAATCTGCCATTCATTGGTGAGGCCTTCTTTTTAGTGAAAACCGGTGAATGATGAACTTTGCCGGTCTTTGCCTCCATTTTCGATCAGGAAAAGACTCAAGGTGAAGCCACACTTTATTGTGTAACTACTACAAACAATTTAGCTGATACTTCATCTGTGAATCTTGTTCCTTTTTCTTAAGGACTCACTAAATTGGTACATTAGCACAAAATTTCATAATAATAAGTTTATGGGCTTAAGTAGTAGAAGATGTTCGATTTCTTGATCGCCAATTTGGCTTCCCGGAGTTGCCAAATCTTTTGCCGGAGTTACTTATAATTGACAGAGATGGAAAGCACATGCCATTGTCCGCCATGTTTGGTGTTAAAGCCCTTATCTCTTAATTAATTATGGTCAAATTGTTCATGCATGCCAATGGCGCTCTCGAAGAGCTTAGCAGCATAATATTTCTAATTCAGAACCTTCAAATATTCTGCATAAAATATGTGGAATCATTCGATCCGAAGCCTCAAACGACGGATACCATCACACTAATTTTTAGTGTACCATTGCATAATATTGGTACACAAGCAGCACAGAGAAACTTCCATGAACCTCCACATCACCCATCGACCTTTACAACACTTCAAACAACCCAATCTGATCATCCAGCGAAACCACCCAAAAGGACAACTGATATTAATTATTGGTAGGAGCCACAACACGAAATCCCCAAGACATTTATTGCCGACATGTCGTCACTACTATTCAAGACCCAACTCCAAGCGTCCCCTCTAGTCAGCAGTCAGAGCAAGAATACCGAGCTGCTCAGATATCGGAGTCGGCGTCACAGCCGTGATTCCCTGTTCCTGTTGCTGCTCTTGTCCCTGTTCCGATTCCAGTTCTGGTTGCTCCATACACATGTGATGCTTCCCGCAGCGGCCATGTGCATGGCGCCCCCCTTTGTGACCATGACCGTGACCTTTGCAATGACCATGATGACCATGTTTGGAAAGTCCGTGCCCATGGACTAAAAGAACCCTCACACGATGCCCATGTCCATGTCCATGACCCCCATGCCCCAAAACACCCCTCAGATGAAGCCCATGTCCAAGACACCCATGTCCTCCGAGACCATGCCCAAAGACAAGTCCTCCTACGTGGGGACCATGCCCGCCATCGTGCCCGCGTCTGCCTCCCTTACCCATCCCATGATGACGATGTCGACCGTGATGATGCCCTCCCTCGTGAGCCATTCTCATCTTCATCCTCTGTTTAGTATATCCCCCCGGCTCTGATTCAGTCTTGATACAGGAATAGCCGTCTAAATGATGAGCGATGAGAGGAAGAGAGGCCTATATTTATAGAGGTCCTGTAGGCGGTGGTTCGGCTTGTAGCAGCCCATCAAATACGGCGATCTTTTCACTCGCCTCTTCTCTGCCAAACTGCTTGGCTTAGCTACTAAGTAGTTAAGCAATCCGTGTGAACGCTGTGGAAACCTACTAAAACTGGGAGCGATTGGAAACTGTCGTAATGTGTTGTCTTGGGGAGCAAGTTCAGGCGTGAACGTGTCAATGGAGGTCGCTGTCGGCACGTTCTGATTTGCGGCTTCACGCGTCTCGCTTGGAGTGCACGTTAGGTGTGGAGATGATGCTGCCTTTGGACCACAATAATTTATTTCTTGATTACGTTTTAAATAGAAAGTATACTTTAAGGATGCCTTTGTTGCGCTGGTTCTAATTTTTTTTTAAATAATCATTTATATTATTGATTAGGCAAACAAAAAAAAATCATAATAAATTATTATCTAATGAAACATTTTTATTGATTAATTATTTCAAAGTGCCACTTTTAGGAATGTATTTTCCAAAACATTCAGCTTTTGCAAAATAAATGGAACTTAAAAGCGTAATTTTTTTGCCCAATGATTAATCAATAAAAAACTGATTCGTCCCAGTGGCAATCCTTTCAATATGGAAGGAGGAGGTGAGGGGTTCAAATCCCCATCTTCTCAGGGGGATGGGGTGGGGACGCGTAAGTTTCAGGAGTGGGTTTCGACTCCCACGCCTTGCAAGAGGCAGGGCAAAAGTCTGAGAGTGAGTGTAGAGTAGGAATAGAGTAGGACTGACAAAAAAAAAAATCAATAAAAAACTAATGATAATTTTTTTATCGGGGGAGGGTTGGCACCTGTTTTCCTCCTATAATAGGAAATCAAAGATAAGACACATTTCTTTCCATAAAAAAATATTTCCAAAATAATGGATTATGTTAATTTTTGTTTATCAAATAACTAATTATACTACTAAGGTGAATATCACTATTTGATACATTAGCACATTACGATTTCATTGGACTAAGTTTCATGATCTCATCTCCTTGGAATACTAAAACGACACAATTACTAGCACTAGATTGTGCTACTAGTCCTATTTCATAGGATTGTAACATTTCAGTATGAACTGGTTGTGAAAATCAAATAATTTGTCAGTAAATTTCATTCAATGGTTTGGCTTTTGTTTCAATCTTCTGAGGGAGCCTTAATACTAAATTACTTTTGACTATGTCAATGCATTTTAAACACAGATAGATTACTTGACCATGGCTTAGTATATAACTCTAAATATAGTTTTATCAAATGTGAAAAGCCACGGTAATCGCTACATTGATGACCATAATCTATGTGTACACATAACGCAAGGTGATTAGAAAGCTAATTACAATTATGCCAACTAAGAAAAGGAAAAAAGTGCCACATTATGCTCTGTTAAGTTATACTTAGTTTGTTTTACTTGAAATGCATTAATTAATTCCAAAGTAAAAATTCTTAAATAAGAGGGTTTGCTTATTGCCATTAAAGAGAAACTTTCCCTTCTATATTGTATTCTTTTAGGAAATTATGACTAATATTAAGAAGCATCCCTTTCTTTGTAATAATTAGTTATTTGGGCTTAGGCCCCTGTTGTTTCAAAAGAAAAATAATAATAATACAAGCATCCCAATCTATGTAAAAATAAATGCGAAAATTGAGTTGAGATTAGGCTGAATTTAAGTAAAATCATACATCTTGCGACACCAGTCGTACATACAATTGTATTATAAGTAAATATGACTTCACTATAAACAATATAGCATGTGATGGATGTATATCTTTACCTTTAGAAACCCAATCTACTTCATAATACCGATTTTAAAATTAGTGTCTTTTAGTTTTACAATATAACATGTAATAGAATATAATTTTTATTTTTTAAAAATGATAACTTGTTGGATGGTCTTGCACTTTTTTCACCCAAAAAGCTAATTCAAATAGTGAAACTTTCCTTCACACTTGTAAACCAACCACTAACCCCTTCCATAATCAATGTGGGATAAACTTGAATGTGACTAAAGGAATGACAATTGCTTAAAGAATGGCAATAAAGCAATCGTGTTGAATTATATGTAAAAATAAGTCAACGGCAAATTCAGTATAATATTTATACATATAATATAACAGGAACATAAACTCGATCTAATGAGTAAAAAGTGAATTTATAAGCAAGCGACTTCAATGTAGGCTGACTCTATTTCCACAGCTGTACAATTGAGATCTCCATAAAGCCCCCCATCCATTAGGGAAGTTTTGACCGTGGCCTCTACTTATCTTCACATCTCCAATATTTTGTCTTCTGTTTGTACTCTAATAGATTAAGCTATTGAAGTAAAACTTCAATTTCAAATTGGTGTTGAGTTAGAGATCTCGAGCTTAATTCCTCACATCACCATTTCACCCATCTAACGGTTCCCCTTTCATTTTTAGGCGTTACGAAAATTCTTTTGCTTGAATGCATCGGATCAGCATCCCTCGATAGTGCCAAGTTAAGACTTTGTTCATTTCGTGGAAAATGTGCCATTTTCGAAAATTATTTTTTAAGAAGCCATTTTCTAGGAAAATAACTATTTTTTTTCTAGTATTTGACTTAAATCTAAAAATGAAACAGAAAATATTTTCTATTGTTCGCTAAGGAAAATATTTTCCTACATGCACTCACTTTCAATAATTTTTTTTATTGTTTTTAAATGATTTATTTTTATTTTTTCCTTTCCTTTTTCTTCTTTTTCCTTGGCCTTTTGTTTTTTTTTTGCTTTTTTGCTTTTTTTTTTTTCCAATTCGTCTTCTTCCTTGGCCTTGGCCGATCACCGACTATAGCAAGGGTCGACAACTAACCATTGGTGAGCTTCGACCTATGGTGAGACTCAAGCTCGCTAGCTTCACTAGATCAAGCGAGGCAGAGCCTTTATTGGCTTGTGGCAAGGTTAGAACTTGCCAATGGCAAGTCGTTGACCGTCGTCATGGTCAGCCACTAGCCAAGGACGAAAAAGAAGGAAAAAAAAAGAAAAAAATAAAAACTCATTCTTTAAGAAAATGGAAAAGAAAAAATCATAAAAATAAAATGAAAATATGTTTAGTGAAAGAAACTAAGGTGGAAGAAGTTATGGAAAATATTTTCCACTTTTCAAAAATAGAAAATATTTTCCCCACTTTTGAAGTTGTTTTTAATAGCGAAAAATACTTTCCTTAATTAGTTCCTTTTCGTGAAATAAACACTGGAAAATTTGGAAAACGTTTTCTTGAAAGTTATTTTCTGTCAAATGAATGGAGCCTAAGACTAAAATGTTTCCTTTCAACAAAATCAATTGCAGTATGTGCTTTACCCCTATGCGCTCTAAGTTTGTGAGATTAAGATGAAAAGGATCAAAATCGAAACGAAAATGGAGAGAGTAAGGAAGGATAAGGGAAAAGAAAACAGAGACCTAAGGGGTGCATGGTAACATTTCTACTTCTTGGTTTTTTTGTTCTTTTATTCTCCGGAATAGAAAAAGAACAAAAATCTATTTGATAATGTCAACTAATTTTTTACTCCTTGAAATAGAAAAGTAGCCGGGAAATGGATTTGGAATAAAAATAAGAAGTAAAAAAAAGTAACTTGTTGTTCTTAGGAACAATTTCTAGAAATAAGTCATTGTATTTTCTTCTTCCTCTCCCGCCATCTGCTGCCCCTTGCCGCTCTCGGCCGCCTGCCTCCACCAACCATCGCTGATCACTTCAGCGATTGCTGGACGCCTGTCGTCCGCCACCTACCGCCCCTGCTGACGCCCGCTAAAGGAGGAGCAAGATGAAGAAGTAAAAGAAAGAGAAAAAGAGAAGAATCTAAAAATAATAGTAAAAATTAAAAGAAATTCTATGTTATAAAAGAAATTATGTTTCATATCAAACACGTTCCTATTCTTTTTTGAACATTTGAGAGTACTTTGTCCAACAGGTTTTACAAAAATCTTTTGAACATGATCTTTGTAAAATGCCATTGTAGGTCTTTATTTAATTCTTTCTTTAACTTTGGGAAAATCAATTAAATGAATAGTTTTCGAAGTCATTCCTAAACCAGATTGGTTAAAATAAGGTTTTTGTACAGAAAATTTTTTCTCCAACTTCTCAGATCCTTTTGAAAATCTTTTTGTGATATTTGAAATATCTTCTTCAAAAATGCATTTTCCTTTGAAAGAGAATCCGAATTTTCTTTCAAATCAACAAAACTTTTATCCAAATTTTTAAACTTTTCTTTCCAAGAAGTTTCATGTTGCCTCAATTTAGAATTTTCCTTCTTTAGCTCGGAATTATTTTTAAGAGATGTTTTGAGGCTAAGATAGCGTTCATCTATATACTTTGAGACTTTAACATGAATTTTTAGATTGCTAACCTCAACTTCTTTGTCTAAGTCTGAATCAGAATCTGTTTCAAAGTTTGAGTCTGATTTTGAATTGGCCATCAAACATACGTTGGCATATTCTTCATCACTTTCCTCACATTCGGTATCACTCCATGTTTCTGCTTTGAGAGCCTTTTTGTATTTGTTAGTTCTTTATTTATTTTTCTTCAACAGAGAACAGTTGAGTCTGATGTGTCCATTTTTCTTGCATTTGAAGCATATTACATCTTTGTTGGTTTCATTGTCCTCATTTGATTTGTTCTAGAATCTTTGAGTGCTCTATTTCTTCCAGTTGAATCTTCTTCCTTCCCTGTTCAACTTTCTGAACTTCTTGATCATAAGCGCTAGCTCCTCATCATCCATTTCATCTTCTAAGTCTATATTATCATAATCACCGTTAGATTTTAAAGCAAATGACTTCTTACCATTAGGATTTTCTTCCTCATTGATCTTCTCCACTTCATATGATTGAAGTGTGCCAACAAGTTCATCTACTGAAAGAGGCATGATCATCTGGGTTTATCTAATTGAAGTCTTCACATGATTCCATTCTTTGGAGAGTCAACACAGTAGTTTATTGACCTTCATTGATCCTAAGATTAGTTGTCCTTGATATGCTAATCCATTCACAATTTCAGTGAAACGATTGAACATATCAGTGATGGATTCTCCTGACTTCATCTTGAAGGTTTCATACTATCCGAGTAGAATATTAATTTTCATTTTTTTAACTTGATCAGTTCCTTCACAGGTAACGTGAAGTCTATCCCAAACTTTTTTAGCTATTTAACATGAAGAATTTCGGTTATACTCAGTATGAGATAAAACCCAATATAAAGAGTAGATAGTTTTAGCATCAAGAGCTTGTCTCTTGGTTATTTCTTCTTGTGTCAATTTGCTAGCATCTGCAATTTCCTTTCCTCTTTCTAAGGTTGATGTAGCTTTAGGATTGAACCATTTTTCTATCACATCCCATTCCAGAGGATCTTTAGATCTCAAAAATACCTTCATCTTATTTTTCCACACATTGTATTCTTTCCCATCAAAGTAAGGAGGTCTGGTATTACTTTGGCTTTCAACCAAACCTAGAGCCAAAATACTAGCCATAGATCTTTAGCTTAGAAATAAAAACACTTTAATAAAATGAGCACACAAGCTCTGATACCAATTAAAAAGGCTAGTAAATACACCTAGAGGTGGATGATTAGGTGTTAACAAAAATTTTCGCAAAGTTTAGCAAAAATAATTTGCCTTCAGAAAAATACAAATGAATCCAGACTTTAGCGATTAAATAAAACTTCAGACAAAATAAAAGAGTTCGGAAAGAGAATAAGAATACAAAGTTTATAGTGGTTCGGCTTAGATTAAGCTTACATTCACTCTCCCGTGCTAACAGCCTAGTAGCTGGATTCCACGAAGGAACAAAAAATAGATTTTATAGTCTTACAATCTCGAATTCACAGTGAAGAGTCTCTATTGGTCTCTCACGAAGTCTCACTAAGATTTTCTCTCTTTTGTATACAACTTTGAGCTCAGTAAATGAAATAGCAAGGATTTAGGAAGTTTCAGATTGAAATTTTCTTTCACGCACTCTCTCGAACAATTAGAGAGTCCGCCTTAAATACTCCTTCATGCCTTCATGACCGTTGGCACTTTTCAAAGGAATTCTTCCAATCTACCAATTGAACAGAATCAATCAATGAGATCTCGAGTTGTTTGAAGATTTGTGATGAAAGCCTGTCACTCCTGTTTGCTCATACAATCAAAATCTTGGTTTCCATAAGTAGAACTTTCCAAGTTTGCTTGCCTTCCAAAAGATTTGAATATCGGAAATGATTCCAATAAGAATAATCAATCATGTAGGTGCTAAATCCAGCCATAAGGTCATCCGTAAGTGATGTGAATCGTTGCGGAAAGATCGTTCTATAAAGGCTCGGATGGTGCAAATTATGAACCTCGACTTC
Organism: Eucalyptus urophylla; assembly: GCA_026873135.1. Taxonomy (NCBI): domain Eukaryota; kingdom Viridiplantae; phylum Streptophyta; class Magnoliopsida; order Myrtales; family Myrtaceae; genus Eucalyptus; species Eucalyptus urophylla. Next base: position 29,701,603 of record CM049473.1, read on the forward strand.
CAATCAAATTTGTGATTGGCAACCTCGGTATGAACGTGACCTGTTGACGAACGCGTGTCAATCAACCAACGTTATAGACACCACGAGCGAAAGAATTCGATATCTCACTCGATAAGTCGAATCAACCGCCACAAGAGAATCTTGATAAGGTCAAGTCCTTAAAAGAGCAGTAGAAGAGAATCTCTCAATTCTTTTCCTCAAATAAAAATATATCTGTCCCCTAAAGAAATTATGTCAGTCTTATATATAGGCCTTCTAGCCGCCACACAAACCCTAAAACCAACCCTAGAAATCTAACGCATCATATTCTAGAATATTCCTAAACAAGGAGATATACATATACATATATATATATATTTGACTTGGTCAAATATTTTGTGACCAAATAAATAAATTGCACCAAGATTTCCAAGATTCTTCAAGATTTGATCTAAGATCATCTCCACGTCAAAGATCATGAACCATGACGCCAACAGTTTGCGTAAATTGCTTGGCCTGTGCTCGATTGATCAAACTAGTAGGAATAGACAATGGGTCCTTAACACCTCCTCCTCGATATGGCTTGATGTCCACATCATTCTCTCCCCTGTGCAAAGGATTTTCCCTCAAATCATCACTGGCATCGAAAAGAGTCAAGTCATAAATATTAAATGTGGCACTAACGTCATACTTACCTGGAAGATCAAGCTTATAGGCATTATTTTTAACTCTTTCCAAAACCATGAATGGTCCATCCCCTCGCGGTAATAACTTAGAATGTCGCTGCTCAAGAAATCTCTCTTTGTACATATGAACCCAAACCCAATCGCCGGGTTCAAATACCACTTCCTTGCGCCCTTTGTTGGCTTACCTTGTATATTGCTCAATTTTGCGCTCAATATTTGCGTGCGTCTTCTCATGTAACACCTTGACAAATTCAGCTTTCTTTGCTCCATCTGAATCTACACACTCATCAAAAGGTAAAGGAGTTAAATTTAACGAAGTTAACGGATTAAAACCATAAACAACCTCAAATGGTGTAAATTTAGTAGCAGAATGCATGCTCCTATTATATGCAAATTCTACATGTGGCAGACAATCTTCCCAAGATTTTATGTTCTTTTTAATAATAGCATGCAACAATATCCCTAAAGTTCTATTAACTATCTCAGTTTGACCATCGGTTTGTGGATGACAAGTAGTAGAAAATAACAATCATGTTCCTAGTTTTTTCCATAATGTTTTTCAAAAGTAGCTAAGCAATTTAGAATTTCGATCTGAAACAATCGATTTAGGCATGCCATGCAAATGTACAACTTCCCTAAAGAACAAATCAGCAACATGAGATGCATCATCAGTTTTATGACAAGGTATAAAATGAGCCATCTTTGAAAACCAATCAACAACCACATAAATAGAATATCTACTATACTTAGACCTAGGCAATCCTAACACAAAATCCATAGAAATATTAGTCCAAGGATGCGTTGCAATGGGTAATGGTGTATACAAGCCATGCGGTTTAGTTTTAGACTTTGATTGCTTACAAGCAATGCGTCTCTCATAGACACGTGTGACATCTCTCTTCATATGTGGCCAATAAAAATAATCATGCAGCACTTCATAAGTCTTATTAATGCCAAAATGCCCCCATTAAACCACCACCATGTGCTTCTCGCACCAACAATTCACGCAAAGAACACTTAGGCAAACATAGTTTGTTTTCTCGGAAAAGATAACCTTCACGCCTATAGAATTTATCAAATGTAGCATGCTTACATGCTTCAAACACTCTCCCAAAGTCATCATCATCAGTATATAAGTCCTTGATATGCTCAAAACCTAAACACTTTGCTTCCAAAGTAATTAGAATCGCATATCTTCGAGAAAGTGCATCGGCTACCACTTTCTCCTTACCTTTCTTGTACTTGATCACATATGGAAAAGTCTTAATGAACTCCATCCATTTGGCATGTCTTTTATTCAACTTTTGTTGTCCTTTCAAGTACTTCAAGGTCTCGTGATCAGTGTGGATCACAAACTCCTTCGGCTTTAAATAATGTTGCCAAGTCTCTAAAACTCGCACTAAAGCATACATCTCCTTGTCATAGGTAGGATAATTCAATGTTGTTCCACTCAATTTCTCACTAAAATAAGCTATGGGACGCCCTCCTTGCATCAACACGGCTCCAAATCCTGTACCAGAAGCATCGCACTCTATCTCAAAAGTAGCACTGAAATTCGACAAAGATAACAAATGAGCATTAGTCAACTTATCTTTTAGCATATTAAATGCTTTTTCTTGCTCTTCTCCCCATGTGAAAATCACGTGCTTCTTGATAACCTCAGTTAAAGATGCGGCAATGGTGCTGAAATTTCTCACAAATCGCCGATAAAAACTCGCTAATCCATGAAAGCTACGCACGTCTCCTATGGTCTTAGGCATTGGCCATTCACGGATTGCTTTGACCTTTTCTTCATCAACCTGTATACCATCAGCACTAACAACAAATCCTAGAATTACTAATTTGTTGGTAACAAAAGAGCACTTCTTTAGATTATCGTATAATTGCTCGGCCCTTAAAGCCTGCAAGACAGCTTGCACATGCTCAATATGGTCATCAGGGTTTCGGCTATATATCAAGATGTCATCGAAATAGACAACCATAAATCAACCAATAAAAGCACGCAAAACATGATTCATAAGTCGCATAAACATGCTTAGTGCATTAGTTAATCCAAATGGCATAACTAACCACTTATACAATCCATACTTGCTTTTAAATGTAGTTTTCCATTCATCACATTCTTTCATCCTAATTTGATGATAGCCACTTTTCAAATCGATCTTAGTGAAAATGCAAGAACCATGCAACTCATCCAACATGTCATCTAACCTAGGAATAGGATGTCGATATTCTACCGTAATGTTATTGATTGCTCGGCAATCGAGACACATTTGCCAAGTTCCATCCTTCTTTGGCACCAACAAAACAGGGACAATGTATGGGCTAAGACTCTCTCTTACATACCCTCGTTCCAATAGTTCGCTAACTTGCCGCTGAAGTTCCTTTGTCTCCTCGGGATTGCTTCGATATGCGGGTCGGTTAGGTAATGGCGCACTAGGAATCAAGTCGATTTGATGTTCTATGCCTCGAATTGGTGGTATCCCTCTAGGAAGTTTATCAGGAAAGACATCTTCAAATTCCTGCAATAAAGACACAATAAGACTAGGCAAACTTGGGTCAAGATCGTTAGTAGAAAACAAAACCTCCATGTACACAAGTACAAGCAGTGATTGGTTTAGAACTAAAGCTCTCCTCACTTCACTTGATTTTGCATAAAAATTATTTTGCCTCTTTTCTTTCCTCTCTTCTTTTCCCTCAGTTTTTGTCACAATTCTCCTCTCGGCCTCTCATTTTTCTTGCATCTCAGACACACCATGCAAGCCCTCAAATTTCTAACCTTTTCTCTCTCTCTCGGCTTCTCGTTATAACTTTAACTGATCTTGATACACCTCACTAGGTGTCATTGGTACCAAGGGATAAGTCTTTTGATTCTTCACCAATGAATAACGATTAGTATACTCATCATGATGTACCTTTCGATCATATTGCCAAGGTCTTCCAAGTAAGATATGACCCACTTGCATAGGTACAACATCACACTCTACCTCGTTCTTATATCTCCCTATCTCAAATGGGATTTGAACTTGCTTGACACTTTCACCTCACTACTATCATTTAACCATTAAAGTCTATAAGGCCTAGGGTACTTTGTCGTATTCAAACCCAACTTATCCACTATAATACAATTTGCCACATTTGCACAACAACCTCCATCAATTATCAAATTACAGATCTTACCATTCATCACACATCTTGTATGAAACACGTTATCTCTTTGTTGATGATGCTCCTTCTCCTTTACTTGCACACTAAGAGAACGCCTAACCACCAATAAGTCTCCTTTTATAGCTATTTCTCCATCACTACAATCCTCCAATGGTGACATCTCATCATCCTCTACTTCCCTTTCACTTTCGGACTCAATAACACCATGTCCAGTCATGATCATCACCCTCCTATTAGGGCATTGATTCGCTATATAACCCCTACCCAAACACTTAAAATATTTAATCTCATGAGTTCTAGTGTTAGGATTTTCAGTTTTACCTGAAGCCGGATTCGTTCTAATTTTACCGTCCCTCTCCTTCTCCTTTGAGGTTTCGGTTTCGATGTTATTTCCTCTCCAATTTGGCTTCTCATCTCTCTTCCAATTGGATCTCCAATTTTGATTTGAACCTCCTCCACTCTTGTGATTTCAGTCCAACTTCAATTGCCGCTCAACTTTGATAGCTTTGTCCACCAATTCCTCCAATTCAACATAGTGTTGCAGCTCCACCACCCTTGCTATGTCTCGGCTCAAACCACTCAAAAATCTTGACATTGCGGCCTCACGATCCTCCACCATATTAGCACGGATCATGGCAATCTCCATCTCCTTGTGATACTATTCCATGCTCTTATTGCCTTGTGTGAGATTTTGTAACTTTTGAAACAAATCTCGATGGTAATGACTTGGTACAAAACGCCTCCTCATCACCGCTTTCATCTCATCCCACATCTCTATCGGTCTTTCACCATTGTGTCTCCTACTAGTCACAAGTTGATCCCACCAAATTATAGTATAATCAGTAAACTCAACAGCTGCAATTTTTACCTTTTCAAGCTTGAAGTATCATTGGCAATCAAATACCATTTTCATGCGTTTCTCCCATTCTTGATACGCATCGGGATCATTCTTCCCTTGGAAAGAAGGAATCTTCATCTTGATATTGCCAACTTCATTATCTTCTCGGTGTCTAAACCCTTGAGCTCCATTCCACCTTTCAAATCGAGCATCTTGATCATCCTCCATGTTGGCCTCATCATCATCATCATAATGCCGATGCCTTCTATGTCGCATTTTAGAGGTGTCTTGCTGATATTGCGACCTTCCCCGAGGTAGCTCTCGGTCACCATCAACCCTCATGCCATTCCCCATCATTCGGCCACTAAGCTCCTCCACTACGGCCCTCAATTGTTGGATGCTTTCCATGAGCACTTCATCCCTTCGTATGGAGTCAACCTCCCTTTGATTCACGCTTTCTTCTCGCGACATATTTTAGACCTGTAAGTAAACGTTAATCACAAAAATCCTCACCAATCGTCCCCTCATGTGTTTCTCTCAAGGTGTTTGTCACTCCCCTCGTGTTTAACTCAAGTCTAGGCTTTTTCCACCCTCAATCAAGCTTACACACTCTTGCCTTTTCTCTTTCGTATGCTCTTTTCACAAGCTCTTTATTGGACTCAAAACTTGTCTCTCAACCCCCTCACGACAATCAATCAAACTAATCAAATAAGATTACATCACTATTGATTTTGTTTCAGCAAGTAACAATTTCAAACCAACAAGTACAACTTTCAAAATTCCAATTGAAACGCAAATCACTACTGATTTTGTTTCAATTCGGTCTACTAACAAACGAGTTGCCTTCTTAATTTTTTTTTGCCAAATCTGTTTTTTTTTTCTTGCGCACTTTCTTTTTTTGTGTGCATTTTTTTCTCTTCTTTTTTTTTGACACACTTTCTCTTTTTTTTTTTTTGCTTTTTTTTACGAACTCAGATACAATTTAAGGAGCTAGAAAAAAAATTAAAACTAATAGCAAACAACTACGTATGGAAGCACAAAAGCAATCGGATCCCTAAATTAGCTAGAACCGAAACCCTAGCTCAATAAATCTCAAATTGCTGAATATTAACAGAAAATTAAAGATAAATAGACCTTGTAGAAGCAAGCTTTGATACCAAAATGATGTGAATTGTTGTGGAAAGATCGTTTTACGAAGGCCTGGATGGTGCGGATTGTGAACCTCGACCTCCAATCAAATATGTGATTGGCAACTTCGGTATGAACGTGACTAGTTGACGAACGAGTGTCAACCAACCAACGTTATAGACATCATGAGCGAAAGAATTTGCTATCTCGCTTGATAAGTCAAATCAACCGCCACAAGATAATCTTGATAAGGTCAAGTCCTCAAAAGAGCAGTAGAAGAGAACCTCTCAATTCTTTTCCTCAAATAAAAATATATCTGTCCCCCAAAAAAATTCAGTCAGTCTTATATATAGGCCTTCTAGCTGCCACACAAACCTTTAAAACCAACCCTAGAAATCTAACGCGTCATATTCTAGGATATTCCTAAACAAGAAGCTATATATATTTGACTTGGTCAAATATTTTGTGACTAGACAATTAAATTGCGCCAAGATTTCCAAGATTCTTCAAGATTTGATCGAAGGTCATCTCCACGCCAAAGATCACAAACCATGACGCCAACAGCTTGCCTAAATTGCTTGGCCCATGCTCGAGTTATCGAACTAGTAGGAATAGACAATTGGTCCTTAGCACCTCCTCCTCGATATGGCTCAATGTCCACATTAAGAAGCCATACGAATTGAATCCTTGAAGAAATAAAGATAATATTGCATTTGGATAAGTCTTCATTCTTTAGTCTGGAAACTGTTAGTGCAGGCAGACTTTGAATCTAAAGTTTGACAATCTTCAGACTTTGACACTAGAGTCTGGATGTCTTCAAACTAGACTTTCTAGAAATATTTTGTCAACTTCAAAATAGTAAATGAGTTTTCTCCAACAAAATTAACCGTGAAATTGAACTCGATTTCAGAAATTGGAAGTTATGTCATGTCACAATTAATTTTAGGAATGTCGACTAGTCTTCTGGAGATTTTTCTGCAAACCGAGATATTTAACGAAAATTTAAAGTAAGGTTATTTTGAACCAGGAAATTCGTAGGCTCACTTTTGGTCGCATTTTTGGGATCCAAGTTGGTTTAATGGACAAGGAAAAATATGGAATTGAGTGTGGACATCTTGGTTGGATTTATGAGCTTCAATTTAGGTTGATTTGAAGGAGGATTGAATGAAATTGAATAGGCAAAGTCCAAAATTCGTAGGCCATGTGGCACACAACATTTTGGACACTTTGGCAAGCTTGTTGGTGAAGCTTGAGGGAGGAAATTGGCTAAGCATGTGGGTTGACATGATGGAGGCAAGTGATGAGTGAATGGGGATGAGATTGTGGACTTTGGAGGCCAAATGGTGGACCCTCTTCAGCATACCCTTCTTCCTCCTTGAGCCTCCTTTCTCCATTGTAGTTGATTCTTGTGAGCTCCAAAATCTAGAGGAAACCGAGCAAAGTAGCCCTTGGCCATCGCCAGCCCTGTCCAACTGCTCGAACGCCACCGGAGCCAGTCGCGCTGCCCGCTTACCCGCGTGAGTCTAGCCACGCGTCCTCCTACGCCCGTGCGTCCCTTGAGACGTCGTAAAGCCACACCACAGCTTCGCCTGATCTCCACAGCCACCATGAGTTGCCATACATCGCCCCCAACTAGTCGGAACCACCGCTTGGACCACCGTTGTCCCGCCTTGCTCGTTCGACCCTAAACAGCCGCCGGTTCTTCTTTACTTGGCCAAGATCAGAAGCTGAAGCCAACAAGGGCTTTGAAGCTTCGAGGCCCATTTTCAAGCCCTTCCCGGCCTTGGTTGGTGTTGCCGGTTAGAGGTTTGTCGCTCACCTTGGCGTTGCCGTCGCCGTGGACTCACCGGAACACTAAACCGATGAGTTTACTTGCTAAACCTTACTTAAGAGGTTAATTATGTTTAAGGGGTGTTTAGATTAGGCTAAGCATGTTTAGGTGATTGGATTAACTTGGTTAAATGTTAATTAGATTATGTTGATGGATTAGTTTAGTGGATAATTAATTAAGGCTAATTAGGTTATTAAATTAGTGTAATCTAGATTAGGCCATTAATTAATTATTTTGAATTAATTAATTATTTCGAATTTATTTAATTTATTTAATTAATTTATATTATATTTAATTATTTAGTATTATTTAATTAATTTCAGAATTTATTTTATTATTTATTATTTTCCGAAAATTAGACTAGGATAGCTGGTGACTGGAATTTCGTGCTGATTGCAATGGTGTGTTCAGTTTATGCATTTGGATGTTAATTTGTGCAAATTGAGTGCTAATTGGATTTCTGGTCCTTTATTCCAAAATTTGGGTAATTTCATTATTTATTCAGAAAATGTTGGGTGTCGGGTTTTAATACCAAAAATTGTTTTATATACTATATAGAACAATGAGATTTTAAATTGGAGGATATTAATTTTTTGAATTCGATTTGATCGTGTACCCACACACGACTATTTTCACCGGGTATTTTTTAATATGAAGAAAATAGGCTAGGATCACTAATTTAATTGAGGCATTTGAGTGCAATGCACGGTGTTCCGAGCCGAGCTTGAATGGTCGTGTGTTGGTTAAGAGAACCCGTCCCAAGCGTTTACACCTGACGTTACCCTATATGGGTTACCCACTTAATGGGATTTGAGTCGTAGTAGATTCTAGACATATGCTAAATGGTGGTGAGACGATGTCTGGCTACGCTAGTAGACCGCCAAACTTGGGAATAGGCTGTACCCTCGAGGGGCGAAATTAGCAATAGGAACGCATGGTTGGTTGAGCTAGTTGAGCCCGATTATGAGACAAAACTGTGTGGCATAGTATGAGACATGTTATAACAGTTTGACCTTATAATCGAAACTCCTATGATTAATTGTGTTGGTGAGGCGTTCCAATTGTTGTGTGCTGTGATTTTATGCCTTATGTATATATGAACTGGGCTAACGTGCAGGGGAAAAACTGAGGCGAGATAAGTTATCTGTATTGTGTGGCTAAGCCACCCTTAGGTGTATTTTCTTCCTAATAGGGGTTTAGGGGGTGAACTTGCTGAGACAATGTCTCACCCCGTCGTGGGCTCAACTTTTCAGGTCCTTAGAGGTGTTGGTGGAAGACTCAAAGCCCAAAGTCTGGGGGATCGCCGTATGTGTTCGACTAGTTGTCGTAGGACAGTTTCTTTTTTAGAGCTGATATTTTATTGACTTTTGTCCAGACCCTTTTGTATCTAAACCCAGTTGTTTATATAAAATTGGCTTTTGTGAATTGTTACCCTACTTTCCTATCCTATGTTGTTTATTGTTAGGGGTTTATTGTTTCGCTTCCGCATGCGTATTAAAATGAATGGGTCGGCGACGTGTCTTAGGAACGTCGCATTTTTATCGACCATTGAGAGATGGGCGCGCGCTCGAGGATCGGGCCGTGACAACCCCTTTATTTTCCAATCTTTTTCAGGTTCCTCCGCTAATGATAAGTAGTATGAGAGCGATATTGATGAGGAAACTTTTTAGGAGTTGGATTTTGGGAGCGGGTGGAAGGACGGTTGTGTCATACTCCATTCATGATGGTTTCAGGGTGTGACACTTCCCGCCCCAAGATTTGATCCGGTATGAATGCTGTCATGGTTACGATGCAGTAGTCCTTGAAATCCCCTGCTTTTAAGTGCTATAAAGCGTATGGGTACACCTTCATTATAAGGAAGCGTGTCAGTAGAGTATGCTCCCTCAATACTTGGTTTGGTATCGACATATGAAGTAGAAGCAATGGGTTGGGAAACACTTCATGATGGCCACTAATGGGGCTAGTAAGGACACCTAGAGGGGGGTGAATAGGTGTTAAAAGAAATTTTGCAAGATTTAATAAATTAACTCGTCTTTTGAGGATAATAGACTGAAGATGTAAAAGACTATACACAGTTATACAAAACTACGAATTAAAGTAAAGAATTCAAGGAAAGAAAATTGAAACACAAGGTTTACAGTGGTTCGGCTTAGACCAAGTCTACATCCACTCTCCCACACTAATAGCCCACTAGCTAGATTTCACTAAGAATCAAAAGAGATTTTACAGTCTCATATCCTTGATTCCACAATGTAGAAACTCTACTACATTTCCTCAAGGTCTCACAAGTGTTTGATCCCACTTTTGAGTACAACTTAAGCTCAGCGATTGAAATAGCAAAGAACTAGGAGCTTCAGACTTTGCAATTTTTCTTTCACGCACACACTCGAATAACTTGAGCGTCTTCCTTATATACTCCTCCATGCCTTTATAACCGTTGGCACTTTCCAAAGGAGTTCTTCTAATCTACCCGTTGGACAAAATCAATCAAGGAGATCTCGAGTTATTTAAGAAATGTGATGATAGTCCACCAATCCTGCTCGCTCATACAATTAGGATCTAGGTTTCCATAAGTAGAACCTTCTAAGTATGCTTCACTTTTCAATAGATCTTGATTATCTGAATTGATTCTAATAAGAATAATTGATCTCGATGTGCTATCTCCAACCGTAAGATCTTCTATAAATAGTACAGACTGAATCCTTGAAGATAAACTCGCATCTAGATAAGTCTTCTCTTCGTTGGTCTAGAAACTGTCGATGTGGGTTGGCTTTGAGTTTTTGAGTTTTGTGGTCTTTAGACTTTGACGATAGAGTCTAGAGTTCATCAGACTTTAACGGTTGAGTCTTGAAGTCTTTAGATTAGACTGATGGAAACGTTTTGTCAACTTCAAAATAATAAGGGAGTTTTCTCCAACAATCTTCCTCTTTTTGATTGTGACAAAACTATCCTACAGATTTGAAAACTTTTGTCCTGCAAAACAAAACTTAAGCAATACATGATAGTTTATAAAAAGTGAGTTGATTAGGACTTGGATAGTATCAATTCTGCATCCACAAAAAAAACATGTTAATCCTGTAAGATAACCATCCATCCACAATCAGTATCCCAGGTTAAGTTATTGCAAGCATCAAGAATTCAAACCAAACCATAGCAGTCAAAAATCCAAAGTCGAAGATCCACAACCAAACACAAAGTCATCAAAACAAAGTAAAGACAAATCTGCACGACTTCTCTCCTTTTTTGTCAATAGCAAAAAGTGGAGAATAAGCAAAAAAAAATGTTGAGTGAAAAGAGAGATGTGAAAATCATGGCTATTTTGGCAAGCGAACAAGCTGGAATTCCCCCATAGAGCTCATTGTCTTCTCAAGCTTCCCAATAGTCTCCTTCAGTTGCTGAAATTCTTCACCCTTCAAATGATCTTGCACTTGAGTTTTCAGGGTAAGTAACTGATCTTGCAATGAAACTGAAGTAGCCAAGAAAGCCTTTTTGAGATCTTTTATCTCATAGTTCAAATCATATTGACCATTCTTTAAATCCAGTAGAACATCCATTGTGCGTGAAAAGTCCGCTGAATGAGTTAATGTAGCACTGGGTCCAGCTGAAATCTATTCCTGGAGTTTTGAGAGTGGAGGGATCTTCATCAGTTTGTCTACTATGACTTGGAGTGAATGCCTCAAATTCTAGTTCTGGATCGTGAGAAGCATACACATCCTCTGGATCTGCTACAGACCGACTAACATCACTAGTGAGAATAGGCGAAGAAATACCTCATTTTTTCCGCAGCTACCCCCGTTTGTGTGCCTTTAGGAGGAGAAATGGATTCTTCTTCCTGTTCTGCTTCAACAAGAGAGTGACATTTTTCTTTTGCTTTCTCACCAGCAATTCCACTCCTTGTCTTTTCAGAGTTGCTTGACAAGGATACAGCTAATGTAGGCTCAAGAGAGTCATCTCGAGCCTCTTCTTCCTCTCATTCTCTTCTTCCTTCCCCTTCCTCTTCTTCTTCTTCTCCTCTTCCTTCTTCATTTCATCTCTGAGTCTCTTCTCTAGTCTCGCGAAAGCTAACGAAACTCTTCAAGTTCCATAAGGCTAAAAGAGTCATATCGTCCTCATTTTCTTCATCCTGCAAGATGAGAGTTCTCTTCTTCTTTGCTGGAGCATCCATGGGCTCCTTACTTTTCCTTTTGGCTGCTGTAGAGTCTTGTTTTATTTTGACGAGAGACTTCTCCTTCATGTGCTCCAACACCATGTTAAGCATTTTCAGATGCATCTTGGTGACCATTTTAAATCCAATCACCATTGGAGTAATGTTTGTCAAACATAAAGGTGCAGGAATGTGGATTTTAAAATGTCTAAAAAGGGGCGTGATAAGAGCAGAATAAGGGAGTTGTCCCTTATCTTTCACCACTGTCAGGTTCAATTTCTTCCACTATTTCGTCTTCTAATTGAGGCGGTGGAGGAGATTGACATTGTTGAGAATATTGTTGCTTACTTGGTTGTTGCTGATGAGAATAATCTTCTTCCTCATTTAAGTCGAAGTGAGTAGGACCCTCAGGCATGTGTCGTGGTCCCCTACTTGCGATTCTCAAAGACTTTCTCAAAGATATTGTTGCTTCAAGGGAGAAATTCTCAAACTTGCTCGAAAAGGTGAAAACTTTTTGGGTTAATTGAGAGTAAAAGTGAAAGCAAATGGGAGATTAAAATTTTAGGGTTTGGGAGTGAAAACGGAGAAGACGAATTTCAACAATATATAAAGCAAGTGAAGCGAGGCAAATGAATCGTCATAAAAATGCCTTTTCGAAAATGAATAACTGCCTTTTTGAAAATGAATAAATGCCTTTTTAAAAATGAATAAATGCCATAAATTCAAAAACTTGAAAAGATAATTTCTATCAATTAGCGATTAAAAAGAAACCGTACCTTTTTCAAGTCTTTAACTAAAAATTAAATTACTAGTACCAAAATAACTTACAGTCGTAACTCTTGGTCTTCTGAGTCTGAACACCTTTAGACTTTACCTCTGATTCTAAGCACCTTCAGACTTTAATGGATAAAAGATGTGATGTTCAGTTTGGTGCGCATAGATTCAAATAGGTTTTTCTTCAGTGGCTTTGTAAAAATGTCTACCAGTTGATTCTTTGAATCAATGAACTGAATCATAACTTCTCCATTTTGAACATGATCTCTAATAAAGTGATGTCGAATCTTTATGTACTTTGCCATTGAATAAAGAATTGGATTATTTGTGATATTAATTGTGCTAGTGTTGTAACATTTGATCTCGGTGCATGAGTCTTCGATTCCAAAATCTCTCAGTTGTTGTTTTATTCATAAGATTTGAGAACAGCAACTCCCAAGAGCCACATACTCTGCTTCTGCTGTTGAAAGAGCTACAATACTTTATTTCCTTGAGAACCAAGATATTGTCTTGTTTCCTAGTAATTGACAAGTACTAGAAGTACTCTTTCTATCAACTCTGCAACCCACTAAATTTGCATTTGAATATCCAAGGAAAGTAAAGTCTTATTCTTTGGGATACCACAAACCTAACTTTGAAGTAGTTGCAACGTATTTGATGGGATTCTTTGGGATCTGATTGAAATCTAGCACAAATGCAAACACCAAACAAAATGTTAGGTCTAGAAGCAGTAAGATAAAGAAGTGAACTAATAATACTCATGTAAAGCTTCTAGTCAACTTTCTTTCCTCCTTCGTCTTTGTCTAGCTTCAAAGAACTTGACATTGGTATCTCAGTCTTTTGCAATTCTCCAATCCGAACTTTTTAACAAGATCTTTTGCATATTTTTCTTGGTGAATGAAAATTCCTTTCTTCAATTGTTTCACTTGTAATCTAAGAAAGAAAGATAGTTCACCCATCATGCTCATCTCAAATTCATCCATAGAGAGCATTTTTTCAGTTTGAATACTGAGTTTGGTCTCTTTGGGTCTTCAAATTAAGGAGGTTGTTCCACATAGACTTCTTATTGGATAAATCCATTTAGGAATGCACTTTTGACGTCCATTTGGAATAACCTGAATTTTTTATAACAGGCAAAAGCATGCAATAATCTAATTGTTTCTAACCTTGCTACTAGTGCGTAGGTCTCATAATAGTTTATTCCTTCTTCTTGCGCATATCCTTTGGCCATGAGTCTTGCTTTGTTTCTGACCACCTTTCCTTTTTCGTCCATCTTATTCCTGAAAACCCATTTAGCTCCAATAATGGATTTACCTTTTGGTTTAAGAGTTAGTTTCTAGACATCATTAATGTTGAACTGTTTGAGTTCTTCTTGCATAACTTCAATCCAGCTTTCGTCAGCTAAATTTTTTCTATGCTTTTGGGTTATATTTCAAAAATAAGTGTCATGGCGCTAGACTCTTCTTGCTTTTTGGATCTGGTGCGAATCCCTTCATTCATGTCATCGATGATGAGTTCTTTGGGATGACTAGACTTGTGCTTCCAATTACTGGTCGGTCTGACAGTTTGCTGATCTTCTACTTCAGTTGATTCTTCAACTTCCGTTCGTTGTTGTTCTTTAGAAGTCCAAGCCACTTCAGGGTAAAGTCTAGAGTAGATTCAGATTTTTCAGATTGAGTCTGAATCAATTGATTCTGCAAAGAGTCTTGGAATTTGACATTCATAGATTCTTCCACAGACTGAGCATTTTTATTGAATACTCTGTAGGCTTTGCTTGAAGTTGAGTAGCCAAGGAAAATTCCTTCTTCTGATTTCTCTTCAAACTTACCAGTTCGATCATTTGCATTTTTCAAGACAAAACATTTGCAACTAAATATATGAAAATAAGAAACAATTGGCTTATTTTCTTTGAATAACTCATAAGGAGTTTTCTCCAGAATAGGCCTTAAGAATACTCTATTAATAATATAACAAGCTGTGGAAACTGTTTCAGTCGTTTTTAATATTACTTTAAGTTAAAATAGTTCCTGCCATTTCTTGCAAAGATCTATTATTTCTTTTCACAATTCCATTTTGTTCTAGAGTGTATGGAGAGGAGAAAACATGCTGAAAACTAGATTCATCACAGAATTTGGCAAAGTTTTGATTTTCAAACTCACCTCCATGGTCTGTTTGTAAGCTTGAAATATCATATCCTTTCTCATTCTGAACTTTCTCGGCAAACTTTGAAAAGTGAGAAAAGGTTTCAGATTTACTTGCCAGAAAGTAAACCCAAGTAAATCAAGAATAATCATCCACAATTACTAAGCAATATCTCTTTCCACCAATGCTTTGAATTCTGATTGGTCTAAAGAGATCCATATGCAAAAGCTGCAAAACACGGTTGGTAGAAATCTGATTTATTGGTTTAAAAGAACTTCTAACATGTTTTCCCAACACACATGTGGCATCCCAAAATTCATGATGACCTCTAGCTACATTAAATTCTATGAATAGGTGATGGAAGTACCATCAAGTTATGGCCATTTAATCCATAATTAGCAATAAGATATATGGCCAAGCTTTTAATGGATAATTATTTGATAGGAAAGAAAATCCTATCATTGGCCATGTGTTTTATAAATTGGAATTTATGGATTTATGATTTCAAGTTTTATGGCCATATGAAATTGTAATTTAGTGTTTATATAAGTTGGGATTTAAGGTAAATTATTAAAAGTAAAAATGGACTTATTTAAGAAAATTTTGGGCCATTTAAGCTTGGACTTTAGGCCCAAGTGTGTTGGCCTAAAGTGGGCCAAGAGGCCCGGCCCATAGAGCCCATTGGGCTATCAGCGCATGGAGGGGGAAGGAGGAGCCGCATGGCTTCCTCCAAGTGTCTTTAACCAAGAAGACACTTGTCTCCTTCTTAGGGACAAGTGTCCCCCATGCAAAATAAGAATGCATGCAATATATGTCCAACTAAAAGGGAAGAGGAAGAGAGAGAATGGCTGGTTGAGAGCCACCGTCCAAGCCAAAGGGAGAGAGAGAGTTGCGCGAGAGAGAGTGAGGCCGAGAGAGGAGGAGCTCGCCCGTCACCGCCCGCACGCCGTCCGTCCGTCGCCGGTGTGCCGTTCGTGCGCCGCTGTCCGCTTGGTCTTTGAGGCAAGTTGGGATTGATTTCCACTCTTGCATGTGTGTCTTGCATGTGTGGTTGAGTTCTTGGATGTTTAGAGGCTAGAAATCGAAGTGAATAAGGTTTGTTCTTGGAGGTGCTTGCTGTTTTCGTATGAACCGCCTGAACCAGAATCTTGTGAGGGCTTGCATCCATGTTTAGAGTCCGATTTTGATTTCGATCTCTTCATGAAAGTTGTAGATAACATCTTATACTACAACATACTCAAATTTTGTGTAAAATGATGGAGATTTAAGAGGTTAAACTCTCATCCTACGGAGACCTCAGATCTGGAAAGATTTCACTGACCTTTTGATGGATTTGTGGTTGCATGTTGAGTTGTGCTAAGAATCTCTCTTCGATTTCTTCATGAAAGTTGTAGGGGACATCTTAAAATACAACATACTTAAATTTGAAGTGAAATTAACAAGTATAACCTAGTAAATCGACTAGATCTTGAAGACGGTAATTCTGGAGATGTATTACAGGACACCCGAGACTTCATGGACCTAAATGACGACTATACTCCGGATATTTGACTTGGGTCTCTTCACAAAACTTGTATAGAACATCTTGATGTATAACATATCCAAATTTCAGAGGAAATGAAGAAGAATAGGTAGGTGAAAACTCAGTATTTTGGAGAAGCATGTACTGGACGTTTCGGTGATGGATCCAGAAGATTCGTGAGACTGTAGAAATTAATATAGAAGGAATATGACTTGGAAGTATTCATGAAAGATGTATGTAAATGTCTTGGCTATAACTCGGTAAAATTTCGTAATTTTTGGAGGTCATATGGATATTTTAATCGAATTTCTTCGGAAACTGTGCATTCTGATTTCATCCGAAAATTATATGCTGTTTTGTGTGATTTATGGAATTATGTGAAATTCTATTTGGCCATGTATTTTGCATGAAATCATTATCCTATTGTCTTGATTATCACTTGCCTTAATTTTTATGATTTTTGAGAATTATATATATATTAAATTAATATTTTTGAAAATGGCACAAGCTGAAATTTAAATAAATGAAAAAGGGCATGAAAAATGGATTATTTTATTTGGCATAATTCCATTAAACTTTATTTCATAAATAATTGTACCATGTAGTATGAATGATGAGGTCTTGATGTATGCATGACAATGAATTGAGATGCATGTGTGAATTCAATGATGAATATGATCTTGGTTACCATCACATCGCATGCCATGTTGAAAATGAGCCATAATTGTGAATGTGAAATTGAAAATGAGATGTTTAAGAACATGCATCGTGGTGATGATGATACCGTCGGAGGTGTGAGCCAACGATGCCTCGGGAGTCAGGATGCCCAAAGGTTCGAATGAGTCGATGCCCTTTGGATGCCTGGTTGTATTATGAAAACATGCCCAGAGGTTTTCCCCGGGAGTGTCGGGATGCCTGATTGTATTATGATACATGCCCGGAGGGTAGGGGTAACCATTTTCATGGCGAGCCCCAGAGATT
Organism: Eucalyptus urophylla; assembly: GCA_026873135.1. Taxonomy (NCBI): domain Eukaryota; kingdom Viridiplantae; phylum Streptophyta; class Magnoliopsida; order Myrtales; family Myrtaceae; genus Eucalyptus; species Eucalyptus urophylla. The sequence goes on from CM049473.1 coordinate 29,718,796, forward strand.
CCTCATGATGCCAAGTGGGATACGAGATGCCCAGAGGTTCGAATGAGTCGATGCCCTTTGGATGCCCGGTTGTATTTTGAATACATGCCCGGAGGTTCCTCGTGATGCCAGTTGGGATACGAGATGCCCGGAATGTGGGGGTGCCGGATGCCCGGTTGTATCTTCGATACATGCCCGGAGGTTCCTCGTAATGCCAGGATTGGGCGCGAGTGATGAATGTGGGATGCAAACATTGATCCCAGGAAAGAGAAATGTGGCAGTCCAAAATGAAATTGAAATTGAATTATGCATGATGATAAATGCATGATACGAAGAGATGTGCATGGATGCATGGTAATGATGATGGTACATGTGATATGATGATGAGATGTTCATGGATACATGGTAATGATGATGATACATGTGATATGATGATATGATGATGATGTTACATGCATGGATGCATGGTAATGATGATGGTACATGTGATATGATGATATGATGATGATGTTACATGCATGGATGCATGGTAATGATGATGGTACATGTGATATGGTTGGATGCATGGTAAGGATGATGCCATATGTGACATGTTGATGGTAAGTGTATGATGATGATGATGTCTATATGATGATGATGGTACATGAGGTATGATGACATGTGCATGATGCCATGGTATGTTGTGCATGGATGCTTGTATGACATGTGATGCTATGATTGTGATGATTGCATGGCATGATGTATTGAGTGGTTTATTGGTCATTTACTGAGTGGTTGTACTCACCCCTTTTGGGGAATAACATTTCAGACTAGATAAGATACCTCTGCTGCCACTGCTACCAGTAGATGAATCAAGTGGTTGGTTATGATTGCAAGGAGGGGGATAGCAAAGGGGGAACTTTTGGACGCCGACACTGATCGATGGACTTTAAGTATTTTGGAGAAGATGTCAGTCATCCTTTGAAGTGTAGCCGAGTATAGACGGCATTTTGATGTACCGACTAAAGATGTCCATCTGCTTATGTAAATAAACGTGTTCGGCTTTAACTTATATAAGATGTTTAGTAGGTGTGCATCGTTTTCTGAATATAGGGAAGGGAGTTTGTTGGATGTGCTTCCGTATATGAATTGCGCAAGGGACCTATATAAAAAAAAAAGTGTAAACCCCTTATGTTGTATGGACCCGCTGCAATTGAAATTGTATCAGAGTGACATGTTAATAGGGAAAATGAAAGGTAAGCGAACTGTGGCGACCCTAACGGATCAGGGGCCGTCGAGGGGTGCCACAACACATGGTGTGCATAAGTCATATTTTTTATACTTCAGGTTGGGCAGTCCACGAACAAGCTTCTTAGATGATATCTTGGTAATTTGCTTCATGTTGACATGGCCAAGATTGTGATGCCAAAGATTCGCTTCATCTTGAATTGATATTAGATATTGAGATTTTTTTGGTTTTATATCCAAAAGATAAATGATCACATATCTTCGTCTAGTAAAAGATTGAGAAAGATCTTTATTAGTTCTCGAACATATTCCGTCTTGGAAATTGATTTTGAATCTAGTGTCGCACAATTGGCTAATGTTGAGTAGATTATAATTTAGCCCTTCCACCAAGGAGACATTGTTGATTGTGAGACTTCCAATCTTTACGGTTCCACACCCAACAATTCTTCCTTTGCTGTTTCCACCAAAAGAGACTTTTCCACCATTTATTTGCACAAGTTTTATAAAACAACTTGAATCTCCAATCATGTGTCTCGAATAGCCACTATCCAAATATCATTTAACATTTTTCTTGATAGTGACTTGCAATTAAAAAAAGGAACTCACGCTTTCTTTGGTACCCACATTTTCTTGGGTCCTGGAGAGTTAGTGCAATATACAGTCTTTGCCCATTCATTCTTAACAGGTCTCTAAACCATAAGACATTTTTTCTCAAAATGTTCTGAGCTGTTGCATTTTGAACATTTTAGAGCACTTCAGGCAATAGGTTTTACAAAGACTTTTTTAAAATGGTTTATGTAATAAGTTTTTGTAGGTCTTTGTTTGATTTTTTCCTTTACTTTTGGAAAATCAATTAGATTTTTCAGATCCTATTGAAAACCTTTTTGAGATATTTGAAATGTCTTTTTTTTTTAAATGTATTTTCTTTTGAAAGAGAGTTTGTATTTTTTTTTAAAACAACAAAACTTTTGTCTAGATTTTCAAACTTTTCTTTCCAAGAATCTTCCTGTTGCTTCAGTGTAGAATTCTTCATTTTTAGCTCGGAAATCATTTTAAGAGAGGTTTTGAGACTAAGACAAAGTTCATCAATGTATTTTGAGACTTTAGTAGGAATTTTTAAATTACTTACCTTGATTTCGCTATTTGAGTTTGAGTCTAAGTCTGAATCTATCTTAGAGTCTGAGCCTAATTCTGATTTTGCTATTGGACAAATATTGACATAATCTTCATCATTTTCTTCGCATTCAGTATCACTCCATGTCTCTGCTTTGAGTGCCTTTCTGTATTTCTCAGCTCTTCCCTTCTTTTTCTTCAACAGAGGACAGTTGGATCTGATGTGTCCATTTTTCTTGCAATCAAAATATATCACATCTTTTTTGGCATCATTATCCTCAGTTGATTTGTTTTGAAACTTTTGAGTACTTTGCTTCTTCTAGTTGAATCTTCTTCCCTTTTCGTTCAGTTTCTTGAACCTTCTTATCATAAGTGCTAGCTCTTCTTCATCCATATCATCTTCAGAGTCTGTAACATTAGAATCATTGTTAGATTTTAAAGCAATTAACTTCTTACCTTGGGATCTTCTTCCTCGTTGATTTGCTCCACTTCATAAGACTGAAGTGTGTTAACCAGCTCGTCTATAAAAAGCGGCATGATCCTTTGAGTTTCCCTTATTGAAGTCTTCACATGATTCCAGTCTTTGGAGAGTCCACACAGCAATTTGTTAACCTTCATTAGTCCTAAGATTGGTTGTCCTTGATACTCTAGACCGTTTACAATCTCTGTAAAACGACTAAAATGTCAGTGATAGATTCTCCTGGCTTCATCTTGAAGGCTTCATATGTTCAAGTGGAATATTGATCTTTGTTTCTTTCACTCAATCAGTTCCTTCATAGGTAATGTGCAGCTTATCCCAGGCTTCTTTGGCTATTTCACAAAAAGAAATTCTGTTATACTCAGTAGGAGATAAAGCACAATATAAAGACTAAATTGCTTTAGTATCAAAAGCTTGTCTCTTGGTTATTTCTTCTTGTGCCATCTTGCTAGCGTCTGCAACTTTTTTTCCTCTTTCTGAAATTGATGCAGCTTTAGGAATGATTATTTTTCTACCACATCCCATTCGAGAGGATCTTTTGATCTTAAGAATGCCTTCATCTTGTTTTTCCATAAGCTATATTCCTTTCCATCAAAGTAAGGTCTTGTGTTACTTTGGCCTTCAACCAAACTTGGAGCCAACATATTAGCCATAGATCTTTAACTTAGAAGTAAAAACACTTTAATTGAATGAGCACATAGGCTCTAATACCAATTTATAGGGTTAGTAAGGACACATAGGGGGGCTGAATAGGTGTTAAAAGAAGTTTTGCAAGATTTAAAAAATTAACTCGTCTTTTGAGGATAATAGACTAAAGATGTAAAAGACTATACACAGTTATACAAAACTACGAATTAAAGTAAAGAGTTCAAGAAAAGAAAATTGAAGTATAAGGTTTATAGTGGTTCAGCTTAGACCAAGCCTACGTCCACTCTCCCATGCTGACAGCCCACTGGCTGGATTTCACTAAGAATCAAAAGAGATTTTACAGTCTCACGTTCTTGATTCCACAGTGTAAAAACTCTACTATACTTCCTCAATGTCTCACAAGTGTTTGATCCCTCTTTTGAGTATAACTTAAGCTCAACAATTGAAATAGCAAAGAACTAGGAGCTTCAGACTTTGGAATTTTTCATTCAGGCACACACTCGAATAACTTGAGTGTCTTCCTTATATACTCATCCATGCCTTTATAATCGTTGGCACTTTCTAAAGGAGTTCTTCCAATCTATCCGTTGGATAGAATCAATCAAGGAGATCTCGAGTTATTTAAGAAATGTGATAATAGCCCACCAATCATGCTCGCCCATACAATTAGGATCTAAGTTTCCATAAGTAGAATCTTCCAAGTATACTTCGCTTTTCAGCAGATCTTGATTATTCAAATTGATTCCAATAAGAATAATTGATCTCGATGTGCTATCTCCAACTGTAAGATCTTCTAGAAACCGTACGAACCAAATCCTTGAAGATAAACTCGCATTTGGATAAGTCTTGTCTTCGTTGGTCTAGAAACTATCAGTGTGGGTTGACTTTGAGTATTGAGTCTTGTGGTCTTCAGACTTTGACGACAGAGTCTAGAGTTCATCACACTTTAACAGTTGAGTCTTGAAGTCTTCAAACTAGACTGATGGAAATATTTTGTCAACTTCAAAATAATAAGGGAGTTTTCTCCAACAACCACCACCGTAGTGTATCCACTAGCGTATCCATAATCAAGACCGAAGTTGGAGTACCTCAATGGGAAACGAAAGAGGGACGAGCAATTACCCTTTTGCAATCCATGGTCAACCATCGTGATATTATCATATTGGTTATCATAGAAACCGTAATAGATTGACTTCACATAATATCAGCCAGCATATAGATATAGAATATTGCAGTTATTTTCACAAGCTAGCTCATAGTGAGAGTTGCCGTAGTGTTTTGGATCATCTTTCAGTCGAAAAGGATAATTTATGTTACGAATCTCACCACAAGATGGAGCACACGAATGATTGTTCTTCGCACCATAACTCATCCCTAATAGTAGCAGAACATATATACGAGAAGTAAAACACGGAGCGTAAATATGGAGTTGAGAGAAATAATCATCTCTTTATCGTTTGGTATGATGCAATGGAAGTTTTAGCTCATTTGGTAAATGCGAGAGAGGATTAATAAAGGGTTGGGAATCGTCGGTCAATGAAATGTCCAAGTCAACCCTAAAACAAAGTCTAGCGAAGAAAGTCTTAAAAAGTATGGCCCAGCTAAAACACGGTCTCGGAATTAGTGATGGATAGCTTTCACATTCATTACGGAGCAAACCTCTCTGCATTTTCGAAATTTGATTTTTCTTGGCAAATTAATTCTCTCTTTATATTAGTATCGTAAAAAAGAATCGGTTTCAATGTTTTGTACCCTAAACTCAATCAAAATCCTTTCAAATATGGCATCCGGCGTTCTATTTTATTTTCAAGGCCAATATTTCGTAAGTGTTGTTTCGTTAAATTTTGAAGACGAAAAGAAAAAGGATGACGTATTTCATCATATAAGGTTTTTCATTTTTGAGAAAAAAAAATTAGTAACCAAGAAAGAGGATCATGTTAATTAACGGGTAAATAGATTTTACTCATTTAATGTGGCTTTTCGCAAATATAGAAAGAAAATAAGGAGCGGGCGCTTCTTGCTCATGGATGTTGTGAAACTTTATGAAAGAAAGAAAACAATATGGTAAATTCTCAACTAGCAATGGGACCAACGCACCTCGATTAGAAACTCACTGGCGTTGTCGTGGATCGACACACGCAAGGACTATAGACTCAACATTTGAATTCACAAAAGTAATGCAATGTTTATATATTCATTATGCTTACATTTAAAATCACTCTTTTGTATTGTGCTATAATTATGAATATGACCATCATCTCTTTTCCATAATTGAACCACTTAATGAATTAACAAACCGATCTCAGCGAAAAAGGCAATACGATAATCTCTCAACCAATGATCAATCGATGCAGGTCTCAATTAGAAATTCACTTGTGTTGTGACCAAATTTTCGGGTGAACCACCTAGGGTTTGGCTAATCCCAGGCTCATACCAATTTGTGACTTAAGTTCAAATTCTTAACATGCAATTGATTTTTCAATCAGAAGTCGCCACTAATCCATTTTTGGTGGGTTGATTAGAAACCCAAGTAAAGTAACGAGAGATTTACTTTACTCCTGCGAACCAGAGATTGTGAGTTCGAGGACTTGATTACGTTAGTTTTTACTAATGCCCTTTCGGTACCTTTCTCTTTTATTTTGAAAAAAAAAATGTTTTACAAGCAGCTTGAATTGATTTTAAATCTATTTCCCTAACATGTGAGTTGACCATGCGGGTGTGCAAACCACCTATTTAGCACTCAAGAAAGCAAATAAGAAAATGCAGGACTTACCTCATAGCAATAAAAACATCTACATTGTTAAATCAGAATTCACATCAACAATCCTAGATATGGTTTCTAATTAACACGCAACTTCTTCTTCTTTTTTTCACTTATTTAATGGGAGTCATGCAAAGCATGTTACTAATCTAATATGAAATGATATGACATTGCAATATGACCTACCTATGTGACATAAATAAAATGCAATCTATACTAAAGAATGAAATTGATTTATACTAAAGACAATTTTTTGGTATTTTCCATTAAATTATAAATTAGAAAAATGCGAAAATTATCTACCTAAATTAAGATATCATCTAATTTATATTAGGAATTAGGTTAAGCCAAATTCTAATTTAAACTAGAACATTATCTTAACCAAGTAACCCTAAAATGCAATCTATCTAGGATAAATTATCTAAACCTATAATTAATTAAAAAAAACGTAATTTTGTCCTAATATGCAATAACGTGCAAAGAATACCCAAATTCTAATTTTTTTCTTTTTCTTTTTTATGAAATTCGAAATTAAAAATTGACACATAATTAAACGTGCATTTCAAATTTAAAAAAAAAAACTAACATCCTAAATGAATGCATTTTTTATATTTCTTTTTTTTTTTCAAAAATTCGAAATAAATCTCCTAATCTAGATATGCAAAATAACCCTAAACAAGAAATAAACCTAATCTAACTCACATTTTTTTTTCGATTTTCTTTTACGAAGACAAAATTGATTCAAACCACACGACAGCAAATCAGAGCAAAATAAGATTGATATCCAAAAATAAGTGAACCATATCTCGCGCATAAGATTTGATTGGCCAATTTTAATCAAAACCGCAAATCAAATCTCGAGCGTGAGATTGGATTTGTGATTTTTTCGTGCGATTGCGAGTCAGATTTGAGGTGCGAAAATCGGACTGTCAATGCTACTCAAATTGGGATTTCGATCTTACATGAAAGAATATTTCAAGTAAAGAAAAAAATAAAATAAAAAACTACCTAATTTGAATTTTCTCCAAATCCGAGTTAAGGAACGGTGGCTTGTGAATCCTTGGCGTGATGGGCTTAGCACCCCATAGGAGGGGCTTACGTTAGGGCTCCATGGGCAACACGGCAACGTTGGACTTGGGGGCTCAAGACAACGGGGACGCTATGGGATAGCAACCCGGTCATGGCTAAGGGATTTACGGCGAGGGAAGTGCTCGACCCATGATATTGAGGCAAGGTAGCGACAGTGGGAGCCTCGGAGTGGTTTGTCAATGATTGATAACCTGCAAAACAGAGCAACAACTCCACAACAAGGTGAAAGACCGGCAATAGTAACGACAGATCGTTGTGCAATGTAGGCTAGGAACAACAGATTCTCGGTGTTGAAGCTCGGTGATGACGATGTTCATTGGACGTTCACCAAAGTTGCTAGGAACTTGCTGCAAGAAGCGTTGTAGCAATCTAGAATCCTCCGGGAAACTCACTGGCGGACTGTGACACGCCAAAGTGACTACTGGTGTTCTCTGGAGCCACTAATCTGTCAAGGCAGGGGCTGAGGTGGATAGGATTACTGGATCACTGGTGCAACGCCATGGATTTGCAGGAACTTCCGTAGGGGTAGTCAAGATGCGCGCTTGAGGTGAGGACGGCTTTGGTTCTCATTTAGGATGACTGGAGTTCACCGGATTAAGCTGCCATCGATGGGGCAGGCACTGATGTAGCATAGTAGGGACTCGGCCAGGCAGGGGCGTCAAAGCTAGGCTAGACCAGCCAGGAGGGGATTGCGCAGTGGTGCTCGAAGACGGGTTAAGGGATATGGGCATCAGGCAGAGGTGTGGTGGCAGGGGTTCGGAGCTCTGGCGATTGATGGGTGGGCCGCAGGAGTAGCGGTAGCCTGCGTAGGGGGAACGGGCAGTGGCGGTGGCACTGTGCAGGGACGCGACTCTAGCGACAGGAAGAAGACCAGCACCCTAAAGAAGAAGACCAGTTTTCTTCTTTCTTTTCTTTTTTTCTGCTACAAACATCTCTTCACATCTTCTCTCCCTTTGTCTCATTATTGTTGCTGCACTTCTGTTTTTTAGCAAAAGGAGCGGCTGACTTCGACCCCTCCCCAAAAGAAAACTAGAAAAGAATTTTTCCCCTTTGTGTTGAACTTTTGACCTAGCAAAACCGAGAGAAAAATAACCCCTTACGAAGCGATAAAAGAGAAGCCCCTTTGTATGGCCATATGTATCAATATGTGCGGCCCTCCCAAAAAACCCTATGTGAACAACCTTTTTATAAGCCACGGATTAAGGTTTTAATTTTTCCAAATCAATATCCATGAAGATTTCTTTTTCGAATGCAATATTTATTTTTGATACGATTCAAGATTGCAAAATGATTTTTCTCAGATTTGAAATCTCGTAAAGATGAATCCGTAAAATCTCCTCGAGGATACAGGCTTGGGCCGATTTGCTCTCTTCGTGGGCTTAGCCCAACTCATCAAATTAAAGTTTTGAACCATCAATTTGAACCCATCTGTCACTGGCCCAATGTAAATGCAAATTAAAAATAAATGCACCTAAAACTATATGCTATGCAATTAATTAATTTTTTTAGGCGTTAATATTAATCCCTAATTTTTTAATGCGATAAATGACTAAATCGGTTGCCAAAATTTAAGTGTCAACAGATGCCCCTCTTTGAAGGTGAGCTCAAAGAGGTTGCGTTCAAACACAAATTGAGACCTAAATTTTGACTATGCACATGCTGAATGATTTTTTGTTGTAAAATAAATCCCATTTTAAAATGCAATTTATATGATGCATGGAAATGCTAATGCAAATGATAAAGGAACCTACTTAGAATAACTTACCTTCAAGGAGGTTAGAGTACTTCAAGATAGTTGGTGTTACATGTTCAAGACTCGTACCTTTCTACGATCGCCTAGAATAATAACGAGACTTTGTAAAGGGACTGCTTTCCTAGGACCCGTACCTTTCTACAGTCGCCCAGTATGGCAGCAAGATTTTGTAAGGAAATTGCATTTCTAAGACTTGTACCTTTCTACGGTCACCCAGTATGGCAGTGTTTGGTTATGTCTAGAACCTGTACCTTTCTACGGTCGCCTGAATGGGGAAATTGCTTTTCAAAGACTCATACCTTTCTTCGGTCGCCTATTAAAGCAATAAATATTGTCTAGTACTCGTACTTTTCTACGGTCGCCTAAACGGGGGTTCACTTTCCATGACTCGTACCTTTTTACAATCGCTTGAATAGGAAATCACCTTCCAGGACCCATACTTTTTTACGATCGCCTAAATGGGGAACTTTTCCAGGACCCATACCTTTCTACGGTCACCTAAACTGAGGTTTTGCTTGGCTAAGACCCGAACCTTTCTTCGGTCGCCTAGCTTTACAACATAGATCATCTGACCAGGACCCAAACCTTTCTTCGATTGTCTTAATTAGATTGAACTTGGAGAAAAACCTTTGGGGGACAGCTCAATCGAGTGTCGTTTAAGAGGAATTTCGAGCTACTCAGCCCATGTCGATGAAAAGGACTCTGGGCTATGAAAGCACGCCAAGTCGATAAAAGAAATTCGGGCTATGAAAGCACGCCGGTTCAATAAAAGGGACTCTGGGCTCCGAAAGCACGCCAAGTCAATATAAATGGACATTAGGTTATGAAAGCACGATGAGTCGATAAAGAGGGACTCTGGGCTACAAAAGCACACCAAGTAAAGAACTTCGGGCTATGGAAGCACGCCAAGTCTATTAAAAAGACTCTAGGCTACGAAAGCACGCTGGTTTAGGAACTCCAGGCTACAGAAGCATGCCGAGTCAATGAAAAGGACTCTCGACTACAGAAGAATGCCAGGTCAATATAAAGGAACTCCAGGCTACGGAACGCTGGGTCGATAAAGAGGGACATCGGACTACGTCTATTAAAAGGGCTTCGGGCTACAAAAGCACGCCGGGTCTATGAAAATGGATATCGGGCTACGGAAGCACGCCGAGTCAATGAAAATGACTCTAGGCTACGGAAGCATGCTAGGTCAATATAAAAAGGACTTCGGGCTATGGAAGCACGCCAAGTCAATTACTTGTAGAATGTTTGGGACAAATCTCAAGGCTTCAGAAAGCAAAAACTTATATGCATTCATTATTTAATTTTTGGAAAATAATAAATAATTAAATATATTCCGAAAATAAATAAATAAATAATATATTATATGAATATAATTTAAAATAATTAATTAAGGGCTTAATCAAGATTACACTAATATAATCACCTAACTAGCCTTAATTAATTATCCACTAAACTAATCACATCCCTTAATCTAATTAACAATTAACTAAGCTAATCTAACCACCTAACCATACTTAGCTTAATCTAAACGCCCCTTAAGCATAATTAACCTCCTAAGCAAGGTTTAGCGAGTAAACTCACCGGTTTAGCGTTTCGGTGAGTCCACGGCGATGGCAATGCCAAGACGGGCGACAAACCTCCTAGCGGCGACACCAACCAAGGTAGGGAAAGGCTTGAAAATGGGCCACGAAGACTAAAGACCCTTGCTAGCTTTTGCTTCTGTTCTTGGCTGAATCGAAAAGAACCAAGGTTGAACAACAAGGAGGCGAGTTGATTGGAGCTTCGGTGAGTAGGTGGCCAGCAATTGGCGGCACCTGGGGGTCAAAGGGGACTTACTGGTGGTTGGTATGGGTGGAGGAAGGGTCGAAATGGGAGAAAAATCACAATAAAGGCGAAACAGTGCAGGCAGTGGCTCCAGGCAGTCCGGTGATTGGTTCCTTTTGGCCAGCGGACGAGTCGGCCGGCGACTCGTTCCAGCGAGCAACAGGGTGCTCCCATATGGTTTGGATGTGCTGAAGATGATGGTGGGTGGCACAAGAGCTAATTCTCACAAGAAGGCAACTTTTAACTCGAGTTTTCACAGGAAGGTTAGCTGGAGTAGAAATTGAAAGAAAGGAAGACAGGGGAGAAAAGAGGTTCAGCGGGCATGCGACTTGCTCGGATGGCTGGATGGCTGCTAGCCGATCTCCTTTGGTTTTCTCAATCTCTGAAGTGACCTCATCCATGGAGAAATGAGGGGGATAGAGGAAGAAAATGTCTGATGAAGAGGGGGGACCCCAAGGTGGCTTATCTAGCCTTCAACACTTGTCTTTCCACTCAAGTGGCTGCCCCCACCACTTGGGCTGTCATCCTTAGCCAAATAGCAGTAGCCAAGCTTCCCTTAGAAGCTTCCAAGTGGTTCAAAAGTCCTCTATCCCATGGCATACGAATTTGTGACACTTTCCTCTCCAATTCCATCAATTCCCTTTCAATTCAATCGAATTAATGTCCCAAGAATTCAGCCATGGTGTCCTCACTTCAATCCACATTTTTCCTTGTCAATTGAACCAACTTGCATCCCAAAAATGCCATCAAAAGCGGGCCTACGAATTTCCCGATCTAAAATAACCATACTTTGATTTTTCGCCGAAAATCTTGGTTTGCAGAAAAATCTTTTGAAGATGAGTGAACGTTCCTAAAATGACTTGTGACATGAAAGAATATTCAATTTCTGAAATCGGGTTTAAATTCGCGGTTAATTTCAATCTGGCGCGATTTTAGCAAGTCTTAATCTACTGGGTAGCTTTTAGGAATTTTTTATGCATTTGACCCGTGGTTGATTATTTTCAAGCCACAATGTACATCTTCGTCTTATAGGCGACTCTCGGTTGTCGTATAAATCTCGAGGTTTCAAATACAGACACAAAGTACATAATTGACAGAAAAATCGATTTAGTGCCATTCGATGATAATTTGTGATTAGGTGGAATCACCCATACACTAATCACATACCTCTATCGAATCAATCTATCGCCAGTCTTCGATTGATTTTAACAGTGCCATAATGACCCTTGCAGATTAGTATGGTCGAGTAGTCAATTTCTAGTCGAATTCTCAAGTCAATTGCGTTTATATTGCTTAACGGCTTCACCTGATAGGCTAGTTAACTCGTGAGTGGCCAACTCAGAGAAAAATGCCATAGGCGCGTTGTTGAAAAGCCTGACTCATTCAATCGAAAACAGAATTGGAAAATCAGGATGTCACGGATGACATAAAAAATTATTTTCAACATGAAGCTATTCTAAGATATGAATATTAGGGACAACTAATGGCGATTTTTGGACCAAGGGGTAATGGGTAATTTGGGATTAGAGTAAAAATTGGTGTTTTTTCTTTTAGACAAAAAAAAGTTCAAGGTAGATTTGGAATTAGGCCTAAAGTTTGAGGTTTTTTCCAGACAAAGAGATTGAGGTAAATTTGGGCTGAACCTAAGTTTAGGTTTTTCTGATAAAAAAGAGTGTGAAACAGAATTTGGACTAAATTTAAAGTTGGACTTTTTTTAGTGAATAAGGCCAAAAAAATATACATAAATAGTGGCACGTCCAAAAAACCTCCATAGTTGTCAAATAAAGGAGCAATACACGCCAATTCTACTAAAAAATCTTACTGAACTTTTTCACCAAACGAATGTGGCAATTTTTTTTTATTGGGTATTAAAGAAAGTGATGACTCAATAAATTGAACCAAACGTATTGCAATATCCAATTAAAACATGCCACATCACTGAGTAAGTAAATTTTTATAAGATCCCTCAGTAGAGCTAACATTTAAGAAAAGGATGAAGATCAAGAAGAAGAAAGAAACAAAGTAAAAGAGTAGAGAAAGAAAAGTTTTAGGGAAAGTCAGCTTAAAGAAGAAACATGGGTCGCACCACGCCATTCGGTATCTGAAACTTATTGCGCAAATCTGGATTATTTCCCATGAATAAAGTTTATAATAAAAGAGTTCGAATCCTTTAAACATCATGTTGTGGAGGTCCTTATACAGTGGGCTCACACATTTATATCGATCCACTTCCTAGATCAATAAGAAAGTGATCATGGTTATGTTGCAAGAATCCTTGATGTCCCGTATTTGTAGATGAGGCCCATACAAAGCGTATGAGTATGCCTTCAATTGGGAAAAATTAGGGGGTGTACCAGAAAGGTATACTTCCTCAATACATGGTTCAGTATTGATATACAAAGTAGAAACAAGAGGCTGTGAGCACTTCATGAAGACCACCGGCTCAGCAAAGGGCGAAAGACCAACACAATTTGGATCATTAGCGCTAAAGTTGGAGCTCGCCAATGAGTGACGTGGGAGAGGAGCAATTACCTTTTTGCAATCCATCGTCAACCACCATGATTGTACTCAAAAAATCATTTATATGATCGAAAGTAGAATATTTAATCGACTTCACATAACATTGACTAGCATATAGATATAGAAAAATATTATTATTTTCACAAACTAGCTCATACTTAGAGTGGCCGTAGCATTTTGGGTTACCTTTCAATCGAAAGGGATAGTGTATGTCACGGATCTCACTGCAACATGAAGTGGTGCACAAGTGATTCTTCTTCGAACCGTAACTCGTCCCCAGTAGCAGCAGGACATGCAATATGAAAAGCAAAACATGGAACATGCTCATAAAGCTCAAAGACTTAATCGTCTCTATCGTTTGATGTGATGTAACGGAAGTTTTTGTTAATTGGTATTGTGAAGGAGGCCTAGTTGCATGAATGAAAAGAGTCGAGAGTCATCGGTGATACAAATTTCCAAGTCAACTAATAAAACAAAGTCTAGCAAAGAAAAAATGGGTCTTACGTAGAAACTGCAGCCCTTGCTTTTATGGTGACAAAACACAGAGTTGGAATTAGTTATGCATAGCTTTCACATTGATTAAGAAAGAAACTTCTCTGCAGTTTCCATATTGATTTTTCTTAGTACCATAAAAAAATGATTTTAAACCAAAAGAAAAAAGAAAAAGAGAGAATCGATTTGTATGTCATGTACTCTAGAATGAACAAAATCCATTTGAGTGAGGCATTGGCATTCTATTTTCTTTTCAAGGCTAATATTACATAAGTGTCCCTTCGTTAAATTGTGAAGACGAAAAGGAAGAAGATGTTGTATTTCATCATCTAAGCTTTTTATTTTTGACAAAAAAAACAGAAATTGGTAACAAAAATAGACTATGAACAAGAATATTAACTTGTATAATGTCATTTTTTGCAAAAGTAAAAGGAAAATAAGAAATAAGTGCTTCTTGGATGGTGTAACATGTTATGAAATAAAGAAAGTAATACGACAATTTCTAGCAGTGGACTAACATGTCTTGACTAGGACCTCACTAACTTCGTCGTCACGCAGTCACACAAAGACTATAGATGCAAATTTCCAAGTCAACCGTCGCACAAAGTCTAGTGAAGAAAAATTAGGTCTCATGTGGAAATTGTAGCCTGAAGTTGATCAGACTTAGAATGCCCAAAAACTACTTCGATAAGTTAATATCTCTTCAGTGTAGGTAATTTAATTTTAGTACGAAAATTTCAAATAGGTATGTTGATATTTGAATCATTATTTGCCTATTTTATTTTAAGAATTTATCTTTTTGAAATTTTTGAATTTTTGGCAGTTTTTATTTTTGAAAAAGGTAGTTTTCTTTTTTCCTTATGATGGTTCGATTACCCCGTTTTACCTTCTTTATATACTGTAGATTTTTTCTTCTTCATTTACGATTTCTCAAACCCTAGAATACAAAATTTCTACTCTCAAGTTGCTCCACAAAGTTTTCATCTTTTTCACTCGAACGTGTTCGGGAAATCCTCAAAAACTATGAAGATGTCTTTCCAAAGGAAGTCGTCTTGGATCTCAAGTAGAAGACCATGGAATATGCCTGAGGGTCCTACACATTTTGACTTAACCGAGGAAAAAGATTCTCCACAACAACAACATTCTCCACAGCATGCTACTCAAAATCCTCCCCACCAACAAGTGGAAGAAGAAATCGTGGAAAATGTTGAACCTATAAGGACGTTAAAACCAGTTTCTTTTTAAAATTTACAATCAGTTGAAGCAGGGTGGTACTGTTATGACCTTTATTGATGAATTTCTGCAAGAAAGAGGTTACAGGAATGAGACTGTGTTTTTGCGAACTATGGAAAGATTGGGAATAGCACCTAAAGGAGAGGCAGATAGAGCAATTCGTAACTTTCCTGTTGATCCCCGTTTTAGTTCTTTCAATCAGCCAGAGGTCAAGGATGATGATGAGAGAATGTATACGAATTTCAGCCTAAAATGGGCGTTGCTGCTGATGTGCGTGGTGATGGAACGAGTTTGTTTGTTTTAAGGATCACAGGAAGACTTACTCAAAATTGCTGAAAATAGGGGTGATGAACCCTCGATCGGTGGACTTTGATTTCTTGGACTCGATAAAGGTGAACCTTAGGGAGAAGCTAACTCTTCTTCAACTTGAAAAATTTTGCTCTGAGACTTATGTTGCTTACCCTAAGTTAACTACGTATTTCTATTCGAATTTGTCTTTTCTTGACGCAAATAGATTTCGTTTTACTGTGAGGGAGAAAGAGTACGTGGTGGATGTAGACATACTAGCTAATGTTATTGGTGTGTAAAGAGGTAGTTTCCAACCAATAAATGTCTCTGTTGGTCATGCGACAAGTTCTCTTGTTAGGGACAAACTTCCTAAAGGCGGTATTACTTATTCCAAATTGTCTGCCTCAACCATTTTGCTGCACAAAGTCGTGATAAACTACATCCGACCAAAGTCAACCTCAAAGACAGATGTCTCTTGTTCTGAAGCGAAACTGATGTTTGCCATTAGTAATGGAATGAAGTTCTCTCTGCCCCATACAATCATAATGCATATGTACAGGATTGTTGTAAAGGATAAGGGACAGCTTCCTTACTCAGCGCTGGTCACTCAACTGTTCAGACATTCTCACATTCAGTTTCTAGCTTCTCTCTGTGTTCGAACTATTGCTCCTATGGTTATAGGATTGAAGATGGTGTCTAAGATGAGGTTGTAGGAATTGAACAAGGGCATAGAGCGTCTAAAGGAGAAGTCCCCTAGTAAAACCAAACAAGGCTCTACTGCAAAGAAAAGGAAAGGCAAGGAGCATATGTGTGAACCTACCAAGAAGAGAAGAGCTCTTATCCTATAGGACGTAGAGGATGAGGATGATCTTACTCCCTCTGTGTTTGCCTTGAAAAATCTTTAGAGTTTTGTTAGTTTTGAGTAGCCACAAGAAATAGAGGAAAGAGAATGAGGAGAAATAGAGCAAAAAAGAAAAGGAAGAGAAGAAAGAGAAAGATGGAAAAAAAGCAAAGAAAGAAGCAATAGAAGAAGGAAGAGAAGCAGAAGAGGAAGAGGGTTAGGATGACTCTATTGAACCAACTTTTGCAATATCCTTATTTGTGGACTTTAAAAAGATGAGGAGTGGAATTGTAAGAGATGGAAGAGAAAGAGAACATCATTTGGGAGCTGAAGCTAAGAAGAAACAACAAGAAAATTTCCTTTCTCCACCTATAGCCACAGAAACAGGGGGAGCTCGTAAGAATATAGGTACTTCCTCTGTTTTTACAAGTGATGATGTTAGCAGATCTCCTACCAATCCAGAGGATGTCTATGCCTCACATTTTCCTGAAGCTGACATTGAGGAATCTTCTCCAAGTCATGGTGATCAATGTGCTAATATTCCCTAGACTCTCAACACTCCTGGAATTAGTATGGCTGAAGCTAGCGCACAAACCGAACCAACCAGTGATTATCCAAGGATAATGGAGCTCTTTTTGAAGTTAAAAGCACAACATTATGGAGTGGAGTATGAGATAAAGAACCTCAAATCTGCATTGAAATCTACTTTAGATTCTCTCCATGGGAAGGTACAGACTCTTAATCTTCAAGTTCAAGCTTTACAACAGCAAGTTCAAGAGACTACCAAGGGTGGAGATGTTGAGAAGGTAAAGGAGACGGTGAGAAAGCTAGAGAAGACAGTTTAGTCGATGGGAGATTTTCAGATCATTCGCATTCCCAAACATTCTTAATTTCATTGAACTTTTCATCTTTCTCCATTTTTTGCTGCTAACAAAAAGGGGGAGAATGTATAGATTTGATTTATAGATTTGATTTATCTTTTGACCGTTGAAACTTTTGCTAAACCTTTTTTATTTGACTGATGAACTTCTGGTTGTTGAACTATTATTTTGTTTGACGTTGATGCTTGCAGCAACTTATGTTGGTGATAATGATTATGGTTGGATAGCTGTTTATCTTGTTTGTCTTATCTTTTCAAGATTAACATGTGTTTTATGGTTGTAGAATTGGTGTTATCCAGATCCTAATCAACTTATTTTTTATAAGATATCATATATTGCCTAAGAGTTGTTTTGCAGGTCAAAAGTTCTTAAATCTGCAGGAAAGTTTTGTCACCATCAAAAATGGGGAGATTGTTGGAGAAAACTTCTTAACAGTTTTGAAATTGACAAAACCTTTCAAAAGTATAGTTTGAAAACTCCCAGACTTTAGTGTCAGAGTCTAAAGACTACCGGACTTTAGGTTTAAAGTCTGCCCACACTGACAAATTCCAAACTGAACACTACTAAAGAATGAAGACTTATCCAGACGCAAGATTATCTTTGTTTCTTCAAGAGTTCGGTTCGTATGGCTTCTGAATGGCTTTCTAGTTGGATATAACACCTACATGTTTGACTATCCTTATTGGAATCATTTTCGATATTCAAATCTTTTGGAAGGCAAGTAAACTTGGAAAATATTTACTTATGGAAACCAAAATCTTGATTGTATAGGTGAACAGGATTGGCGGGCTTTCATCACAATCATCAAACGACTCGAGATCTCCTTGATTGATTCTGTCCAATAGGTTGATTGGAAGAAATTTCTTTGGAAAGTACCAACGATCGAGAATGCATGAAGGAGTATTTAAAGCGGACTCTCTAGTTGTTCGATAGAATGCATGAGAGAAAAATTTCAAAGTCTGAAGCTTCCTTATTCCTTGCTATTTCATTTTTTGAGCTCAAATTTGTACTCAAAAGAGAGAAAAACTCTTTGTGTGACTTCGTGAAAGAGAAGCAAACTCTTCACTGAGAAGTTGAGATCATCAAACTATAAAATCTCTTTTGTTTCTTAGTGGAATCTAGCCAGTGAGCTGTCAGCATGGGAGAGTGGACATAGACTTGATCTAAGTCGAACCACTATAAACCTTGTGTTTTTATTCTCTTTCCTAAACTCTTTTACTTTGTTCGTAGTTTTATCTAACTGTTTAAGTTTGAACTCGTTTTAAGTCTATCATTTTCTAAAAGCAAATTACTTCTACTAAACCTTGAGAAAATTTTTGTTCACACTTATTCATCCCCCTCTAGGTGTTGTTACTACCCTTTCAACAAGTAGCACCATTGTCCAACCACCACTCTGAAGAGACGCTAGCCTTTCCATTTTTCACCATTCCAACAAAGGCTCAAGGCTCAGATTCACTAATTAACATATTAGCCTAATTTTGTGGTGTGTCATTCTTTAACTTCTTTGGTAACTTACACTATGTTGCCTAGTGACCCCATTTTCCACAATTATGGCACTTGCCCTTCTTCTTCCTTTTGGAGATAGTCTTTTTGGCCTCTAACTGTAAAGAGGATTCACCTTTTGGTGACTTAGACTTTTTTTGAAGTTTATTGAAGTGTGAAACTATGTTGGCAACTGACTTTTGTTGTCCTACTTGTTCCAGACTCTTTCTAGTAATGTTTTGATCCTCAATGTGAATATACCTTTTTAATTCATCCAATCTCATCTGTACCTTCAGTTTGTGCATTTCAGTCTTGAAAGAACTCCATTCAATGGGTAGCTTATTCAACACAAGACCGACAAAGAGATTATCGGACATATCAGAGTTATCATCTTTCAACTTGTTCCTCATGTTCTCAAATTCAACTAACTGGGAGGTAATGCTTGAACTTATAGTGAATTTAAAGGCACTCTTGTTTTGGAACTGAGCGTTCAAGTGATTCCATATCTTTTTTGCCGTCTTATATTCACTATAAGTCATAGCCATATTAGGATTTAGAGAGTTCAACAAGTAATCTCTACAAAAAACCTCATCTTTGTTCATTGGATATTTATCAACATCTTTAGTGATAGATGCAAAATCACTTAATACAGTATAAAATATGTCACATTCTTTCATGCCAAATTGAACATGTAATTTCTAGCTATGAAATTCAGTAACATCAAATGATTACAACTTTATAATATCATAGGAACTACGCTTTGCCATTTTTTTTTAATCAGAGCAAAGTGTTAGAAAGAGTGCACCTTGGAGTCCTCGGAGCCACAAAGTCGAATAACTCCCATAATCTTGATCAAACTTATTTGTAGAGATGGAATTTGCCAAAACAAACCCCCCAAAAACAGATCTGTAGTGCCCAAAAACCTTAAGATGGACTGCCCTTATCACCGAAACTCGCTGGAAATTTCCATCGCCAAAATTCGCTGGAAATTTTGTCGCTAAAATTCGCTAGAAGTTCATATGGAAACTTCTGGGTGTTGTAACTTCTCCGTCCAATCTCCGATCGACATGAGTGACCACTCAAAACGTTCGTATCGACGAGTAGAACAAATCCCAAGTGGTTTCACCCTCTAAAATTGGTTATAATTTTTGAGTTTTTGAATCAAAGATTTCTGTCACTCGAATCTTCAAACTCAGATCCCAGCCAATACCACCGTCAAAATCGAAAGTAAATTATACCTGTGAGTTCGTCTTGACGAAATCTTCAAGAAGACACCTTACTCGCTCAAATCCGACATGCGAAGTTAATATTTCAAGATTGTTGGAGGTTATAGGTTTGAGAGAGAAGAAGCGGTTGCTTGAAGTATTACACCAAGAGACGTCAAGTTTGGAATGCTCAATAGTGTTACCTCCAGCGTAGGGGAACTCTAGAGTTTATATGCAAGTTATTGGACTCCGTCCCATGTGGACCCAAATAACCGTGCTTTTCACCTATTGGGCTTGTATGTTAACATATTATTTTGGATTATATTAACAATATATCCAACATAGGCTTGGACCCATCCCGTGACATGAGGACCAGGTCGGAGATAGCTTGAGCAAGTAGCTATCTTCGACGTGCGTGATCAAACAGAGGTCGAAGGGTGGGGATGAGAGGTTTTGATGGAAATGAGAGAGATTCATTGCTCAAAATGCAAACATTGACACGAAGAAAAAATTACCTTGTTATACCAAGAGGATTCACATGAAACAAAAATTGAATGAATGCCATAAAACATTCATCGTCATTTATAAAATATGGACATAATGAGTCTACCAGAAAATTCTAGTGCCATATGAAAAACATGTAAAAGCTTCATAGATTACATTTTGAATGATGATACATGTTGATAGTACTAGTTATAATTTTTGCATCTCATTATAGGGGAACAATCACATAATACATGATTTCGTAAACTCATGGTCATGGTAAAATTGGGAACCGCTAGAAACTAACGGAGCACTTGACAAAGATGAGACCGTTTCAAGTTCTATCTCAGTGTCAACATCATCAACCGGTGCCTCTGTCGGATAAAAAAGTGGTTTTGGAGGAAGTTGCAGTTTATCCATATCTCCTTCAAGCATATCTAGGACTTTCCTCATCGACGGCCGATCATTAGGGCTCAATTGTATACACCACAATGCAACATTTATCATCTTCCTTGTTGTTTCTCTTTCCTCTTCTATGACATCTACCCTTTCAAGTTCCTTTTCTTTGCTGAGTGTATCATAAACCCACAAAGGAAAGTAAATTTGACTCGAATGCTCTGCATGTGCATTTAGATTTCTCCTTCTACCAGCCATTTCCATTAATAACATCCCAAAACTATAAACATCAGCTTTGTAAGAAATGCCACCAATGTCTTTATAGAATAGCTCAGGAGCCATATAACCCAAGGTTCCTCTTGCTGCAGTTAGCGATACTATATTGTGACCGGTGGGATAAAGTCTTGCAAGTCCAAAGTCAGAAATTTTCGGAGTGAAACTTTGGTCTAAGAGAATGTTGTGAGGCTTGATGTCAAAATGTAGAATTTGCATATCACATCCCCGGTGTAGATACTCTATCCCTCTAGCTATGCCAAGAGAGATCTCATACATTTTCTTATAATCAAGAGGATCATCACCATCCTTATAGGAAATGTGCTTATCCAAAGATCCATTCGGCATGAAATCATAGACAAGAGCTTGTTTGGAGTATTCAAAGCAAAAACCAACAAGTTGCACCACATTAACGTGGTGGATCCTTCCAATTGTGGCCACTTCGCTTATAAAATCTTGGCCATCAGATTTTGATTTGTTCAAAATCTTAACCGCAACTTCATTGCCACTTCTAAGTATTCCTTTGTATACGGAACCATATCCCCCCTCGCCTAACTTGCATTTGAAATTTTTTGTGATCCTCTTGATATCCAAGTAAGAGTACCTTATGGGCAAAAAGTTATTGTGAGCTCGTAGGAATTCTTCGATGTTTGCATTGGTCGCTTGATGCCTTCTCATCCACTTCAAGATTAGAAGTATCAACACACACGGAGCTCCAAGTATGAATTTTGTTGCTAGGAAGAGGACTGCGGAGAAATTTGGCCATCGATTAGCAAAGTGTGATAATTTTTTTTACACATACAATTTTTGTTTGTCAGAGTGCTGAATGAGAGCTTCATAGATGTGAAGAGAAAAGGATTTATCATACCCGAGACAAAGAAGAGTCTCCATGCGGCAATTCCAGCACAACGGCGCATGACATACCCCGTAGATTCATCTGTAGATAGTAAGAGAATTCGTGAGAGATTACTAAATTTGGTTAATTAGAATTAACGACCAATCAATAAAGAACTAGATCCATTGTTTTAGCAGTTAAATTATAAAAGCAATTCACATTACGATATACCCCAAGTGAAGGATAACTTCATATAGTCACTGCAAAGTGCAAAGACACACTTTTGTTAATTGAAATTTGCAAGTGGAGATGTCTAGAATGGAAAAAAAAAAAAAAAGAGTGAATGAGTTTCACTTTTCTAGATAACACTTAGATCCAACTTTATTCTATTCACTCATGAAATCCATGTTATCGTTGCATGATCTTTTCTTTTGAAGAAACACGTTTGCGCTTTTGTTCTCCTAAATGTACCAAATGTTCATAAGTTCCCCATAACAATAACATCGATTCAAGGGACACAAGCTACGATCAAATCAAACAATTTTCCCCAAAAAAGGCCTAATTCCCTAAAAAAAAACCCTCAAGTTCTAGTCCAATTTTGGCCCAAACCTTTTTTGTTTAAGAAGAAATGCCAAACTTTAGGTACAGTCCTAGATTTGCCTCGAATTTTGTTTTGTTTAAAAAATCACCAACTTTTTTTTATTGGGTATTAAAGAAAGTAATGACTAAATAAATCGAACCAACATATTACAATATCCAACTAAAACATGCCACATCACTCAGTAAGTAAATTTTGATAAGATCCCTCAATAGAGCTAACATTTGAGAAAAAGGATGAGGATGAAGAAGAAGAAGAAAGTAAGTAAGAGTAAAGGAAGAAAAGCTTCAGAGAAAGTCAGCTTACCGGGGTATTTATATTTACCGAGGTTATTATATTTACCGGGGAAATAATATTTACTGAGGTAATAATATTCGTACAATGCCCTTGGGTAAAAAAAAGCGCAAAGCTGGACAATTACTGGCGGCGAAGAAGGAGGTCCAGAATAAGAGAGATTGAATCCTTCAGCCATCTTGTTGTGGAGGTCCTTATACGTTGGTCTCACACGATTATAAGAGTCCCTTTCCCACGTCAGGTTATCAACCGAGAAGTCAGTCTTCATGGTTATGTTGCAAGAATCCTTGATGTCCCCTACTTGTAGAGCTTCCGGCGTTACACAAAACCAATACACAGCGTATGAGTACCACTTCATTTGGGAAATATTAGGGGGCATATCGGAAGGGTATGCTCCCTCAATACATGGTTCAATATTGACATACGCAGCAGAAGCAACGGGCTCTGGGCACCTCATGAAAGCCACCGACCAATAACTACCAGGAGGAGATGGAAAATAATCATGAAGGTTGGATAAATTCAAATGGTGACGAGGGAGGGATGAGCAATTACTTTTTTGCAGTCCATCATCAACCACCGTGATTTCACCAGAGAAATCATATCTAAAACTTTTCTTATAGGAAATTGACTTCACATAATATCGACCGGGATACAAATATAGAACAGTGTGATTATTTTCACAAGCTAGCTCATACTCAGAGCGGCCACAACCTTTCGGGTCATTTTTCAATCGAAAGGGATAGTGTATGTCACGAACCTCACCGCAATATGAAGGGACGCACAAGTGATTCTTCTTCGCACCGCAACTCGTTCCTAGTAGCAGCAGAACATGCAATATAAAAAGCAAAACATGGAACATGTTCATGGAGCTCAGAGACTTTATCATCTCTCTATCGTTTGATCTGATGCAATGAAAGTTTTTGCTAATTGGTAATGCGATGGAGGCCTAGTTATATGAATGAGAAGTGTTGGGAGTCGTCAGTCATACAAATGTCCAAGTCAACCAATAAATGTATCGTGTGGAAATTGCAACCCTTACAGTCCAATCAACAAAACACGGTGTTTGGAATTATTTATGCATAGCTTTCACATTGATTAGAAAAGAAACTTCTCTGCAATTTCCAAATTGACTTTTCTTAGTACCATAAAAAAGAATCGATTTGAATGTTTTGTATTCTAAAATGAATCAAAAATCCTTTCGAGTGAGGCATTGGCATTCTATTTTATTTTCAAGCTAATATTCCATAAATGTCGCTTATATTCTTGATAAACTAGCGTTTATATA